>JAOXYD010000009.1:11985127-12006229 GCA_028565735.1 Pinacopodium congolense | reverse complement strand
ATAAAGTTCAAATCGTTAGGTGTTTAGATTCAACTTTCATAGGATCAATATCAATTATAATATAAGTTACGACCTGTATATTTACAGTGTAGTTAAAACTATCAATTATGCACCATTATCAAATGATGATATAGGAATATACTCTTCATCCGAAATTTTTCCCTTCACAAAAGTAGTTTTTCCATTTGATGTTCCACTTCCTTGAGTAAAATCTAAGTCATATTTATCATTGGAGGATTTTTTAGCTCCAAGCATGTTATCTAAATTTTCTTTTCCCTTAGTGAACTTCTCTAATGATTCTTTAAGGCCTTTTATCTTATTCTTTAAAGAATCATTTTCATCCATCATTTTCTTCCTATTAACATCAAAATCCACACTCTTAGATTCTAACATGGAATTTATTTCATTCTTTAATTTATCAATTTCTATCATACATGCATCCTTAGATTTTAAAGTATCATGCATTTCAATTTTTAACTCATCGTTCTCTTACACACAATAAACTAATTCTTTTTTCAAACCATCATTCACATTCACCAAACGATCATTTTCTATTTCAAAATCATTCAACAATTTCTTACATTCTTTTAGTTTAAAAGGTAATTTCTTCCTTTTTCATAATAGCACGTTCTACAACTTTAACCAATTCATCATAGTTTAAACCAACATCTATAGATATATTCCCATTCTTATCATCATCATTAGAGGGTGAAGAAGATGGTACCTCATCATCCAAAGCTATGAGATAAAACTTGACGCTTTCATTTTTGAAATTTTCACGTCCCTCTTCGCTTTCGGTTTCTCACATGTCTTTCAAGGCTTTCTTTACTTTCTTAGCCTTCTTCTCTCTTCTTTCCTTCTTGCCACTTCTTTAATCCTTTTCACTTTTTTTAAGAAGTGGGCAATTGGTCTTCAAATGTCCTGGTTTTCTATATTTATAACAAATGACATTAGTAGATTTTCTTTTATGATCATACTTATCTTACTCTTTTTTTTTTTTAGTGACTTCTTCCTTAAGAATTTGTTGAACTTTTTTGTAAGAAAAGCTATATTTTCTTCACTTTCTTCTGAAAAGTTTTCTTCTTCATTAAACTCTTCTTTCTTGACTTTAAATGTCAAATTCTTCTTTCTTGATGTGCTCAATTTTGTTATTTATTTATTTAGTAAAAATATATTCCAATCAAGTTTTTTACTGTTCATTCACATCTTAGGAGACACAAAGGGCTCTTGGCTATGCTTCATGAATTATATTTTAATTTTTATCTCAATTTTATATTTTTTAAATTATTATTTAATTATTATATAATCTTTATGTTTTAATTTTCTATTCCTTTATAATTTTAGAATTAAATTAAAATTTTAATTTTTAATATGACATCGTTTCATATAAAAATAAATTGAAAACTAAATAAAGGAATTATATAATAACTATTTCAACATATAAGAATTAAAATAAAAAAACAAGTGAATATATTTAACCCTATATTTACCGGAAAAAAAACTCCAAAAAATTGCGGAGTGTCAACCATTACGAAATTCTGATGCACTTACAAACAATCCACACCTTCCCATTTCATCTTAACAATACTCGAACCAAGACAAAAACGTAAAAAGAACTAAACAAATAATCCACCCGCCCTTCATGGCCGTCTCGCTTCCTCCATTGATATAAGAACCAGAAACAGCGCAAATTTGATTCCTTGAAACTTGGCATGAATCATTTTCCTGACCCCATGGTAGGTCCTGCCTCATGAACTTGAATCTTCAAAACTCACATTCATTATATGCACACTTGTAACCGTGTAACGTCAACCTATGAAGTTTTACTCAAAATTTTGATTGATCATTGAATTGAATTCATTTGGAACATTGATGGTAGCTTACTGTTCTCTGATCTTCTCATCTGCAGCAATACTTCCAGAAGAATAACTGTGATCAAAATTACAGTCATTTGAAGTCCAAACATCGCCTTCCATGCAACGCCTGCAGAAGCCACATGTATTCCCCACACTGCATTAAAAGCTCCAAAGAAGAGGGCAATCCTTCCAAACCAGCCATGGTACCAGTTCCAGTACTTCCGGATCTTGGCATCCTTATTGGGTCGTAGAAAGAATGCCAATATCTGAAACATTTCCAGAGTCACAGTTAGCTAAACCTCTGAAAGCAACATAAGTCACTGTCAGAAGCTCCTGGATTCATGGGGCTTACCTGGAGAATACTAAGGAAAAAAGCGAAGATTCCAATGCCTCTATGTGCTGATACATCAGCGCTAATTTTGACATACATATGTTGTCCAACAACCACAGCAGCAAGACCTAGAAGAAACCCTGTGAATTGAATGCCAGCGTGAAGATAGTACCACAGAGGGTCTTTATGCCTCATGTATCTTGCAATAATGGCACCAGCAGGAAGCAGTAGACCCCATGTCATAATTGCCAACACACCATGAGCCGTCTTCATCTGGTGGTGATTTACAGAAGATGCAGAACCTGTGGAAACCAAACGACATATGACCAAACCCGTCAGCGTATAAACCTTCAAACTGCATGGGACTTGACAGAAATGGAATCCCAGATTTTAAATAAAAAAAAAACCTGCAGAAAAGTCGAACATCAAGACAGTCCTGTCGTTATGTTTGGTCAAGCGGTAATGATTCGGGTACGAGGTTCCAAAAGCCAACAGAATTAACTGCTTATTGAGAGGATGTTCGAACTTTGCTTGAAAAGCCAAGTGAATTGTTGCCCCACTAATGGCAACTGCAGGTGGAACTTTGGTAAGATCCAGTTCTCCAGCATCTACTATGACTTGCGAGGGATGAGTTCCTTGAAGGTAATATTCCTTAATCCTGGGATGACCCTTCTTAGTAAACCACCCAACCACTGCACTGGCACCAACCATCCTTCCATCTTTTGAAAACCCAATTCCTACCCATCCTGTGGTGTACACCGCAGACACTATAAACGTCACCAGATTGTCTTCTCCCTTGTGATACTGCATCAGACGTTCTCATATCGGTTAAAAGAGAACTATTCTAAGCTGCTAAATACGATTTATAACGCTTTAAATTAGGTGTTGTAGGCAGTAGAGTCACCCATCTTTCGAATCTATCTGATAAATTCAATAGAACTTTTACGTTTTCTATGTAGATCACTGTCTCAAAAATGACAGATTGTATTCTATTCTCACAAAACCAGAAACTCCTGAGAAGCAACTAAGATAAAAAGACATATATATACATCCAATAAGACTTACCCTCAATATCTGAGTATTCCAAACCGGCGTGCAGACCATTTTTGATATGTTGTTGTAGGGTGGAGGAAGAAAACCATTAACATTGATTTTACAAAGCTCTGATCTTTCTGCAAACGCTTTACCATTTTGAGACGAGACAGCACTCTGAGCACCATTTTCAGGTTCAGTTTTCTTATCTCCGGGAATGGCAGTATTGTTATTAGTGTCACCCTTTTCTCCTCTAACTTCATTGACCGGCCTATCGAAGTGATCAGGACCAGCAATGGCATGAACGTTACATTCAGAGAAAAAAAGACCGAGACACAAGGAAAGAATTAGGAACGTTCTTGAATTTGCCATGGAAAAAGTCGATGGTTGGTTTGATTGGAAGGAACAAGAAGGGAGGAGTGTGGTAATGTGAGTGTAAGAGTGAAGGAAGCGTGATGGTGGGTGACCTGTGGACGGTGGTTGAGAGGTATTAGTTTCTTGAAATGGAAGGGAAAATCATTGGTTATTCTGGTGAATAAGGTGGTTGTTGGTGGCGGGTAATCATCATTCTCTCCGGTTATCACTCCCCAACAACTGTATTCTCTCTAAAGGTACTTAGATTTTCGGAGTTTCTTAGATTTTCAGGCGTTCTTTATTGAAATTCAGTAGCCAACTTATTACATGAAACAAAGAAGAGCTCAAACTCTTAGGAATAGTTCTGTATTGACGTTCCTGTGCTATCTTAGAATTAGATCTTCTTCAATAAAAGAAAAAAGTGATCATTACACGAGCTTGAAGTCATCCAACTTACAAAACTCTATTGGAGTTCACCTTTTTCTTGATGTTAGACTTGTTATCTCACAACTAGGGGCTCATGATGGCTTGAAGCTTTCCGGAAACTGACATGCTAACCCCTGAATTGCTAATTGTATGATCTGCTGATACATATATACACACTTATATATATATACACACACACACACACATATATCTGCTATCATTGAGTAAAATCCAAGGGAAGTATTTACAAAGTAAGAAAACTAGTCAGGGGATATGTCCTCAATGATTGTATTCCCAAACATTTGGTTTGCAGTGAAAGCACTACTGTCTGAGATCCTGAGAATGGATAACTAAGTTGCAACAATGAAAAAGAACTAGAAGGAACATTTCTGAGATCCTGAGAATAAATTACTAAGTTGGAGCAAAGAAAAAGAAAAATGAGGCTAATTGTCACAGTTTATTTACAGAAACATGGCAGATTCATAACACAACTTTCTGATACAAAGCTGACATTTAGCTTAATCAACACTGCTTCATGCAAATTCTAAAAGCCAAATGAGGCAACAAACATGAGAACCACTTTCATCAGCCCTTCTGTTGTTCTTTGTCAGAATATAAGATGCAATGTAACAATGAGAGAAGATTGCTGTGGTGGACGAAAATCTTCGTACTTTCCATTTAGGCAAGCCCTCTGCTCATCAATAGCAAAACTGCTCTGAGTTCGAAACTACAATCTCAAGTTTCGCAACTATGTATGTGATCATTACCATTTTTCACTGACATTGCAGCATGAGACTGCTGCTGCTGATAGCTCTCCATCAGACATTGGAGTTTGATTTCCATTTGAACTGGAAATATGGCGAATTAGTTAGATCCAAAAGACTGAACTTATTTAGGCACCCTGTAAATATGCTCCTCACCACTCTCCTCATCAACCATAAAAACCCATTTGCTCTTTCCAGTTTTCCTCGATGTGCTGGCCCTGACTGGAGGCAAAGGATAACAACCTCCCCCCTGATCTCTGCTCTCAATAAGACAGGTTTTCCCAATCAATGTAATCCCCATGCCTTTTCCTAGGGGATAATACATCACAGACCTAACAGCAACTTTATCCTTCATTCCCTTTACATGGCCTCCTAACTCTTTTGCTTCACCAGCCAAGTTGCTTGCCACAACAATTGATCTATGTGGATTGACATCTAAATGCTCTAACACCCTACCATATTCTTCGTTCTTACAATCAACAAGTAAGAAATCAATTTTCTCGTAATGTGGTAATAGCTCCAATGGGTCACCAGTTATGAATTCTACCGTGTCTTCAAGACCAGTCTCCTTAATTACTTTCTTGGAATCTTCAAGGAGGACTGGCTCCGGAGCAATGCACACCAACCTGCCTCCGGTGTGTCTTGCGGCTGTTGCCAAGGCTATTGTTGACGGTGATACACCTGATGTTACCTCCACAATGAGTTTTGCCTTCATTCCTGCTGCTAAGGCTGATATGAACTCATTACTACCGAGTTCTGGTGTGCCCTTCGCGTTACATCTCCTCTTGGATTCATCACACTATAAAGAACAATTGAAAGGGAAAACTTCAGATGATATAACCACCAAAGAATAAATTTTTACCGATCTTCCCTTTTATTATGCATAAATCTGAAAAAAGAGTAAACTTCATATAATTTAATCACACAAAATAAGATAAAAAACGAAACTTTACTCATCTTCCTGTTTTATGAGCATCAACTGGAAAATGGGCAAACTTCAGATATAATCAATCACCCAAGTACGAAAAAGAATGAATCTTCATCAATTTTCCTGCTTTGTGAAACTGTTATGTGCTTTACATTTAGACTTATGAATCCTAGATGATTTAGACAAAGTTGGTTTATATGCTGAAAAGAAACCCAGAAGCACATTTTCCTTCTTGACCAAGATTAGAGCATTAGCAGACTGAACTCATAAACTGCATTTCTCTAATCCGTCTTCTAAACATTTTTCGGAAACATTCACGAAGCCAAGTTCAATGATTAAGGATTTATCATTTCCTAACACAACACCGTCCTGGGGGGAGAAGGTTTACCAAGTTGAGGGTGTCGAGAAAAGCTTGCGTAGCAGAGATTGCAGACCATTCCATCCTTAAAAAGATCAAAAAGCAGAGTTCTTTCCGAATAAGGGAACAATTACGATGATGTCTTTATGATTTCAGATATTTCTGGTACTTGGCTTCTTGTAAATTTCCCACGACGACTATACTTAGAGCTCTAAATCTTCTTATGTGGGGATCAAGATTTTGTCTTGGTTTTATACAAGACGAATGAGAATTAAGCCGCGGAAGTCACAAGAACCGTGGCCTATTGTATCGGGAACTAGAAAAGACCTTTTTGTGATGAGGATTTAAACACTAGCGTTTGCAAATGTAGCAACACCCTGTAATTATAAAGAGTTGGTAAATTAGTTGGCATATTTACTATGTTCAATTTCTTAATTTGGATTTTGGTTTTTCTAAAGGGATAAAGTTATGTGAATAGCAATAAGAGTTGCCAGTAAAATGTTATCCTGTTATGTGTAACTAATTAGTAAGCTAAAAATAGGTAGAAATTTAAAAAATCCATTTTCCAATACTTTTTTTGCAGTATTAGATTGTTTCATAGTCCACTTTTTACTAAAATCACAGTTTTGTCTTAAAATGACACTCTTAAAGTAATTCTCAACCACACGGATAACGTGTATAATTAAAGATTAGTTAAACTCCAGGGTTCCTTTAATTTTCTTATATAAAAATGCACTCTTATATATATATTTATTTATATATAAAGATGATATCTTATTAGGTTAAATATACATTTTTAATTCTTAATATTTACATAGAAATTTAGTAAAAATCTTTCACCGTATTCAAATAAGATAATAAAACATTCAATTTAAATTCAAGACAAATAGACAAAACCTCATTTTTTCTTTTAAGATTCGGATTAATGCCATCGGTGTAATAATTTTCTAATAGTCTTTTATCATATCACTTGTGAATCCTAAAATTTTAATTTAAGAATAAATTAATTAAAATTTTATCATGTCAATACTTTTTAATAGAAGTTCGAAATTTTTTTTGTAAATTTGAAATTTAAATGCAACTTTTTAATAAATATTAAAATTAAATATTTTACAAATGTTTTAATTTTATTTGAATACAGTAAAATATGAGATCTTTTGTCAATTTTTATATAAATGTTAAAGTTTTTATATTATAATTAAGAATTGTGAATACAAGGTAAAAAGACATATTTTATATCTTTAAAATTAAATTATGTAATAATAGTAAAAAAATATTTTTTATAGTAAAATTGTGAAGTAACTAAGTTTATATAAAAAAAGATTTTAGTCATCATTAAGTTACAAATACTTTAATAAATTTATTTTTAAAATTTTTGGTAGAAGTAACTATCTTTGATCTTCCTCCATGTAAATTTATGGATTATTTTTTAGAGAAGTTAAAAAAGGGGAAAAATAAGTAGCATGCAATAAATTGATATTAGGAATTATATTATAAATAATAAAATTAATATAAAAATTATATTAATATAATATCTTTTAAATAAAAATTATTTGTTTAATAATAATCATCATAAAAAATCATTTTACTTAAAAAAAAGGAATACGGGCGACGCATAATTCCTTGATTTTACTTTTCAACAAAAAAAAAAAAAGATATGATTCCTTGGACTTATGTACAATGTCCAGTTTAAATCTTATGATCCATAGATATAATACTCAACCCCAAGTCAAGGAACCACATGCATATTTCGTCACCTAAAAATGGTGTAATCTTTAGGAGTCGACTACGGAACCTCTCGAATGTGGTTCCTACAACCCCTATGTGGGTCTCATGCAGACCTAACGTGAGTTTTAA
Organism: Pinacopodium congolense; assembly: GCA_028565735.1. NCBI lineage: Eukaryota > Viridiplantae > Streptophyta > Magnoliopsida > Malpighiales > Erythroxylaceae > Pinacopodium > Pinacopodium congolense. The sequence continues at coordinate 11,998,323 of JAOXYD010000009.1, read as the reverse complement.
AATTTCTTAAATATAAAGTGTCAATTTTACCCTTTTGTATTTTTTGGTTTTTTGTCATTATTCAAGATTATATTTGTCAATTCACATTTAATAAAATATATATTTTCACATATACCCTTAACTTCATTTAGAAATTACAAAAAAAATTATTGCAAATTAAAAAACAACCCTCATCCCTTTTCAATTTTATAAAAAAAAATCATGGGTTGGAGGTTACGTTGTTAAATCCTAATCTTTATTGATAAAAGTCACCAATAGCTATAACCTTCTATCCCACCTAAAAATCATAATGGTTGCGACGCTCTTATTGTCTGAACTCGAACTTGGGATTGTACTTCCATGGAATCTTTGACATTTAAGCCATCTTTTAGCGCTTGCTCTATCAAGTCTGAAGCTTCACCTTTGTACGCTATGCAATTTTCGTTCTTGCATTTCACTTGTTTTCATAAATTGAGAGCCTCTTCGCTCTGTCTCTATTTCATAGCTCCTTCAGGTCCCAATAATAAAAAACTAACATGCAAAATTTATAGATTTTTTATGAAGGGATTAGCTTTCTAGCATGGTAAGAAGTGGGGTTCTCGATTGTGGGCCTACAGTGTGAAATCAGTGAAGGTCGTGAATCAGTACAATGAAAGTAATGTGCAAACCAACTCATTTAAGTCGGCTCTGTTAAGGGTGCCATCAAGCTCTAAGCTTAGGATAAGTCCTTTTTGTGGCAACATTAGCTGCAAACCTAACATTTATATAGGCTTTGTTGTCGTGGTTTATCGCGCAATCAATAAATATGGTTTTGAACTTTTTTATTGAAAAGAAATAGGATTTGAGAATGTTAATTACTTCTATAGGGATGCCATCTTCACACTCCGCTTCATGTACTACTTTGACAACGTCAGTTGCACTTTGTAATGGAGTGGCGGATTCCTTATTTCCAATTTGTTTGGGATTTAGACTTACCATTATGTATGATGCAATCGGTGTCAGACAACATGCTGGCATGTAAGCTGAGGTAAGCAACTTAAATTTCGTTTCTTTCCCATGTTATACATGTTTGGTTTTGGTAGATAATGTTGGAAAACATAGAAAATGGATAAAAAGAAACATAAGAGTAAAAATAAGGAACGTTAAATGAATAAGAAGCAGAGGCACGAATATGAAACAAAAGCGATTTTTATTCTAAGCACCTAGAAAAGCTTTCTGCAGTGCCTTTATATAGGCATAGAAAGTTGTAAAAAAGACAAAAGTGTGAACCACTATTGGTTCCACCACCCCACTAAACAACATAATGAAATGTGACTTCGAATTTTAATAAGGTAAGGGAATATTAAATTTAGTATCATATTATACCATATATTGTTAGATGTTTAATAAATATATTTACAAATTTCATGAAGGAATTGAATTTAATTTATGTCATTAAGGGATTTGAAAATTGGTTTGAAGTTGAGTTCTAGTTGCTGTTCATATTTGATAATAGTCTGTAGTATTTTGGGTATAACTCTCAAAGTAATGAACCAAAGTGCATCAACTTTATTTCTGTAGAAACTTAAGACACAGAGGAACATTTGTTTATAATAACCTATTGCCCAAAAACCTTCATTTCTATGTCAAATTAACTATATAAAACTGACTAAAAAACTTGTCATGAAAAATAAAAAGCAACTATTTGAAGATAGATTGAAATTTATCTTCCTCTTTCAATCTATTTTTCATATCTTTAGATGATGAATTTGAAGAAACTTAATGAATAAAAGTTGTAGATATAGGTTTTATCTTAACCTTAGTGAAAATGGCTTAAGAAAAAAGTGACTAGATCTTGAGTTATGCTTGTTTCTCTAATACTGCTTGTGATAGACTCCTGTGCCGGATGAAATTCTAATCTTAGTCTTTTGGTCTAGTTTACATATCCTTAAAACACGAATTTGAAAAAACTCAAAGAATAAATTTTATAGATATAGGTCTTTGATTTTAGGTATGGATTGGTTATCCAAGTATCAGGCAGTGATTAACAGTATTGTTAAGATAACTGTGCTTAGGAAGTCTGATCAGTCTGTAATAATATTGCACGGCATTCTCACTGGTCCTTTAGCTAATGTGGTATCTGCTATACAAGTTAGGAAGCTTCTCAGGAAAGGATATGAAGCTTATTTGGCTTTTATGTTTGACTCTAAGAAGGAGAGTAATAAATTGTAAGATATTCAGGTGGCAAGTGAATTTTCAAATGTCTTTCTTGAAGAATTATCTGGACTCTCTCCTAAAAGAGGAGTGAAATTATCTATCAAAGTTATGCCTGGCACTGCTCCTATATCCATAGCACCATACAGGATGACTCCTATTGAAATGAAGGAGTTGAAAGTGCAGTTGTAAGAGCTTCTGAATAAAGGATTTATTTGACTCAGTATCTCACAATGGGGAGTACCAGTTCTATTTGTTAAGAAGAAAGATGGTATTCTTAAGATGTATATTGATTACATGCAATTGAATAGAGTCACAGTGAAGAATAAGTATCCGTTGCCAAGGATTAAAGATTTGTTTGATCAATTGAAAGAAGCTGATATATTTTTAAAGATAGATCTGCAATCGGGATACTATCAACTCTGGATTAAGGAAGTAGACGTTCCAAAGACTGCATTTAGGACCCGTTATGAATATTATAAATTTCTGGTAATGCCATTCGGGTTAACTAATGCTCCTGCAGCTTTCATAAATTTGATGAATAGATTATTCAAGCCTTATTTAGATCAATTTCTAGTGGTTTTTATAGATGACATTTTGGTCTATTCTAAGCATGAGTATGATCATACTGAGCATCTTCGAATTGTGTTATAGACCTTACGGGAAAAATAGTTGTATGCTAAGCTGAGCAAATGTGATTTTTGGCTTCAAAAGGTATCTTTTCTAAGACACATTGTCTATTCTTAAGGGATTAAAGTTAATTCGAGTAAGATCGAAGCAATTGTTAATTGGAAGCTACCGAAAAATGTAACAAAAGTAAGAAGTTTTCTGATATTAGTAGGTTATTATCATTAGTTTATAAAGGAATTTTCGATGATAACATCTATATTGACTAAATTGTTACAAAAGGGAGTGAAATATGAATGGTCTGTTAAATGCCAGAATAATTTTGATCAATTGAAAGGAATGCTTACTCCAGCTCCTGTATTGGCTCAACTTACATCTGTTAAGGAGTATGTTATGTTTAGTGATGCATTTAGAAATGGTTTAGGCTATGTTTTGATGTAGGAGGGTAAGATAGTTGCTTATGCCTCTAGGCAACTAAATCCTCATAAACAGAACTATGCTACACATGATCTGGAGCTTGTAGCAGTAATGTTTGCTTTGAAAATTTGGTGACACTACTTGTATGGTGAAAAGTGTAGGATCTTTAGACAGCGACGTTGGTTGGAATTATTTAAAGATTATGATTGCATTATAAAGTACCATCTGGGTAAGGCTAATGTTGTGGTTGATGTCTTGAGTCAGAAGACCATTTTAACATTAACAGTGAAGTAGAGTAAATGGGGACTTGTCTCTGAAAGAGTTTTAATAGTTTAATTAAAAGCTAAACCTACTTTGAGGCAAGAAATCTGTGATACTCAGAGAGTGGATGATAAGTTACAACAACTTGTCCTAGTTACTCGAGAAGGTAAGCAACCTAATTTTTCTGTGAAAAGAGATGGTGATTTGTATTATAAAGATCGATTATATGTACTAGCTAATGATGAATTGAAAAGGAAGTTGCTGTTTGAGGCTCATAATACTATCTTTACAATGCATCTTTGTGGTAATAAGATGTACCAAGATCTGAAGCAGTATGATTGGTGGTCAGGTATCAAACGAGATGTTGTGGATTATATGGCTAGATGTCTGACATGTTAACAAATTAAAGTTGAACATCAGGTTCCATCTAGTTTGTTACATCTTATTTCTATTCCTCAATGGAAATGGGATAATATTACTATAGATTTTGTTACAGGACTTCCCCTTACTCAAAGGAAACATGACGTTATATGGGTAATTGTGGATAGGTTCACCAAGTCTGCTCATTTTCTGCCTATTCGTCCTGACTATTCTTTAGATAGGCTTGCAAGCCTATATGTGAATGAGATAATGAGACTGCATGGAGTACCGTTGTCTATTATTTCTGATCGTAATCCTCGATTTACTTCGAGATTTTGGGCAAGTCTACAAAAGGCTTTAGGTACTCAAGTCAAATTCGGTACTGCTTTCCACCCCCAGACAGATAGACAGTTAACTTCAATACCAAGGTATCACTAGTTTAAGATGCCACCTAACGCCAATGTGTTATTTGCTTAATATGCCTCTTAACACCAAGGTATGCAGCCCACTTGCCCACCATTTAAGCTTCCATTTGTAACACTTTAAGACTTGTTTCTGGGAGGTTGCTTTGGTGTTATTTTGGCTAGGATTGGTTGAATATTTATTTAAGTCAGTCACTTTGTTTGAGCCATAACTAAGCCTACAAACTCCCAAATTGTGTGATTCTAGTTTCATATAAACCTAAGACATAGGGGGTAAATATCTCTAGAACAGACTTTGATTTAATTATGGCTCTATGACCTTCAAAATTAAGGTAAAAAAAGGTGAATTAATGCTGCTCCTGTTTTGGAGCAACTTGTGATTGTTGTTCATATCTCATGCTTTAGAGCTTCAAATGGTCTGATTGTTGATGCTATAGAAACTACATATAGAGGAGAAAATTGTCTATAAGAGCTTAAAACCCAGTTCAGACTTTTCTATACGTATATTAAGGAACGAGTTATAGGCTCAGTCATTCTAATTTTTATGTTTCAACTTAACTTGTCACTTGATAATTTTTATGACTTCCATATTCAAATCATAGTACAATTTGAACTCTTATCTCACGTATACTTTCATAAACATATATCATTTCAATTATGGTATATTTTGGGGCCTTACATGCAACTTCTAGAGGAAATATTTTGTTTTGAGTTATTGGAATACTAACAATTAACTTATTAGATTTCTTATCTTAAATCAAACAATAACCATCATTAAATATAATTGAATATCCACAATCCATTAATTGTCTTTTGCTTAACAAATTATGAGCTAAATTTGAAACATATTGCACATTATGAAGGAGCTTAACATTACCCTGTGTAGTTTTGATAACTATACCTTTCCCTTCAACCTTCATCTGTTGGACTACACTTTTCTGAGACTTGTCAAGTTCTTTAAATAGTGACCTTGTTCCAAACATATGATTAGAACATCCTCTATCCATAACCATATACTATTTAGAACATCATTAATAAGAGAACGAGCCATGAATAAGATACCCTCTTCTTCAACCTTCTCAATGAAATTTAACTTGCTTTTGTTCATCTTTTTATTTGGTCTAGTAATCAGCCTCTTTATGACCCTTTTTTTAGAATTGCGGCACTAGATTGTATTTTTATTTTGCCTTTACTCACCAAATTGAGGATGTGGTCCACGGCCTCTGAAGCCATCTTTGCCTTGTCCACGACCTCCTGAATTATTTGTATTTCCCTTATAAGAAGACTTTCCCTTTGCCTAAAATGCCTTTTCCTCAATGTTTTCAAAGGACTTGTTAAGCCTATTTTTGTGCGCCAACAAGGAACTCAAAAATTTGTCCAAAGAATAAATGGATAGGTCTTTACACTCTTTATTGGTCGCAATCACATGTTCAAATTTTGATGTTAAACTTCTCAAAACTTTACTCACAACAGTCTCACTTCTAATATTCTCACCATAAGACTCTATATGATTAATAAGAGCAGAAACTCTAGACATGAAAACTTGTACAGTTTCATTGTTTTTCATGGTTAATGTCTTAAAATCATGACAATGAGATTGTAATTTTACAGCAATTACCTTTTTATCACCCATATATTCTTGCTTCAAAATCTTCCATACTTGATTGGAATTAGAAACCACTGGAATTCTAGGGAAAATCTCCTCATCAAGGGCTTGTTGGACAAGAAACAATACCTTCACGTCCTTCTTACGAGTCTTCCGTAGTTGTTAGTTGAGCTAATCTATATCCAAGTCTTCAAACCCGTTTTCTACTAAGTCCCATAATTCTTGAGACTTTAACATAGTTTTTATTTCGAGACTCTCAAAGTGATAATTTTCCCCCTTAAAAATTGGAATAAGGGGTTGAGAAGAAGAAGTAGTGACGTTAACTGCCATGGTAATCTATTTTTACTATTGCTTTGTCTCTCACGATACTTTATTTTTCTTTTTCTCAGTATATGACCTCACTTAGAATTTGAGTAAAAAAAAGATCGAACAAATTGTACTCACTTAAAAGCTCTAATACCAAGAAACTATTGGGAAAAAATGAAGAAAACAAATAAAAAAACAAAGGAGCAAAAAGAAGGCATGCTAAACGAATAAGAAACAGAGGCGTAGATAGGAAAAAAAATGATTTTTATTCTGAACACCTGGAAAAGCTTTATGCAGTGCCTTTATATAGGCATAGAAAGTTACACAAAAAACAAAAATATAGAACACTAATTGGTTCCACTACCCCACTAAACAATATAATGAAACGTGACTCCTATCCACTAACTCCACTAGTAACAAACCACTAAGTCCACTAAAACCAATGAAGGAAAATAAAAAACATGAGTCAAATATTAAAGATAAGGACAAAAATGTAGGTTTGTTCGTGGGATACATCAAACCAAAAACATACTACTTTGAAGTACTTCAACAGATAATGTCTTTTGGGTGAAATGTTGTCCTTTTTTATGTCTACTTAATGAATTTGATGTGAGTCTGCCTTCTTATTGATTTTTGTTCTTCTTTCAGACAGCTTTCTCATGTTGATTTTTGTTCTTAGTCCCTTTATCATTAATTTGGTAGATATTAGATAAAGTAATGTCATGCTACTTTCAATGAATTGGGTTTTTGTTAGAGTTTTGGGCACAATTAAGAGTAAGGTTTTAAATTACGGACTGTAATTCTTTTGCTGCAATAATCTTCAATTGTAGTGTCAATAGCAATGAATAGTTTAAAACTTTGATTGAGATTAGGAGTTCATCTAGAATCTTTCTCATGACTTATTGCTGAGAGGAGAAGGGATTGCAGACTGGTGTAAGTTGAGGATAGGTTATAAGGCCCCAAAATATATACTGGTTGAAATGATACATGTTTATAAAAGTATATGTGTGATAGGAGTTGAAATTGTGTTATGATTTGAATGTGAAAGGCATATGACTTTAATTTTGGTATTTGATGGACTAGTGTTAGGAAATTGGAATTAATTGATATCATTAGGAATTGAGGTATTTAAATGTATATTTAGACTAGGAAAATTATCAAGTGACAAATTAAGTTGATACAGAGAAATTAGAATGACTAAGTCTATGACTTGTTCCTTAATATGCATATAGAAAAAGTCAAAACTGAACTTTGAAGTCTTCTAAACAATTATTTTCCCCTATAATTAGTTTCTATAGCCTCAACAATAAGACAATTTGGAGTTCTAAATCATGAAATATGAACAAATGATCACAAGTTGTTCTAAAATAGAGGCAGCATTATGTCACCTTTTTCAACCTTAATTTCTAAGGTTATAGAGTTAGAATTAAATCAAAGTCTCTTCTAGAGATATTTACCTCTATCTCTTAGGTTTTATATGTAACTAGAATCGCATAATTTGGGGATATTTAAGCTTAGTTATGACCCAAACAATATTCTTGACTCAAACAAATCTTGGATAGAATTCCACGACATAATACTCTCTTGTCATATTCAACCAATTCTATCCAAAATAACACCAAAGCAACATCCCAGAAACAAGTCTTAAAGTGTTACTAATGGAAGCCTAAATGGTAGACAGGTAGGCTGCATACATTGGTGTTAAATGGCATATTAAGCTAGTGACACCTTGATGTTAAGTGGCATCTTAAGGTAGTGACACCTTGGTATTTAAGGTAGTGACACCTAACTAGTGATGAAGTAAACGTCTGCTGGAGTATTTAAACTTTCTTCATTCTTGTTTTCTCTCCACCAAAAACCTCCCATCTTCTCTCAATTTTTGCTGGAGTTTGGATCATTAAAACTAGGAAACTTTGTATATGCTGGTTGTTTGGAAGCTTGGTTTAGCTAGATTCTTAGAGTTGGATTTGAATTTTAGTAAGATAAGGGAATACTAAACTTGGTATCATATTATAACATGTATTGTTTGATGTTTGATACATATATCTACAACTTTCATGAAGAAATAGAATTTTATTTCTGACATTAAGGGTTTTGAAAATTGGTTTGAAGTTGAGTTCTGATTACTATCTACGTTTGAAAATAGTCTATAGTATTTTAGGTATAACTCTCGGAATACTGAACCAAATTACATCAACTTTATTTTGTTAGAAACTTAATACATAGAGGAACATTTGTATAGAGAACATATTGGCTAAAAACTTCAGTTTCTATGTCAAAATAACCATACAAAACTAACCTAAAAACCTATTAAAAGCAGTCGATTAAATACACGGTAAAATTATAGTTTTACTCTTTCGATTTATTTTACATATCTTTAGAGTATGCATTTGAAGTAATAAAAGAATAAAAGTTGTAGATATATGTCTTAACTTAACCTCAGTGAAAACGGCTTAATAAAAAAGTGATTAAAGCTCGAGTTATGCTTGTTTCCCTAATATTGCCTATGATAAACCCCTGTGCAGGATGAAATTTTAATTTCAGTATTTAGATCTATTTTACATATCTTTATAGTATAAATTTGAAGAAATTCAAAGAATAAAAATTTTAGATATAGGTCTTAGCTTGATCTCAATGAAAATGTCTTGATAAACGACTTACCAGAGCTTAAGTTATTCTTATTTTTCTAGTACTACCTGTGACAAACCCCTGTGTAGGAACCTTATATTATTTCTTTATTTTCTTTGGACTTTAGAACTCAAATTAGTCAAAGTATAAAATTGTGAGAAATGGTTAGGAAGGTAAAAACAAATTGTAGTTTTAGGCAATTGATGAACTATATAAGGTTAAGTCAATTTATTTGATATAATAAGAATTAAATGGATTTGTTAAGGAGTGTTATGAACTTTATTTAGTATTCGATAACTGCTTGGTGTATTCATGAATGAATGAATTCTAACGTCTAATGTATTATAAATTGGATATGAATATTTGTGAATCAAAAATTTCTATGATGATATTGTGTTAATTCCGGACCAACAAGTATTCGAGGAGTTTGATAATTGAGATCGTATTGGAAGTACTTTCTATTTGTATGAATAGACATACTTTGTGAGGACTCAATACCTCTATTGATGCCTTATTGCACGTACTTATAATTGTATGACATGTTAAGTTATTTGGAAATCAATGAATATGTCAAGTTAAAGAAAAATGGAATAAGATTGTATATATTGCAATTCGTCTCTCGCATGAGAATTCTAAAATGAACCTATTTTGTTTTAATACTATTAAGTCATAGTCGTGGGTATATAGGCATGCTAAAAGGGTCTATAGCTGCTCCTGTGACACTTCGGTGTCTTCTGTTACTGACACTTAGGTGTCTTTTGTTATTGAGACATATGTCTCTTCTGTTCTATGATACTGATCACAATATCTCCTATATTAGTCTCTTTACCCACTTCTGTATAAAGGACTAACAAACTATTTTGTTATATGCTCAACTTTGATATAAATAAATGTTGTTCTAAAATAGCTGAACTCTGTTCTAAAATAAGCAAATTCTGTTTTGTTACAATTAAATTCTGGTTTGATCTTATCGTATTCAGCTTTGATATTTATGAGTTTTACTCTAAAGTAAATGTGTAATCTCTTCTGATATGTTATATTTTGTTATGAATATTTGAATTATTTTTTAATATGTGAATATTTGGATGACTGTTTGTAACAGTTGTTAGCTTATATCTGTTTAGTTTTTTTCCCACTAAGATTTATGCTTAGTATGGTGGTTTTGTCCCGTGTAGACTCAGATAGAAAGGTTTAAAGACTGGGACAATAATAACCGCAATGGCCAACGAAGAATGTGATTTGCTTTGGGAATGTTTTGTCTTAGTTTTATGTAATAATATGAAACATTATGTATTTTGTTAAAAGTTTTTGAACTTTAGATATGTATTGTTTTGTTTAAGGGACTATACTGTAATAACTTTAATTCGGAGTGGTGTTGTAGTTGAGGCATATATTCAAATAAATTCAGTGTGCTGGTTAAATTCTGTCTGAAGCCAAATATGTATGGAAAAAGAAATGATTAGCTGTTTGAATCCGAGGAATGCATTGTATTTTTCTGATATGTTTAAGTCCTGTCTTAGGTAACATTTGCATATCTTTCAGAAGGTATATAGGTGTTACATCTTTTAGTATCATATAATGGTTTAGGCGATTCTAGTGTCATCAGTGCTTAACTTTTGCTTATACTTGGATATAAGAGTTGTGTCTAATGCAATTTGTCTCATATTTTGGCTATAGAATTAAAGATGGAAAGATCTCACGAAGCCATTAATGAGGTTGCTGAGAGTGATAATCGTAAACGATCTTGTCCATCTATCTCTGGATCCTCTAGAGTCAATCAAGGTAAAGCTAAGGTGTCACATCCTCCTCTAGCTCAAGGAGAGACTTTGGTGAAGTTATCGAAAGACATGATGACGTTACTACAACGTTACAGAAGTATGAAGCTGAGGAATTTACTCGGACATCTTTGGAGAAATCTGAAAAAGTCGAGTTCTGGATAAAGAAAGTGGAGAGGGTATTAGCTTAAATCAGTTTTCCACAAAATAAGATGGTGCATTGCACTGTCTCTCTCCTTCAAGGAGTAGCTTACAAGTGGTGGAAGTTTATTTTGAGAAATCCTCAGCTACTGATGCCTATAACTTGGGATTACTTTACCTAAGAGTTCAAAGCTAAGCATGTTATAGAGGCTTATAGAAAGGAGAAGTTAATGCAATTTCTGAACATGAAGCAGCGAAATCTGTCTGTTACTGAGTACGATAGAGAATTTAATCAACTCAGCAAGTATGCACCTGAATCAGTACTTACTAAGAAGTTTCGATGTCATTAGTTCGAGGATAGTTTGAACAATTTGATTAAGGAGCATCTTGCAGCATTCACTTTACTGCAACAAGTAAATTACCATCAGCTGGTGTAAGCTGCTATGAAAATAGAGAGGCAAGAGATGATAAGGAGAGAAAAGGGTCAGCGAAGGGACTTTGCTAAAAGAAACCAATCTTTGGGCAAGCAGAGTCGTGAAGGTGTTCCCTCTGCACCTGAATTTACCCAGAGATCTGTAGCTCACGGAAGGCGATAAAACTTTCTTTTATCAACTATTGCTGGTCGAGGTTCTTCTGTTAGCCAAGGTACTGATACTTCATAGTGTCCTCATTGCTCCAGATATCATTAGGCTACTTGTTAGAGAGCTACAGACACATATTTTCGATGTGGCAGTACTGAGCATCTGATAGCTAATTGCCCTATGAGATAGTCTCAGATGGTACAAGCTAATAGGGAGGTTTCTCATGCATTTGGCAAGGACAGAGGACGAGGTAAGGTTCGTGGAGAATATAGTCAGCTTAGACCTAATTTGAGTAACTAATCAGAAACTGTTAATTGACCAACTAAACTTTCTGCTTCGGCTCGAGCTTATGCATTGAAAGCTCGTGAGGATTAATACTCACATGAAGTTATTGCTGGTATTGATTCTCTCTTTAATTCTGATGTGGATGCATTGATTAATCCTAGATCTACTCTTTTTTACATCTGTATTGGGGATATGTCTGATAAGGAGATGCTTGTAGATCAGTTAGAATATGACATTAATATGATTAGTCCTTTTGGTAGTAGTGTGTTGGTTAATCAAGTGTTTAGATACTGTCCTGTTGTAATCTAAAGAAATGAATATGTAGCAAATATGATTAAATTGCCTTTTCATGAGTTCGATTTGATTCTGGGTATGGATTAGTTATCTAAGCATCAGGCAGTGATTGACTGTATTGCTAAGACAGTTGTACTTAGGAAGTCTGATCAGTTTGCAATAGTATTACACGACAGTTATACTAGTCCTTTATCTAATGTGGTATCTACTATACAAGTTTGGAAGCTTCTCAGGAAAGGATTTAAAGCTTATTTGGCTTTTATGTTTAACTCTAAAAAGAAGAGTAGGAAATTGTAAGATATTCCGGTGGTGAGTGAATTTTCAGATGTCTTTCCTGAAAAATTACCTTGACTCCCTCCTAAAAGGGAAGTGGAGTTGCCTATCGAAGTTATGTCTGGCATTGCTCCTATATCTAGAGCATTGTACAGGATGGCTCAAACTGAATTGAAGGAGTTGAAAGTGCAGTTGCAAGAGCTTCTAGATAAGGGGTTTATTCGACCAAGTGTCTCAACATAAGGAGCATCGATTATATTTGTTAAGAAGAAAGATGGTAATCTTTTGATTTGTAGTGATTACAGGTAATTGAATAGAGTCACAGTAAGGAATAGGTAGTCATTGCCAAAGATTGAAGATCTATTTGATCAAATGAAAGATGCTGATGTATTTTCAAAGATAGATTTGTAATCGAGGTACTATCAACTCTGAGTTAAGGAAGTGGACGTTCCGAAAACTGCATTTAGGACCCATTATGGACATTATGAATTCTTAGTAATGCCATTCAGGTTAACTAATGCTCTAGCTGCATTTATGAATTTGATGAATATAGTATTCAGACATTATTTAGACCAGTTTGTAGTGGTGTTTATAAATGACATTCTGGTTTATTCGAAGAATGAGCATGATCATACTAAGTATCTTTGAGTTGTGTTATAGACCCTACGGGAAAAGCAGTTGTATGCAAAGCTAAGCAATTGTGATTTCTGGCTTCAAGAGGTATCTTTTCTAGGACATGTTGTCTCTTCTCAAGAGATTAGAGTTGATCATAGTAAGATTGAAGCAATTGTTAACTGGAAGTCAACAAGGGATGTGACAAAAGTAAGAAGTTTTCTAAGATTAGCAGGTTACTACTGCCGATTTGTAAATGAGTTTTTGGTGATAGTGTCCCTATTGACTAAATTGTTATGGAAGGGAGTGAAGTATGATTGATTTGATAAATGTCAGAATAGTTTTTATTAATTGAAAGGAATGCCAACTTTCTAGCAAAGGATACTGCACTCTTTTGTGCTTAGTTTTCTGTTAAGTCTTATAATTGGTGTGAAGA
>JAOXYD010000009.1:11928991-11940223 GCA_028565735.1 Pinacopodium congolense | reverse complement strand
ATGTTTTGGTTTTAAAATTTAAATTTATTTGTTATTTAATTATTATTATTAAATTAATTTTTATAGTAAGACTCAATTAAATAAGTTTTTCTTTTTATTTTATTATAAATTTTAATTAAATAATTTTTATTTTAAAAATAAAAAATATAATTTAAAAATATATAATAAAAATAGAAATAATATTAAAAAAAGATAACATACACATAAGGAACTAATTTTTTTAAAATTTTGAATTCATAGACAAACTTTTAAAATTTTTTAATTAAGTGATCAATTTTTAAAAAATCTATTAATTAAAATAAAAATTTTAATGTTGTTTGTTAAAATTTTTACTTCAATTAATAAATTGTTTAAAAATTAATTATTTAATTAAAAATTTTAAAAATTCGCCGCCCAATTAAAAAAAATCTCAAAATATGATATCCCTATCAAAAATAGCGCGTAAGTTTAAGATCAGAAACCGCCCTCAGCAACTTGGGTCTGAAATCAATGACATGACTCGCTTGTTTCAATCAGGACGATGGATGGAGTCAGTTTCAAGGCACTTGTGCTTCTTACATGTGAATGTCATTTTTTAGGTCCATTGAGTGAGTTTCAAGGTAGGAGTGGAGGGCACCTGTAAACGTACCATTTGTCAAATTGGTTTTATTGTAAACCACTTAATGAATTAATGAAATATTGATCTAATTAGATGCAATAAAATCTTAGGGTATATTTAGTGAGGTTTTTATTTTTTATTTTGTTAGATATAAAAATTAAAAAATAGTACAGAAAATTTAAAAAAAAACATACTAATATAGTATAAAAATAGAAAAAAATAACACAAAAACTTATAAAAAATATGTAAAAATTAATACAAAAATACAAAAATCACAACTAATAACCTAATTAAATATGCGTTTATTAAACATGCATCCATTTAAATTAACAATGCGAAATAATTCAAAAATTTGAAATCATAACTTCAACCATAAGAGTTTATATGAGTTAAATTAGATTATAAGTGCATGGATTAAAGGTACATTTAATTATTAATAGTTATGCAAAAATTTTTAAAAAAAACCATCTTGACGTCTTATTATATTCAAATAAGATTTTAATATTTGTAAAAAAAATTAATTTAAATGTCATATAGATGAAATGCAAGATCTTTTGTAAGAGCTTTTTAACAATACTTTTATCACATCAATAGTTGAGGAAAAATCGAAAATTTTAATTTGAGAATAAATCTTAAAAAACCACATTAGCTATTGATGTAATAAAAATTAATTAAAAATTTATCAACAATTTTATATACATTAATAAAAAATTAAGATTTCATCTATCTAAAATTGATATTGAACTTTTTAATAAATATTAATGTTTAAATTAAATATTTTATAAACTTTATAATCTTTTTTTAAGAAATTAATTTTTTTTTACTCTACTAAGATTTGAATTCTAGTAGAGGAGGATGTATTAGACACCCTTTCTCAATGAGTTATAAGTCTATTGGTATACATTATAATCTTATTTAAATACAGTACAACGTTAAACTCTTTTTAAAATTTTCGTAAAATCATTAAATATTAAAAATATATCTTTAGATAAGGTATATAATTTATATGATTTATATGAACGAAATGTAAATGAAGCTTTTGGAATTTGACTGCCACTAGCACATGCCATGTTCTTGGGTTATTTGTTTGTGTTTGTTATAGATCCCTCATGTTACTATCACATAAGGCCAGACATGTTAGTGCATAAGTAGTATATAATTTTATGCCATTAAAAGCAAAATAGAAGACCATTTGATTTATGTATTCATTCTATTGCCTTTTCAATGCCTCCCAAAGGCAAAAGAAATAACAAATAGGTTGAAATAAATACGACAATGAAGGTGATAGGGATCTTTCAATGCACATTGGGCACACAAAAGATAAATGAACAAAGCAAAGGTATGGGCTTGGTGGCCCCTTGGTTAGGCCACTTGTTTCTTTCCTTTCTATGAATAATGTGTCTCACTCTTTTTTAGAAACTTGAAACTCAAAACGTGTTGATCATGGTCATGCTCATACCCTTTGCACATGTTGATCAATCATGAATTAAAAGTAAATATATATATATATATATATATATATGACGTGTCAAAATAATCTCATCAATTAAATTATCATTTCATCTTTTTTAATATTCAACAGTAAAACAAATATAAAAATAAAATAATAATTTGACAGACTTAGTTAATCATTATGAATTTCTCTCCAAATTATCATACATTATAGCATTCTATAAAGTATATTAAAGCAATTTATGAGCACTTTTTAAGTCTCTTAAATAATAAAATTTTTTAAATTTGAATTCTTGTAAAAATTTTCCAGTATTTCTAAATTTTAAAATTTTCAACTTGCATTATTTTCAAAGTCCTAATAATCACTCAAATTAAATTTATTATTCAAATATTTATTTATAAATTATTGAAAAAATATATAATTCCTTATGTGAATCCAAAACTTTATTCAATATGTATAATAATAATAATAATAATAATAACAATACGAATTCTCTCGTTATAAAAAAATCATATACTAAATTGATTAAAATTTGATTAGGCAAAGTTGGCATCAGGTTTGAGTTTTAGAAGATATTTAATTGCGTTGTGGATTGTGATTTTTTGTTGTAATTATTGTATTTTTATATTGTTTGTTATGTTTTCTTTTTCGATTTTTATATTATATTAATATATTTTTAATCAATTTTTTATTTAAAAAAACAAGAAATTAAAACAAAAAATCAAAGTTCAATTAAATAGGACATTAGTTAATTACAAGTTCTTATAAACATAGGTCATATATTCTAATTCTATTAACCAAGGAAATATATATAATTGTTCTTGATTTTGACATTACAAAACAATTAATGCATACCAGCCAATCAACCACATGTAAAAAGACTTTTTTGAGTCCCAATATAAGCAATTTTGCATAAGAATCACACCCCTTGGATTTTCAAAGGAAGATTGTGACAATACGATAGGCAAGGTCTTGTCACAATTTCTAAGGCAACTTATTTTTCAAAGTCCTACAAAAGAGCCGACTCATGACTTTCTTTTATCATTATTTTATATCAATGTTCTCTCCT
The DNA here is from genome assembly GCA_028565735.1 of Pinacopodium congolense. NCBI lineage: Eukaryota > Viridiplantae > Streptophyta > Magnoliopsida > Malpighiales > Erythroxylaceae > Pinacopodium > Pinacopodium congolense. Next base: position 11,937,103 of record JAOXYD010000009.1, on the reverse strand, counting down.
TCCAAAGTTGGAGATCTATTTCTTTTACAATTGCATCTAAAGAACCTTCATTTGATTGGTAAAAGAATGGAAGAAAGTAGGCCAAAATTGAACTCGGAATTTGAAATTGATTGGTCTCCATATTTCTGTAGATCTGACATAGTAATTGCGTGGGATTTACATTATTATTATTTTTTAAATATGCAACATGACAATATTACGTAGCATGTGAGACTCACAGAACACGTAAACCAATTAGCGTATGTCACATGACACTACAACGTAATATTTAACAGTTAAACTTTTTGGAAGTTTAATTAGGATTATTCTTGAATATTTTTGAAACGTTATGGTTCTTTTTAAATATTTTTGACATATTATGATTCTTTTTAAATACTTTAAAATGTTAAAGTCCGATTTGAATATTAGTCAAAACCTAAGGTCCGATTATTGTTCTCTGACTTCCAAAGATGGAGATCTATTTCTTTTACAATTGCATCTAAAGAAGCTTCATTTGATTGGCAAAAGAATGGGAGAAAGCAGGCCAAAATTGAAACCCGGAATTTGAAAAAAGAAGAGATCAGAAATGGTCCCCTTTCAACGAAGCATGAAACTGAACACGAAACCCCCTTACTTCATAAGGAACCGAATCCATTTTCATGGCCAATGGCATGTTTCATACTTACAATGTCGTTAAGGGTATCCACTTCTGGAAGAAAATTTGTTGAAAGAACAAAGCTTTGAATGTTTTATCTGAAGCTAGAAAAGAGACAACCAGACAGGAAACAGCAGAGGATGTATCAGAACAGGAAGAGTTTAAGTCAGTTGCAAAGTCGGATTCTGTGACTGTAATGACGTGTAAAATGAATATCGAAATTCTAATTAAACAAGGACGATAGATGAAGCTTGAAAACTAAAAATTTTGATTCAACTTGCAAGAATAGTTCCTTATAACAGAATATGTATACTATAAACAAATCATAGAAAATTTGCTGCACTACTTAGGTTAATAGGTAGTTGTTCTAGTTCTAAAAAGGTTCCATCGTGAAATACCAAAACCTCTGAAGAAGCTTTGCTCAAAAGGATTCTTCACTAAATAAAATCCCTATTGACTACGTTAAATGCTATCCAACTGATGATAATGGCTTCAACATGTTGGATTCGCCTGAAAACAGAGTCATCAGCTTTTCCTTCGTTAGCTGCTCAGATCCTTGCGACTTGATCACGAATGTATGAAGCACAGAGTCGTTTGCCACGACAAGTTTCGACTCAATCACTGTGACTTGTGCCTCTTTGAATGCTTGGATCACTCTGGATGCAGGATGTGAATCAAAAGGGCAGCTCACCCTCACAATCACCTCATCATGAGATGCTTGAATATCGATGTTTGCCGCTCCGTTTGAAATAGAATCCGAAGTTGATGCTTCTCTAGAAGTGCTACCGAATTTCTCCCGTTCTGCTTCCATCACCCTGAGCTTCGCTTGAAGTTCATTGATATAAGCAATAGCATCTCCCAACAAAGACGCCTTGTCCATCTTGGAAATATTCGGGACAACAGCTCTTAATGCATAGAATCGCTGGTTCAGCTTCTCTCTGCGCTGTCTTTCTGCCTCGACATGATTGAGAGGTTCATCCCTTCCATTTGCGGGTTTTCGGCCGCGTTTCCGCGGCCTTCTATCATCAATGGTTCCATGCCGCTCTTTTTTGCAAGAAGCTTCATCATCAGAATTCTCAGATTCAGCACTAATTGGCTTAGGTATGGCAGAAGATCCTGAACTGGCCCCTGTGAAATCAATTTGCATTTGCACCTGCTTTGGTGGCTGATATTGATTAAGCCTAAACTCTTCCCTAGCACCATTAGCCACCTCTTGTACGTTATTTACAATAGTCTGAGAGCCAAAAACCTCAGCTTGACTCCCCTGTTTCGAGCCAAAACCCTGAGACCAGCTCAAACAATGCATCCCATTTCGATTATCAGGATACACAAGCCTACCGCCACCATTCTGATAAACATCCCAAGATGGCGGCCTCTCCTCCATTTTTCTAACAGCAAGTTTCTCTCTAAATCCATATCCATGGCGCAAGTTCTTCATATCCTGTCCAAAAATCTTTGGATTAGTTTCAATTCTCTCCACCATACCCAAATTCAGAAATGGTGAGTTCCCATCTTTCTTCCCGTTCACCAAAGGGAAGGCCGTAGGGATGCCGGACGCCACTGCTGTAGTTACGATGGGCTTGCCCCTGATAACCGAATTATGACTTGAAAACGATGACCTTATCGACTGAACTGTCGCAAAACTTTCAGGAATAGATCGAAGAGAGCCCAATTCAACAACACCAACGTCGGTGGAGACGAGCACAATTGTCTGAATTCCAGCAGACTTAGCAAGAAACGATCTGACGCAATAATCAGACCCTGGTTTCATTGCATCAGAGATCCACACATGTTTTCCAGAAGCGAAGCACTTTCCAGGCCCTCCTTCTCCGCGAGGAAAAGAAAAATACATGGAAGCCAAAAAGAGCATCTCAGTATCAGTAACTCTGTCCAATCCCAAAGCATAGTTATCCTCATCTGATTCACCAAACAAAGTGTGGAGCTTCTGCAACACTCTCTTTCTCATCCTCTGTTTGGTCTCGTCCTCAAAACGTCGCAGGTTGTGAGGTCTCGAGGCTTCAAATTCTTCGCCTTCTCTCGGCTCTCTGCAAGACCCGTCTCCCCAACCAAGAACCCAATCACCGGACTTGGAGCAAGAAATCTGCCAAAATATCGCATAGTTCCAGCTGAAATTAGAGAGGTCGGGTCGGTCCACGAGATCAGATAGCTTGTTTTGTAAATTCTCGTCGCTGCCAATTGCCATTAAGAGGTTCTGGTTCGAAACAGAGTACGACATAATGTAATCAAAGGCTCGTGAGCCCAAAACTGCTGAAGCCATCGCCTTATCTTCATCCTCCCATGACCCACCACACATACCCACTTCAATCTTCATCTATTTGCCCCAGAAATAGAAAGAAAAAGCTCTCAGTTTACGAACCCCAATCAAATCTTAACTGCTAACACCACCCCAAAACTGCGAAATGAAATTAGAAACAGGCATCCACAGAAAAGTCCAACGCATTCAGGAAAGAAGCAAAAGATAATAATAAAAACCCCCACAAGAACTCCTTCCCTTGCACAAGAACAACTCTGAAAAATGCATCATAAGCTCCAGATCTCATGCACTCCAAACTTCCTTCAACATACAAAGAAAACCCAGAAAAAGCAACCCAAAACAAATGCAGAAACCACACGAGTTAAGAACAACCAGCAATACACATCAGTTATAACAATCAAATTATGATCATAAGGCAAAAAGCAGGGCTTGGAGGAAGAAGAATAAAAACAAAAATCTCAGAGTTTCCAGGGAGAGTGACAGTTGAGTTGAGGAATAGATTTTCCGGGAAAGCAAACAACGGATTAATTTCGCAAACAATAAGGAAGCAAGCAAGTAAAAAAGGGGTCTTGCTCTGTTTTTCTAACCAAAATATGGCTATGGAGGCTTGGGTTATAGAGCCAGAGACAACAGAAATGTGGGTTTGTATGCTGTTATGTCCTGTGCTCCCTAACTTCACAAAGTGGACCCTAGGTTAAGTAGAGATTAAACTCTAAAAGTAACCCTAGTTAAAAATTCCTAAATAAATAAATATCTAACTTTTAAATAATAATTATTAATTAAAACAATAATAATAATATTATTATATATATATATTGTAATAATTTTAAAAAAATTTTTATAAGGAAGAGAACTCTCAATCGCAATAAAACTTTGTTAACCAGATTTTGAAATGCCTTCGATTTGTTTAAGGAACCATTTTTAGAAAGCCTTAAATCTACATTAAATAAAAAGATGTTTTCCTCTTTAAATTGTCGGTTTTCTTTGTCCGTTACTCAAAAGCTTTTCTTATCTCAAAACGACACCGCTTTATCCTCAACTCTTTACCGTAATTAATTACTATTACACATGTAATCACTCTTATTAACGAAAAAATAAAAACAAGGTTGACTTTAAGTGGTCCAGATGTTTTGGTGGACCCCATCGGAGGTAAATAATAGAAATCATATGAAGTGTGTGGTATTAAATATATTTGCGTCCCGTGACCATCGTGACGTTACCAAAAAGAAATCCCACGAGACCAACGAATTTTGATAAGTTTGAGGTTTTTCCTCTTTTTTTTTCTCCTTTCCATAAAGATGTGATTAAAATTAAGTTGCGCCTGATGGGGCCTAATTGAGTACAATCCAGGACAAATTTTCAATTTGAGAGTGATTGCCATATTATGATTGTTATCTTCGATAGTGAAAAAAAAAAATTATTTGAGAGATAATAAGTCCAGAATAAAATATAAAAATAGGTAATTATATAATTATTAGTTAGAAAATTTTGTTATTTAATTTTAGTTTGTTAATTTATTAAACAACTTATTTTAAGTATATGCGATAATTTATTTAACATATACTCAAAATATAAATGATGTGAATTTTCCAGATATTATATGAAAATAATAATAATGAAAATTTTTTCAATACTTATAATATTATATTTTGAAATATATTTAGTCCGTTAATTTTTATTATTTAATTTTCAATTGTTGAATTTTGAAAATTTTATCTCAAATAAACTTGACAATTTACTTAGCATATACCTCAAAAAATAATAAATTTGTGTTTTATGATATTATAAAAATAATATAATTAAAAAATTATCAAATAAATTTTAAACTTAAAATTTAAAAGATATTTAGTACGTCAATTTAAACCATTTAAACTAAGAGGTTTATTTGCCTGTTTACTTTGGTTTTAATTTTAATTTTAGTTTCTTATTTTTTAAACGCAAATATTAATAAAGAAAACACACTAATATAACACAAAAATTAAAAAAGAAAACATAATTTTCAATATAAAAATACAATAATTACAACAAAAAAATCATAATTCGCAACCCAACTAAACATCTTTTAGTTATAACTTGTAATTGATTTGTTAAAATTCATTTGATTAATAAATTGAATTTACAAAATATGTTGCCATGTTTGCACTGCTGCATTATATATCAATATAATGAAAAATATACAATGAATATGGAAAATATATATTATCTTTAAATTCACAAATTTCCACATTTATTACGGTTCACTAATTATGCCTAAATTAATCGTGCTCCTAATTGAATTATTTTGCACCGTTTGGTCAAGTAACTGTGAGATTTTGTAAGACGACAATATCACAATCAATTTACATCATTAACATGTTGGATTTTTGGATACAGTGTCCACATGAGTCTCGTGAGTCACGCAATCATTATATAATTAAAAAAAATATGCAACCATTTCCTGATTCACATGAATACCGCTTTCCTATAGTTTCACTTAAAGCGTAGCTTATTAGACTTGACTTTATAATTTGACCAAGGTCACATGCGTAAATTATTTTTGTTTATTTTTTAAAATTAGACCATTTATTTTATTAAAATCTAACATGATAGATGATCCGAGACTTTTAATTTTAAGATATAAATTATTATCAATTATGATATAATAATTTGAATTAAGAACATCGTTAATCAGTAATATAATTGAATATTAATTTTTTATTATCAATATTTTATTTTTTAATATTTTTAAATTTAAAATAATTTATTACTATATCTTTTTATGAGTTTATTAGTGTAATTATCAACTAACTATTTTTAAAATTTATTCACGATGTATTTATACATTGTTATGATATTAAGTTATTAACATTAGATTTACTAATTATTAAGCTTGCTATGATTGAGTAATTTATTTGAAATGGAGACTTTCATATTTTGAAATTGACTTTTATATTAATATTAGGAATGATCCAAATCTTATTGGAGCGAGTGTTTTAAAAAATTTAGGCTTTTTTTAATTAACTTTACATTTTTTCTGTTTTTATGTTATTTTTATATTATTTTTAAATTTTTTTACTAATTTTTTCAATTTTAATATTTTAAAAAATAAAAAAGAAAACAAACAAACTTAAGAGTGGTTTAAATTTTTTCTATTTTAAAATATAAAAATAAAATACAAAATTTTAAAATACACAAAAATTATATAAAATTAAACTAAAAAACATGACTTTTCAGTGTACTTTGATATAAAAAATTAAAAAAAAACTGATTCTGAAACGACATGTGGTAGTTAAGTTATTCCACGTGGCGGTGGTGTTTGCAAGAGATTCAAAAACCTGTCCATTATCACGCGAACGGCAGCTACTGTATCACGCGTTTTGTGAGGGTCCAGCGAGGATGATGAAACCACAATCAATCCTACACGTTTATCATTCCACACGCTTACCACGTGCTCTTCTAACTCACCAAATATTGCACACGTGTCTCCGAAGCATGTAGAAGTTAGTCAGGGTAAAAGTAACGGAAGTTCCCATTATATCCACCTGACACTCGCGTCACGTGAACACGATTAATATAAAGAGAAGGGTGAGTATTTATTTTAATAATATTTATTATATAGTTTATTCATAAGAACTATTTTGACTCAATTTTCATTAATTATTATGTTAAATAATTTAATAAAATTATATAAATAATCTTTTCTAATTATTTTAAATTTTTTATTGAATAAAAAATAATAAATGAATTTGGTTAAACTTCTTCGTAATAGGATCCAACTAATTGGTGGTAGATTCGTTACAAGGCAAATCTCATGCCACCGGGTAAAATCTTGGAGAATTCAGCACCGAAAGCAATAGAACTAAAGTTGTGAATACGTTATAAAGTTTGTATTGGTTTTCGCATTCTTCAATATGAATTTTAAAAAATATTTTAGATATGATGATTTTTTAGTTTTACTTAATTATAATTTCGTATAATAAATATACAAAAATTAACTATTTTTAAGCTTATAATACGAAATTATTAAAATAACATATTTTCAATAATTAAAATATCTATAACATGAAGCACAAAGTCCTTTATCCTGATAAGTAATAAATATTAAAATTAATGAGATACCAATTTTAATTTTTAATTTAAACATTTTTGTAATATTTATTTTTGTTTCATAATTAATACAGATTAAACTTTAGTTACATTTAAAATTATCTTTTTTACTTTATTTTATTTATGTCTTTAATCGTATCCTATTTATAATTCTTTATACGATAAAAAGTATTATTTATATTATAATATTTTTATTAATATTTAAATTAAATCCTAAAATTTTCAAACATTAGAATCAAATTTTAAATTTTTAAAAATATAGTTATGATTATTTTTAAATATTTTTAATATATTAATATAAATATTAAAAAAAAGTTAAAATTAATATAATAAGTTTTTATCGTCTTCATGTTCGGTGGGAGGTGATATGAACGTAATTGGCGCGTCTCGCTTATTGCAGTCTAGTCATCCATTTTATCAGAATTCTATCCCCTCAAGTCTTGTCAGTTCCTACTCTGTCTCCTCAAGTTGCATATCAGGGTGAGGATTGATTCTAATTTTGTTTAAATATTAAACATAAAATTATTTTTTTATTAATTTTAGTTATTATCTTAATTAAAAAATATATTTTTCAAACATATTTTTAGTGATATTATTATTAGATATCTCAAAAAATATCTTTTTTAGTTCAGGGTAGCTTCAAGTCTTACATTGTCAGAGGAAGTACAAAGGCTCCGCTCCTGCTGAGAGGGACCCACACGAAATAATGTTGTCGTTTTGTACTATTAGTATTATCCGCATCCACTTCTCTTTTATTGTTAAAAAAACTATTTTTTACTCCTAAAATATAAAGGAGATTAGCATCATTATTTGCATTATATCTTATTTATCCCTATAATGTTAAACTTTAATAGGAAACTTAATAAGTTATAGAATGACTTTTTCATCTCTTTTCCTGTTACGACTTTTTCGTCTCTTTTTCTGTTATTCAATGAAAAAAGGTTTATTTAATTTTTGAATGTTTAGAAATCGTTTGATTTAATTGTTAATATTTTTTAAATTATTATTTTATTTTATCATTCGTAAAATAGTGTAATTTATTTTTTAATATTATAAAATAATACATATTATTTTTTATCATTTATAAAATAATATATTTTATTCTTTTAATACTAAT
>JAOXYD010000009.1:11910946-11923865 GCA_028565735.1 Pinacopodium congolense | reverse complement strand
CAGCTTCCGGCCAGTGCCTCGGCCCTCTCCCTACTCTTCTATTGGTCCCCTTTGTTGCCAACAACATCTGGGAAGAAGCAGAGCTTATCGTCTGGGTTCAGATCTCCCACCACCTAGCAGTAGGATAGCCGACGAGGTCCATAGGTTGGCTGCTTGACAGGTTCTTGTACACCCAACTGAGGGGCAACATGCCCTGATTCACCCAAGGTAGAAGAGGAGGAGGTAGCAATCGCCAGAGATGAGGGCATAGGTACCCATTGGGCAGGAGGAGAGGAAGCAACAACAAGAGTCTGGGGTATGGGCCCTACAAGCTGGCTGGGTAAGGGAGAGGCCATATTGCAGAGGAAAAACTTGGTGGGAAACAATCAAAAGATCCAGGAAATCTAAATCCAAGAAGCTTGGGGAGAATACACAGACAAAAAACAAGAACAAGAAGAAGTAAAGCAAAACAAGAGCAAGGAGCTTAGAAAGAGAGAGAACAAACAAGGTGAGAAAGCTTAGCAGGAAGGAGGGAACCAGGAGGTATCCCTCCTCTAGCTAGAGAGAAGAGAGAGCATTAGTGGGGTATCTTTTGTATTTATTTGCTTGGTAGAAGACACCTTAATTATAGACTATAATATCAAGTGTAAGGCTTTAAGTTGTGAATATTAGATTCAATAGAGTATTTGAAGGAGGTGAGGGAATGCTGAGAGCAAATTGCATAAGTTGTGAGTTCATATTAAGACGTTGTATCTTAACTCAAAATTTTAAAGTAATAAATTATTTATTTTTATTTTTATATATAATTTATTTCATTTTATATTATTTTTAATGCCAAACAATTCTATTTATAAAATTTTAATAGCAATTGATAAGAAAAATAAGTATGTTTTTTTTAATATGGACTCTTAAAGGCCTGTTTGTTAAAATTATGTTTTTAAAAAACAGAGAGGCAAAGGAAAAAAATACATTTGCCTGTATTCTGTTTTGTTTTTCTATTTTCAAAATCAAAAAAATAAAAAATAGAAATAGAGAAATAAGAAAATGATATTTTTTTGCGTTTTGAAAATAGATTTTATAAACAGATTTTTTTATATTGAATAATGAATGTAATCTATTGACTAATAATATATTTTTAAGGTATATAAGAAAATTATGGTCAAATAATTTAAATTTATTTCATATTTAATTATCATTATTAAATTATATATTTTTTAAATCTTAACCAAACATGTTTTTGTTTTTTGTTTTTTGTTTTTTATTACAAATATCAACCAAACAAAATTTTGTTTTTATTTATTAAAAAAATAAACACAAAAATAAGAAAAGAAATACAAAACAATAACAAAAAACATAAGTGATATCAAACAACCCATTAATTTGATTTTTTGTTTATTTTTTCTTTTTATATTTTTATACGTTTTTATTGGGTTTTTATGTATTTCTTTTAGTTTTGTACTATTTTTATTGTTTTATTATATTAATGTATTATTTTTTTTTATTTTTATACTATTTTTTATTTTCATATTTAAAAATTAAAAAACTAAAACCACAAGAAACGTCTCCTAAAATAATAATAGCATTGGCCATGAGTAGGTTGAACTTGAATAAACTTGATTCTAAATAAATTTTTTAAATTTTGGAATCTAATTTTAATTGGAATTAAATACCTTAACCTGATCCTCATTAAACTTGATTTCATATTTTAATATTGTGTACAGTTAGGTCAACTCAATTTTTTTCTATATGTTTTAAATTTGAAAAACTTGGGTTGTTTGGGTGTGCTTATTTTTTTTAGTTTTTCTAAACACAAAAATTAGAAAAAATAATATAAAAAATTGAAAAAAACAATATACTAGTGTCATATAGAAACTGAAAAAATAGTACAAAATATAAAAAAAACACAAAAAACTCATTAAAAAACACAAAAACTACATTTAAAAATTACAATCAAAAGTTGAATTAACCGGTTCTTATCGAATGGAAATTCAATTAGATTTGAATAGTTCAATTCGAGCCTAAACCCTTTTTCTTTTCTTTTGAAAGATAAGCTCGAGTCCAAACTTGAATGCAAACTCAAGCAAAATTACCACTTCTAACTTGGAAATGAGAAGTTACGCTCTCTCAACGAGAAGATGCAATAAAAACATCGAATTCTTTTATTTATGTGTGAGGGATACGTAATGCTTTAAGGAGTGGAAGGTGGGAAAGTTAATAGATTCGGCGGGTTTTGAACCACAAGAAGGTGGAACATAATGATACACGTGAGCAAATCTAAAGGAATGATGTCGATTGAGTACAATGTGGTTGTAAATAGGTGAACAGTTTGTTCGTATAGTAAATGTGCTTGTCTCCCATGCTGTAATCAGCTTATTAAGAAAAGAAGTTAGGAAACTAATAATTAAATTTAATAGTAGAAAATAAGAGGGTTAAAGATAAATGTTTGTGTTAAAATTTAAAAAGAAAACTTAACTTAATAGTATTTAAATAAGAGTTTATCATTTAAAAAATATTTTAAAAAGATCTCAATATTTGTAAAATATTAAAAAATTTAAATTATGAAAGTCTAATTCAATCTCAAAACTAAGTTAATAATGTGACATACATTTATTAAAAATTACCACATAATGAAATGTGACAGGAAATGATTTTCCATTAATTTTAACATCTGCTTTATTGTCTTCTAATTATTATAATTATTAATTTTTATATAAATATTAAAGATTAAAGTATATTTTCAAGTCGAAATTGATTGAAAACAATATACTAAGATCAAATTTAAGTGCAGTGAAAATAAATAAATTTTTTTAACAATATTTAATTCAAAACATATAACAAAACATTATCAAAATTACGTTAATTTAATTATACTTTCTTGTAAATCTTCCTTTTTCTTCACAAATCTTTCAATTTACGAGTCATTTAATCATCTAACGGTCTAACCTCTAACGGTGTTTATAGGTCTATTTGAGAGGAAAAAATGTAATAGTACTAGCTAAAATATTCTATTTCCTTCATTTTATATGAAAAATATCTCAAACTTCTCAATTAAGTACAAATTAATTAAAATTTTCTTTCTCCTTTAATAAACCTTTTATGCGTGATTCGTGAAGTTCCTAGTATGTTGGTAATAATTATAAATTATAATTAAACAAATTAATACTCATCTTAATTTATCTTTAATTATCTAATTAAACAACTTATAATCATATATCATGATTGATGTCCACTAACATATTATTATCATCTAAATATTAAAAATGTCAAAATGATTTGACTTAACATGTCTATGCATGGCTATAATATATAGTTTAATCCTTTTGTTATCAAATATTTATAGAGTATAGAATTAGTGTCAACTCTAACTAATTCAATCATATTTGTTTTTATTAATTAGTAAATGATTTATAATTAATATTTAAAAAATAAAAATTTTCAAAATTCAATTCACTCTAACTAGCGGTTCTCATATCACTATTAACCAAAAGCAATGTAACATTCTCCTTAATTATTTTAGAATGATAAATGATTTATTGATTCATTCAATTATCTCCATATAGCTCATACTATATTCAATAACTATTGTGTGTTAATTTAATCTTTCTATTAGTACCTTGTCTTGATAAAACTATGATTACGAACAATTTAAAAATAATATAAAAATGTAATTCGATGGATTTTATCTTTATGATTAATAACTAAATATAATTAAAAAATATATATAAATAAAGAGTGCCTTTTATTGAACAAAAATACAATGTGATACATGTAAATTACAATTAATAGATTGGTTATAAGGATATAAACAAAAAAAAAAGAGATCAAACTTAAAATATATTATTTAAGGAAAGGTAAATTTTGAAAGTTTAAAAAGAAATTTTAATCGATATTTTAAAATAATTATTTTTAGATATATACTAACATAATTTCGAACAAAGGCTTTTGAAAAAATTAAATCAAAAGGAATCGAGATCTTTAAAAAAGATTTTGAAAATTTTGAAAATTTTTATTTTCACCCTTGAAAATGTACAATTTCGTTCGAGGAGATCTCGTTATCCTCGTATTGACAAATAAGACCCATTTGAAGCCCAATTATACAAAATTGGACCGTAATTTTGAGCCCATTAAGGCTACAACCGGAGCCCCAAATAGAGCCACGTGTCACGTGTATGCTTCCCTTCCCACGAACTTCTTTTTATTACAAAACTTTTTCAAATACCCAAATTATTTAGCGCAAAGCCCGGAGTTCGAAAGCGCCCTAGCACCGATCAACCATGGCGTGGACGCCGGAATCCCTCTCCAAATGCTTCCTAGACACTCTTTCTCCTTCGCCGGAGCCCCGCCGCGCCGCAGAAGCTAAACTCGCTGAGTTTGCAAACAATCCCAGCTACGGCCTGGCTGTTCTTGAACTAGTTGCCAATCCCGGCGTCGACGAACAAATCCGCCAAGCCGCCGCGGTCAACTTTAAGAATCATCTCCGGTCTCGGTGGTCTCCAGTTCCAGAGTCCAACGACTCCCCAATCTCCGACACTGTAAAGACTCAGATCAAAACATTGATAGTCTCTTTAATGCTGAACTCCTCTCCTCGCATTCAGTCGCAGCTCAGCGAATCGCTCTCTCTTATTGGAAAGTACGACTTCCCTAAATCGTGGCCCTCTTTGCTTCCAGAGCTCGTCTCGAATCTGCGTTCTGTTTCTGAGACCAACAATTACACTTCTATTAACGGTATTCTGGGTACAGCGAACTCTATCTTCAAGAAATTCCGTTATCAATATAAGAGCAATGATCTTTTCATTGACTTGAAGTACTGTCTTGACAATTTTGCGGCACCATTACTAGAAATTTTCCTTAAAACTGCCTCGTTGATTGATGTGACGGTTAAAGCTGGCAGTGCGACTCCTGCAATCCTAAAGCAATTTTTTGAGTCACAGAGGCTTTGTTGTAGGATATTCTTTTCTTTGAATTTCCAGGAATTGCCTGAATTTTTTGAGGATCACATGAAAGAGTGGATGACTGAATTTAGGAAGTACTTAACCAGTAATTATCCATTGTTGGAAGGTAGTGCTGATGGTTTAGGTCTTGTTGACGATGTTAGGGCTGCAGTGTGTGAGAATCTTAGTCTTTATATGGAGAAGAATGAGGAAGAGTTTAAGGATTATTTGAACGACTTTGTACTTGCTATTTGGACTTTGTTAGGGAATGTGTCGCAATCTTCTGGCCGTGACAGTTTAGCTATTAGAGCAATAAAGTTCTTGACTACTGTTAGTACAAGTGTGCACCATAGCTTGTTTGCTGGTGATGGAATCATTCCGCAGATTTGTCAAAGCATTTTAATCCCTAATGTACGGTTGAGGGATGATGATGAGGAGCTCTTTGAGATGAATTATGTTGAGTTTGTAAGGAGGGATATGGAGGGGAGTGATCTTGATACTAGAAGGAGGATTGCCTGTGAACTGCTTAAAGGGATCGCTTCTAATTATAAGAATCAAGTAACTCATGCAGTTACTGCTCAGATACAGAATTTGTTGGGTTCATATGCTGCAAACGCTGCAGCAAATTGGAAGGACAAGGATTGTGCAATATACTTGGTTGTGTCGCTTTCTAGTAAGAAAGCTGGGGGTACTAACGTTTCAACTGATATTGTTGATGTTAAGAGCTTTTTCACATCTGTTATAGTGCCTGAGTTGCAGAATCAGGATATTAATGGCTATCCAATGCTCAAAGCTGGTGTGCTCAAATTTTTTACTACATTTAGAAATGATATAACAAAGCCTCTTGCTCTTCAGCTGTTCCCAGATTTGGTAAGATACCTTAGCGCTGAATCAAATGTGGTCCACTCTTATGCTGCAAGCTGCATAGAGAAACTCTTGCTGGTCAAGGATGATGGAGGACGAGCAAGGTATACCTCAGCTGATATAACTCCATTTATGCAAGCTCTAATGAATAACCTCTTTAGTGCCTTAAGGTTTCCCGAGTCTGAGGAGAACCAATACGTAATGAAATGTATCATGAGGGTTTTAGGAGTAGCTGAAATTGCCCCCAGTGTTGCTGGACCTTGCATTGCTGGATTGACTTCAATTCTGAATGAAGTTTGTAAGAATCCAAAGAATCCGATTTTTAACCATTATTTGTTTGAGTCAGTAGCCGTTCTTATAAGACGAGCATGTGAGAGGGACATCAGTCTTGTATCTGCTTTTGAATCAAGCCTATTTCCCAGCATTCAGTTGATCTTGGCAAATGATGTCACTGAGTTCTTGCCTTATGCATTCCAGCTTTTGGCACAACTTATGGAGTTAAATGGACCACCCATCCCAGCTATTTATATGCAAATTTTCACTCTTCTTCTCTCTCCTGAATCGTGGAACAGAAACTCAAACGTTCCTGCCCTTGTGCGTCTACTTCAAGCTTTTCTTCAGAAGGCACCCCATGAGATTAATCAAGAAGGAAGACTGAGCCAAGTGCTTGGAATATTCAACAAGCTTGTCTCATCCCCAAGCACCGAAGAGCAAGGCTTTTATGTGCTTAACACTGTTATCGAGAGTCTTGACTACTCTGTTATTGCTCCCTATATGGTTCATATTTGGAATGCCCTGTTTACGCGGCTGCAGAAGAAGCGGACAGTAAAGTTTGTAAAGTCCTTTTTGATTTTTATGTCACTGTTTTTGGTGAAGCATGATTCTGCAAACCTTGTGGATAAGATGAATTCAGTTCAACCAAATATATTTTTGATGATTTTGGAGCAGTTCTGGATACCCAATCTCAAGCTAATCACTGGGCATATTGAGGTTAAATTGACTGCAGTTGCCTCAACCAGACTTATCTGTGAATCTCCCAGCCTTTTGGATGCTGCAGCTGTTAGACACTGGGGAAAGATGCTGGACAGCATTGTTACCCTTCTATCACTGCCAGAGGAAAATAGAGTGGAAGAGGAACCAGAAATGCCAGATATTGCAGACACTGTCACTTACACTGTCTCCTTTGTTAAACTTTACAATGCTGGGAAGAAGGAGGAAGATCCTCTAAAGAACATCAAGGATCCGAAGGAATTTTTAGTTACTTCATTGGCTAAGCTTTCTGCTCTGTCTCCTGGGAGGTATCCTCAGATCATCAGTGAAAACCTTGATCCCACAAATCAAGCAGCTTTACTGCAGCTTTGTAGCAACTACAACTGCCCTATTGTTTGAGTAAGTCGTTATCTTACATTATGTTTTGTCCTCATCTTCTTTTCCTGTGTGAGAAATTGTGGAGTGGTTTGGCCTCAGCAATCTGCATAGTTATAATTATAACTGCATTAGATTTCGCTGAACCTAAATGGGAGCTTGATAGTTGTAGTTTTAAATTGCGGAAGGGAAGGCTTAAGTTAATGCTATTTCATTGGTGCTATTATAATGGGGACATTTTTCTAAGCTTATGCTTTATATTCATTAATCTAATCAAAGATTGGAAGAAGCATCTAACATCCCCAGCATGTTGATTTACAGAAAGTTAATCGAGAAGATACTTTTTTATCAGTGTTTCAACAGCCCTTTTCAGTCTGCCTTTCTGGGTGCATTCCTCATTTTGTTGAAATTGTCCACGGGAACTTTAAGACAGTCTCAAATAGCTTACCATGCTAGAATGTGATGGTGTATATGCTATGTGGTCTTTTGGGTTCTGATATAGTCGTCCTTGGCGACCTGTGAAGATTTCTATACGTTTTGCTCAGCTTGCATCTGTGGGTGAATCACGGACTTGTATTTATCATTCATTGAGTTGGTAGATCAGCAGGTTTTGCATGCAATTATGCTATAAAAGTCATCGTTGTGCTCTTCATTACAGAAGAGAATATGTTCTTTAAAAGAATGTACAATGCAGGGAATCACAGGTTTTGTATGGTTCACTTTTTTGCCAACAATGCAATCACAGGTCTTCATTACAGGTTTTGTAAGGGGATGTTTAGTTGAGTTGTAGATTATAATTTTTTGTTGTGGTAGTTGCGTTTTTGTATTAGTGGTTGTGTTTTTTTTTCCGATTTTTGCGTTGTATTAGTATTTTTTTTAATTAATTTTTGTATTTTAAAAAACAGGAAACCAAAATCAAAACTAAAAATCAGTTCCAAGGCCAGATAGAGTGTCTCCATGGGAGATAGAGTCAGTCAGTTGTAAAGAACAAAAGGCCACGACCTGCCTTTCTGGGTGCATTCCTCAAATAGCTTACCATGCTAGAATGTGATGGTGTATATGCAATGTGGTCTTTTGGGTTTTGTGAAGAATTCTACACGTTATGCTCAGCTTGCATCTGTGGGTGAATCACGGACTTATTTATCATTCATTGAGTTGGTAGCAGTTTTTGCATGCAATTATGCTATAAAAGTCGTCGTTGTGCTCTTCATCACCGGAGAGATTATGTTCTTTAAAAGAATGTACAATGTATGGTTCACTTTTTTTCCAAGAATGCAATTCCAGAAGGCCTTGTTTAGTTAGGGCCCGTTCGTTAGAGTTTTTTTTTTTTTTTAGGTTTTTGTTTTTTGTTTTACCAAACACATAAATAAAAAAAATAATATATTAATGTAGTATAGAAAGATAACACAAAAATTTATAAAATATATATAATTTAATACAAAATTCACAACAAAAAATTATAATCAATAGTCGAATTAACCGGCCTCTTAGGTTTTATTTGTTTCTCATTTCTTTTTCGATTTCATTTTTTATTTTTTAAAACACAAAAATTAATAAAAATAGTATAAAAATCGAAAAAGACAATATATTAAAATATCACTGAAACTTAAAAAATAATATAAAAATTAATAAAAATAACACAAAAATCAATACATAAAAATTAAAATTAAAATCAAAAACGAGAAATGATACTAAATGTATTCTTAGGTTTTTGTTTTTGTTTTTTATTTCTTATTTTTTTGAATGCAGATACCAAAAAAATAGTACAAAAATTAATAAAATTAATATACTAATAAAATACAAAATTAAAAAAAATGCATAAAATTTAAAATAAAATACAAAAATTACAATTAAAAATTAAAAAAAAAAACTCAATGAAACGTGTCTGAAACTTACATGCCCTTGTTTTCTCTGACAAATTTAGGGTCTTTAGTTTTTTTTCATTGTTTTCTTATTTTTGTATTTAAAATTTTTTTATACGGCTTTTTAAAATTTTGTATTTTATTTGTGTGTTTTTTAATTTATATATATTTAAAATTTGTATATTAAAAAAATTAGAAAAATAAAAATAAAAAATAGGAATAAAAATTTTTAAGGGATATTTTGTATTGTTAATTTTAATTTTTAGTTGTAGTTTTTATATATTTGTATTTTTTAATTTTTCTATTATTTTTTTAGTTTTTGTCCTGGATTAACATGTGATTTTTTTTAATTTTTGTATTAATTTTTTAATTTTTATATTTTAAAAAATAAAAAACTAAAAATAAAACTTCCACCAAATATAGTCTTATAGCTGTTAATTTTTTTCTGTAATGATTTCATGGAAGGTTGCCCCTCCTCTGAAGTAGGGCCGCTCATAGGTGGCTGGAACTCATAGTAACAATCCTCTGTCAATTGCAATTCAACAAAGAGTTGGAAGTTTCGGGGCATTTGGGTTATTTACTTCATGCCTTCTGAAATAATGTTACGATGGGCCTAATTTCTTAAAAGTCTTTGGAATTACACCGCTTGGCATATCTCAAAATTTCCAATTATACGTTACTAGACCTGTATATGAGTTGGGTTAAATCAGAATTGATTTAAATTTTAATTTTATAATTTGACTCATGAAATAGGCTTAATTTTCAAGATTGAACCCACCATTTGCCTATTTCTAAACTTTTTAATTATTATATAATTTATTAAAAATTATTGAATTAATTATTAAAAGAAAATAAACTGATAGATATTTATATGCAAAATATTAACCATAATTCATAATTCATAATTAAATTAAATTAAATTAATAACTATAAATATTCATAATTTTGATAAATCTAAATGATACAATATTGTATGAATATTAATTAATTTAAAATAAATAATAAATAATAAATGTAGTTAAATAATTTATAAATATTAGGTCAAACTAAATTTTTTCTTACACAATTCAAATATGACGCCTAGACTATTTAAATTAATTTTTGAAACTCAAATTCAATTCATAAACTAATTCATAAAGCTCAAAATCTTTAACGTTCAGATTTAACCCGTCACACTAAATAAGTGGGGTATACTTATAAATGTCTACATTGGATGACCCTAAAGTCTACAATAAAAAAATTCGAGAAAGGCAATGCTGACTAAGTATAGCAAATCATTTTTCACATAAGTGCTAATGACCTTTGATATTAGCAAATTAATACGTGTTTAAGACTTTTAAGTTGCCTTCTTTTTTTCGTAATTATACTTCTAATCACTGAGCTTTGCATCACCCATATGACATGCATTCGTAAGCCCCTAATTATTGTCCTGACCGCAATTAACTTTACCATCTTACTCTAATTGAAAACTTTATATACCCAATCACATGTTCTTCCCATATTATTCAAACCCAAAACTTGTCAATATCCACTCATCTAATGAAGCCTATAACAATATATATAGGTATAGGTGCAAAATGCCTATGTCTACATCAGTTTCTATTATATAGATTTTCTTCATTAGTTTTCTCATAAGAAGAAAAAAGGAGTAAATTCAAAAGGGAAAAATGGAACACTTTTATGTTGTCTTTTTCCAAGTCTTTTTAAATCATCATTTTCAAAGACTCGCATAGATGATATGATACGAAGTGCTTCATAATCAATACTCCATAAATATGAGAAACCTCGGAAGTGATTATAACTCTAATGAATAATTTCATTTAAGTTTTTTTTAAGACTTGATTAATATATTTTATTATTAAATTTTTGAAAAAAATTATATGATATTTAATTGGTGGTCTTCTATGACCATCTTCATATAAAATAAAAGTAATAAATTTATAGAAGAATTCATTCATATCTTTTAAATACGTTCTTAATAATAAACTTAGAATTAGGCGTGCTTAAAACCCACTTAAGCGTGTAATTAGAAACGGTTGGAGGATTAATATAACTCTTAAGATTTGTAAATGCATTATGGTTTAGAAGAATGAGAGCCTCCAAATATTGGTTCTAAAGATAAGTATGATTGCCCATGTTTGTGCTTTGTCCCCACCATCATATGGCTTAGCCATAGCCAGCCATGTACATTTGGTCCCCCACCACCCACCATGCCCCCAATTTGATGATTACCTACTCTAAGCACTCAATTGGGTTATCCAATTAGAAGTCGAAAACACCCCAATTAGAGGTGATATTGAATTCTTCTTAATTCGGATTTTTTGATAGCTTTTCCTCATATATCCAATCCCTTGCCATTCATATGGATTACCATGTGATCCTACGGTACTCATAAAGCAAAAAGCACTAATAGTGATAATATAATGGACTCGCCAATTTCTATAATAACCAATCACGTTTCCCTTCAGTTGAGTTCATTTCAATATTAGACTATTACAAATAGGTTAAATGAATGATGCTTTGCCTCAAAGGAACTACAAATCCAAACATTCCTTAGTGTGAGTGGAGAAACTTATTATCCCCATAATCTCATCTTATTGTATATATATATATACATATGTACATAATTAGAGAATTTTGACCCAATTATATAAAATCATACAAAAACATAAATATTTCGTCTTATAAGATACTCCAATAATATAGTCAATAGGGTTTTTATTCACATGCATTTAAAGAAAAATTACTTGTATCTTATAATACATTATTTATAAGTTTATTTGGCTTGTTTATTTTGGATTTTGTTTTCAGTTTTGATTTCCTATTTTTTTAAATACAAAAATCGATAAAAAAAAGCACACTAATATAGTACAGAAATTAATAAAAAATATAATTATCAGTACAAAAATACAACGATTACAATACAAAACTACAATCTACAACCCAACTAAACATCCTTTAGCATTAAATTAAAATAATGCATTATTGATATTATTATTCATTAAAAAATTATCAAATTGAAAATTTGATGGATGTTCCGTATATGATGTAACTTTTTGTGATATAAAAAGGGGAAGTGTGAGGTATTGATTTTGTTTCTATTGATACACCAATTTGCTTCAATTATAAATGGAGAATCAAATCAATGTCTTGAACCCCACAAGTATAGTTTTTGATGGCAACTTGAGCTTAATGATTTCATTATTCTCCACCTTGATCCAACGGCTAGGAACCTGTCAAACACAAGTCAAAAAGTGGGTCATTACTTCTGTACGGACAACATGAAATTCCAACTCCACTTATACCTAAAATATGATTTGAAAAAAATAAATAAATAAGAAACTCCTTTGTAATTAGATTTTCAGCAAATCATACATATTCTTCATGGCAGTTTTTAAGGTTGGTAGTTACTATGTTCTTGTCTCTCTTTTAACAGAGAACTATGATTGGATCCTTTTTAATTTTCTTTTGACTGAATAAAAGCACTTTATCATTAATTAAAAGAAAAAAAAATCTCCCCGTAATAGACAAAATTAGTGCTGACTTTCTTGTAAAAAAAGGGAACACTCATTTCTTCCAAAGACTTCTTCAAATGGGACTCACCCCACTTTGAATTGGAAGTTAATAAGGGCATAAATATACATATATATATATATTCTTAATAAAATTATCTTTATACATACAATCCATTTTAACTAGTTTGCTACACTATTTTTTTGTCTAGTTAGAAAACAAATAGTCAATTATAAGCCTTGTTTGGTTTTATTGTTGTTTTCGGTTTTTGTTTTTTATTTTTATAAATACAAAAACTAATAAAAATAACATAGAAATTAAAAAGGACAACATATTAATACAGCACATAAATTTAAAAAATAATTAAGCAAACTAATAACATAATAAAATAAACAAAATAAAGGC
>JAOXYD010000009.1:11889780-11899848 GCA_028565735.1 Pinacopodium congolense | reverse complement strand
TTTTTTAGATATTTTCTTGTCTTAGTTGACTACTTGCATTTGGGTTTTGGAGCTAAAGTTTCTACTTTGTTACGAGCTTAAACAGCTAAATCTATGACTTTGAGAGTTTCAGTTTCTTCCCCTTTCTTACTTGGGTTTTCTCAACAATCAAAAAGAGTCTGAGCCATGCCTTGTACTCTGGTAGGTGGTGATGATCTGTATACGGAGCTATGGAAGGCGTGTGCAGGGCCGTTGGTGGATGTCCCAAGGCCCGGAGAGCGAGTTTTCTACTTTCCTCAGGGTCACATGGAGCAAGTATGCGATTCTAATTTCAAGATATCTCGTTAGTTCGTTTCTAGTGAGCTCAATTTGCAATCTTTGTTCTGTTTTCTCAGAGTCCCATTGTTATTATTCTATGAACGCAGTTAGAAGCATCAACAAACCAGGAATTGAGTCAGCAAATCCCACTGTTCAATCTTCCATCTAAGATCCTCTGTCGTGTTGTTAACATTCAGCTACAGGTATAGCTCGTCATTTTTCCAGATTCTTGTTATGTAATCCATTTCTGTGTTTTCTAAAACTAGATTTTATTTACAGGCAGAACAAGAGACAGATGAGGTCTATGCTCAGATCACTTTGCACCCAGAAGCAGATGTAAGTAATTTTTTTTTTTGCTATTTCCATTTGTTTTCCCTGGGTGGCGAGAGTGAAAGGAATCTAACGATCCTAATTGAACTGTCAATTTTGTTATGGTTTGGTTAAACTTCATAATATGTTTCATCTATGAAATCTTAACCATCATAGAATTGAGGATCTTAAGTATAATGTACTAAAAGGGGCTTACTTCATCTTTCCAGCAAACTGAACCAACAAGTCCGGATGCATCTTTTCCTGAGCCCCCGAAGCCAACAGTTCACTCATTTTGCAAAATTTTGACAGCTTCTGATACTAGCACCCATGGAGGATTCTCTGTTCTGAGGAAGCATGCTACTGAATGCTTGCCACCGTTGGTAATAGTTTCTACTCTGGTTGTCATGGTTTTGAGCTTCTGGTTGGAGTTCTTAGCCTCTAGCTTTTTTAAAAATTTCCGTCAGGATATGAGCCAAGCTACGCCTACTCAAGAATTGGCAGCAAAAGATCTTCATGGTTATGAGTGGCGATTTAAACATATATTTAGAGGTAGAGTTGAGTTTTCACTGTATAATTATACTTTTTTGGCTTTCTGAAAATGCTTAAATACATCATAGTATAGGAGGTGAATGTGCAGTGTGACCTTGGAACATTTTCATTTTTCACTCTGGCTCGTAATTAGGTCAACCACGAAGACATTTGCTTACTACTGGTTGGAGCACTTTTGTGACTTCCAAACGACTGGTTGCAGGGGATGCTTTTGTGTTTCTGAGGTGGATGAATCAAGTGCTTTTGGCTTGTTAGTTTCTTTTTATTTTTCAACTTAAAAGGCCATCCTAATTATGTGTTGTCTAGGGGTGAGAATGGGGAACTGAGAGTAGGGGTTCGACGACTTGCTCGCCAGCAAAGTTCGATGCCATCGTCTGTCATATCCAGTCAAAGTATGCATTTGGGAGTGCTTGCTACTGCCTCTCATGCAGTTACTACACAGACTCTTTTTGTTGTCTACTACAAACCGAGGTTTGATCAAATAATATTGCCATTCTCCCTGTAATTGGCATTTGTTGCTTAACATTTAATTCATCTCGTGGATGTTGTGATCATCTGTAGGACAAGCCAGTTTATTATTGGGTTGAACAAGTATATTGAGGCTGTCAACAATGGTTTTTGTGTTGGCATGCGGTTCAAGATGAGATTTGAGGGTGAAGATTCTCCTGAGAGGAGGTATATCTTCCATGTTTCTTTTTCACTTTTGGTTGCTTTGATACATCAAAATTTTTAGTTGAACTTTAACTTGACATAGTATCTGTTTGATTAGGTTCATGGGCACTATTGTTGGAGTTGGAGACATTTCTCCACAGTGGTCAGGCTCTAAGTGGCGGTCTCTCAAGGTTGGTTTCAATATTGCAAATCACATCTGAGCACTGGCTACCACATTTATGTGACTTTTTATGCTTGTTTACCTTTATTGTATTCCTTACAGATTCAGTGGGATGAACTAGCTACAGTCCCAAGGCCAGATAGAGTGTCTCCATGGGAGATAGAGTCATTTACAGCTCCTACTTCTTTAAACCTTGCTCAATCAGTTGTAAAGAACAAAAGGCCACGACCTGTGGATATTCCAGCCTCTGGTACAATGAATAGTTTGCTTGTTTTCATCAATAAAATCCTGCTGATAAATTTCATTTAAAACCTTTTTGCACTAACTGGAATTTATGAATTGGTATTGGTTAAGATGCTCCAGCTCTCTGGTACCAGGGATCAACTCAGTCCCACATCTTAACACCATTATCTGGTGCTACTGATGTCCAAAACAGTGAAAGACAAGGTGTATGGTCAATGAGGCAGAAGGAAATTGATAGCAACATTGTTAGCAATGGCAGCTGCAGCTCGAGGGTCCGTCCTGAGGGTATCAGCTCTTCCCCCCACATCAATGTATCTTTCAACCTCTTTCCAGATTCAGCTGAGGACCACAAAAGTTTAGCAAACCGTACTGTTATCTCTGGTTATACCTCTCCTGTACCATCAATTCAAAGTGGTGGATTAATGCAGGATCATGTGGACAAGGGGAAGAAATATGAGAATACCGTGAATTACCGGTTATTTGGATTTGATCTGACACAAAATCCTATTGGTAGCTCTCCTTCAGAGAAGGAACCTGCACGTCCCATTACTGATTCCTGTGGCACTAAAGGATCTGCTTCATCTGGCGTTGAAACTGACAGACCTCAAAATTTGGAGGCTTTGAAGTGTTCAAAAGAGCATAAGCAAGCTTTGTTGGATACATCAACAAAGGAGATACACATCAAGCTGGAATCTATCAGTTCCACAAGAACTCGTACCAAGGTAAAAGAATTTGGTGCTACTACTGATTGCCTTGGTACTTAGCTGGTTTATTTTCAGTTTCTGATAAGCCAGCAACATATTTTCTTCGCCAGGTGCAAATGCAAGGTGTAGCTGTTGGTCGTGCTGTTGATTTAACTGTCTTAAACGGGTACGAGGATCTTATAAATGAGTTGGAGAAAATGTTCGAAATCAAAGGGGAGCTGTCAACTCGCGAGAATTGGGCTGTTGTTTTTACTGACGATGAGGGTGATCAAATGTTAGTGGGAGACGATCCATGGTCGTAAGTAACTTAGACATTATTCTAACATTATTAATCACTTGATTCCATGCATTGGTTCATGAAATGTTTTTATTTGCAGGGAATTCTGTAAGATGGCCAAGAAGATTCTCATTTGTTCTAGTGAGGAAGTCAAGAAGCTGAGGACAAAGAACAAGCTTCCTGGATCATCATTAGAGGGTGAAGGGACTGTATTAAGCTTGGACTCTCAGCATAACTCTGACGTCTAAACGTTCTTGAAGTCCTGTTTTATAAGTTGTAATTTTCCTTTCCTTAGTGGGGCGGTGAGAGGAGTAGTCTTTTTGGTAGTTCAGTTTGCTCGGGTTTTTTGGGAGCTTGGACTATAGGATGGTGTAACAGGGGCTAGATTTCTGAAGAAAATCATATTGGCATGTAGTGCAAGGTTTACATAGCGTAGGCCTTGGTTCTCAAAAATGGAAAGCAAAAAAGTGGGGGGAACTTAGGATTAGAAATGGAATTTGTGTATATCTTGCTTTGTGGATTGGTGTGAACTTTAATTTAAGCAACTTGTATAAACATTACATAAAATGCTTGCGTCATGCTTCCATTTCATCAATGCCTGTGTCCTCTGCTTCAGATACTCTCCTGCAGAAATGGTTTCATAAGGTTCTTTCTTTCTTACCTTGACCTACTTTTAACAAGTTTATCTTGGGACCATTAAAAATGGCTTGGGACCCTCCTTCTCATGTGTTCCAAGAATGTGGAGTCCATAAACTTTTCACCATCATAATAATTGCTTTTGCTTATGGTCCCATACCCACACCATGTTACAGAGGTGTGAAGACTCCGCAGTTGATATATTTATATAATTGACCAAATGCAGGACACTTATACACAGAGAGGTGGGTAGACCCACTTTTTCCCTTTTGGATGCTTGTCTGTTCCGAGTACTACCGGATTGTATTTTGTAACATTTGGTATTTTAAGTGAGAAAGGTGAGAGCTTTAGGTCCATGTTCCTCGAGGGAAGTTCCCATATGCCGTATGACAGGCGTGGAAAAAGGAAATCTGATTTAGAGAGTCTATGAGTTGGCAGGAGACAGAGAGAAACAGAGAAAGGGAAGAGGAGAGATTGGTTGGTTGAAGTCTTTTGCCCTTTAGGTAAGTTGTCTAAAATGAAGAAGCAAGAGTTGCTTTCATGGAGATTGTATCTTCCTAAAGTAGGAGATGATTTCATGGTGTTAGGTTGACAAAGAAGGGCATTGAAAAGGTGTAAAAATAAAATCTTGGTGACAAAGACAGGGGAAGATATGGTGTAACTAGTTTTGGAGTTTAAGTTTCAGCTTCAGAATCTTTCGTAGACCAAGAGTAGGAAATTTGGTCGAGAAAATTAGTTGTATGACCAAAATTTCCAAACTTTTATTCAAACTAAAGGGCCGTGGGTCAAAGTGAAATCACAAATAATGACCAAATTCTAATCATTTCCAGGGTTAATAACTAAATTTCCAAGTAGATAATTTGTAAATTACGTGTTTTAGATAAGTGATTACATATAAATTCAACAAAGGATTTGATTAAGTAATTATTTAAAATGCTTATGATTTGAGAAGTTCTAATAAACCAAGCCATCGAATTGACATATAAAAGATGTTACCGAGTTGATTTTAGAAGGGCATGACATTTAAATTCAGAGATGAAAGTGGTTGTATTGAAATTATTGGTCAAGAGTTGAAAATTCCATACTGGCAGCAACATTTACAATGAGAAGAAAGCATGTCTTGTGCCTAAAGAACTTTCTTCTAAATGATTTGTAGTTCAAATGAAAATTTTAATTTTTTAGAAAGTTTTTTAAAAAAAAAACTGAAAATAGAAACTTAAGGGAACGTTTGGTGTGATTTCTATTTTTTTTTGGTTTATTATTTTTTAAAACACATAAATCAAGAAAAATGACGCAGAAAAAAAAGATAACTTACTAATACAACACAGAAATCAATGACAATAGCACAGAAACTAAAGACAACACACAAAAATCAATACAAATACACAAAAATCACAACTAACAGCAATACCAAACAACCCCTTAAGTTTCTGTTTTCAGTTGTTATTTCCTGTTTTTCTTAACATAGATCATGAAAAAAAAAAGCACAAAATCTTATAAAAATAACACACTAATACAGTACATAAAAAAATAGTACAAAAATTAAAAAAACACATAAAAATAAATACACAAATACAACAATCACAATCGAAAATTATAACCAACTACTCAACTAAACATACTCTAAGTTATGCACAAAATTTATAATAACATTATAATTAAGATCTTTTTTATTTTTAATCGTTAATTCATCAAATAATGTACCCAAGAACACATAATTTATAGATTATTACATATATTTAATGATTTATTTATAGATTATAGATTATTACATATATTTAATGATTTATTTATACACATTAAAATAATAATAATAACATTGAGTTTTATCGCCATAAATTTTTTTTTTTACCAAGTGGGATTATCCCATTGCATCAACTCTCTTGAAGATCATCTTTTTGTAATTGTGGGATCAACTAAAAAGATCCCATTGGTTCATTTCCACAAGTTCGATAACCAAAAGCCCAAATCGTTATGAATGAGAAACTTTTTCATGAGAAGAGTGACGTCAAGGCTTCACATGAAATGGGCTTGGGCCTTAAACAAGCTTTCAATGGTTTTTCTCTGAGTCTTATGGGCCTATGAGAGCACTTCAAATGCTCTTCAACTCTTCAAATTCCTTCTTGTCGGCTTCTTTCAGCTTGCCCGTCGTCGTCATCATCATCATCTTCTTCTAACTTTAGTTAAGTAGGGACTAGGGAAACCTTTTGAGTGGATATGACAAAAAACCGATATTATTATATATCTGAATTCAGTAATATCTGGAAGATAGATGGTAGACCCACCACAGCCTTGGCCTTTTGGAACCCACCCTAGTCCGTGAAAATATTTTTTCTTGTCTTGCTTGCGTCGAAATTTTAATTATAATTTAAAGGTTTAGATTGAAATATAATATTTTAATGTATAGCTTATAATGAAACTCTACCAAAAACATGCTGCTCACCGTGGATCACACACAAATAGAAGAAATTCACCATTTTCTATATTATGCATCATCCCGGTTGGACAAGTTCATGATCGACCGGTAAAATTTGTAGTTATTACTTTTTTAAAGGCACATTTAATAAATTGTCAGTTTTATAAAATATTTATTTGAAATAAATTATGTAAACAGTTATTAATAATTAAAGGAAAATTATATTTACAGAATTTAATGAATATTTGTTTTTAATTAATTTTTCTCTCTAAAAGAGGTTGTTTGGTATTACTTAAATTTTTATTTTTATTTATTTTTAAAGAAAAATAAACCTATTTAATTTAAATTTGAAATAAAAATGAAAATAGACATATGTTTAGTAAAATTTGTCATAAAAACTAATTTTGTGATAATAAATAAATATAAATCTTAGATTAAAATATTCTTATATAATTTAAAAATATATATTAGTAAATAAGTTATATCTATTATTTAATATAAAAATATATTTATTAAATATAAAAAAGTTAAGGTTCAATCATTCCTTTTGTTTTTTATAGTTTTATTAATTTCATACTTTTTTTATCAAATTTTTTATTAAATCAAAAATTAAAAATTAAAACCAAATAATCTCTTTTTATTTTTATTTATATTTTTCTAAATTTATAATTACATTTATAAATATACATAAAGTTAATAGATTTTGTTATTGATTTTTTCTCCTTACATGAAATCAAAAAGAGAATAGATAACATAGACATCTTAAGAGGATTTTGGTATTGTTATTAATTTTTATTTTTATTTTTATTTATATTAATTTTTGTGTATTTTTAAAATTTTTATATTATTTTTTGAGTTTATATGTTGTATTAATATGTTATTTTTCGAGATTTCTATATTATTTTTCTTGATTTTTGTATTTTAAAAAATATATATTAAAAATAAAAATCAAAGGAATAACAAACAAACCCAATATTTGGATTATACAATCTTTTTAAAAAAAATTTTAGAACCACTTAATACTTTTTTAGTGATGCATGATTTGCATGGATGCCCACACCTAATAATGGTGCAATGGGTTGATTGAGGAGCACTTCTAAACTGTGTAGAATTGCGCTACAACAAGGCTTTTGTTCAATAGTAGTAAGCAACTGTTTTCCACACGTTTCAGTCTACAAATGGGAGGAGACCAATGACCATGAGGGACGCGGAGAATTAATAAACATTAAAAATGACTCCATTACTAACTTTTGTGTTTCTTCTTTTGACTTTGGTGATGCTTTATGATAATTTCCACTAAAAAGAAGAAACTAAAACACCTAAAAGCGTATTCATGACATCATCATCATCATCTCATGTAGATTAGGTTGGGCCAAAAACACTGGAGAAAGAGAACTAAATAGCACTCGGTAACCTCAAAAAAGCATTCAACATGTTATCCACGTGTACCTAGTTGAATGAGCACCTTCTGTAGTTAATGGAGTTAGTTGCAATAGCGTTTACTCAACGTATTAGGTCCAATACGTCGTCGTTTAGAACATGTTTGGTAATATTTTTTATTTTAGTTTTTGATTTTTAAATACATAAATAAAATAAAATAATATAAAAATAACACACTAATTCACTATAAAAATAAAAAACATATAAATTTAAATTCAAATTAAAAACAAAAAATTAACGAGTCGTTTAATTTAATATTATTATTGGTTATAATTTTTTGTATTTTTTATTGATTTTTGTTTATTATCTTTGGTTTCTATACCATTTTTTTATTTTTATGTTATATTAGTGTGTTTTTTTATTTTGTACTATTTTTTCTTCTATTTTTTGTATTTAAAAAAATAAGAAACTAAAACTTAAAACTATAAACAGGTTTAGTTTCACTTCTCGTTTCTATTTTTATTTTTTATTTTGATATATGTGAATTAGTTTTTGTATTATTTATATTGTTTTTTTGTTATTTTTTGAGTTTCTATACTATATTAATACGCTGTCTTTTTTAATTTTTATATTATTTTTATTAATTTTATATTTTAAAAAATAAGAAACGAAAAATAAAAAACAACCAAAACCTTAGGAGTCGTTTGGTATTGCTGTGGGTTGTAGTTTTTAGTTGTAGTTTTGATATATTTGTATTAATTTTTATATTTTATCCTCGATTTCTGTGCTATATTAATGTATTGTCTTTTTTAATTTCTGTGTTAAAAACTAAAATAAAAAATTCAAACCCTACCAAACAACCTCTAAGTTGATACTAAGTTATAAAATGATTTTGTTTGGAATACGTGGAAGAAGGTTTGAGTAACGTCGGGTTGAATGGATTTGAGTTTCTTATTAAAACCTTAATTTAAGCTGAAAATTTAAATTTGAAATTAAGTATGAATCCGTAGTAATTAAAGTAGAATCCAAATATTTAAATATGAATCCAATCAAAGATAATTTGATTTTTCAAACTAAGGGCATTTCTTATAATGCAGTGAGTTTGAAAAATTCAACTCCAATCAAATTTGGCCTGAACTAAAAAGATAAAGACATTTTAAACTAACTAAATTCATTAACTTCAGGCCAAGTAGAATCTAAATTAATTTATCATTCTTAATTTTGAGTTACTGAGTCGTTGATTAATTTATTTAAAATATAATTAACAAATTATTACATAATTTTAAAATTTTCTCATACATTTTAAAATAATTTAAGCTGAATTTTATATCAAAAAAAGAGAATTATATTTTACACCTGGATTTAATTATATAATATTTTATTGATGACTTCTATAACTATTTTTATATAAAATAAAAAATAAAAAATAATTAAAAATAACTTTTATATAAAGCTGTTTCCGTAACCAAAAAAGAAAGGTGGTTGATGCATCTTCTCTATTTACTCGTTATATAACGTGCCTTTCTTTTTCTTTTGAATTACGTGAAGAAAAAGCCTATTTGTATGCCAAAAAGGTCTTATGAACCAAATAATACTACAGTTTATGGTGTATACTTGACTTGGTTACAGTCTTTCTTCTTCCATTGGTGAAGACGAAGAAGAGAAGGTTAGGTTAATGGGATGATCGAGAGACTCCACTCCTGATTTTCCATCACATCACATGTTGGCATCCTATGTTCTCAATAATTCTCTCTGGATTTTAAGAATACCTAAAAGTCCGTTTAATTCTGTTTTTAATTATATATATTTTTGGTATATTTTATTATTTTTATACTATTTTTTAATTTTATTTATGTGCTATTTTTAAAATTTTTATATTTAAGCAAATAAAAGTAAAAATAAAAATTAAATGCAGTTACAAACAACCTTTACGTTGTTATTATTTCTAATTAGATTAACTATATTTATAGTTCTAAATTTTTTATCATTTTTTTCAATTAAGTCTTATACTTTTGAAACTTTATATTGAAGTTCTATAGCTATGCAAATTAATTAAAGGCAGTCTTTAGTCTTAAATCTTTTACAAATTTTTCAATTAAATCATAAATCTTTCACAATTTTTTCAATTAAATTCTATAAAAATTGACTTTGATTAATCCGCATAAGTATAAGATTTCAATAAAAAGTTTTAAAGGTATATGATTCAATTAAGAAAATGATGAAATATTTAAAATTACAAATATAGTTATCCCTTTATAATTCTAATTACATGATCAAAGTATATGAAAATGTGAGATTATTATTTTGTAAAATAATTTAAATATTATATATATATTATATGATATATTTAAAATATAAAAAATATTAAATCATATTGCAAAATAATTTTAAATTTATTGTTATCAAGTAAAAATATTTTCTA
>JAOXYD010000009.1:11871980-11884233 GCA_028565735.1 Pinacopodium congolense | reverse complement strand
TAATTATATTTATTATATTTATTATTTTAATTTATATTATAATTATTAATATAATATAATATTATGTAGTAATATTCTTATATAATATTTTTATAATATTAACCAACATTTTGTTGTTCATCAGAAAGCTCATAACCAACATCATATAACTCACTTACCATATTAGACGTTTGCCTAAGATGTTTTTACATTGTATCATCTAGGCGTATCTTATAAGTATCAAACTTAATTATAAGTGACCTCACTTTTGTCACTGAAGCACTTCTAAAATGCGTAATTAATGCAAACCATATGTCCTTTGCAATTTTAAATTTTTGGAACTTTCATATGATATCATTATCCATACTACTTAGCAACGTGATGCGAGCCAATGAGTTTTTCTTTTTCCACAATTCATATGCATCACGATCCCTCTTATGTTGGGCTATAGTGCCCTCCTCAGGAACTTCCATGTTTAGGTTTAATGGTTTAAGAGTCTCTTACTCCTCCAGCATATATTGAATTTTTATATTCTAGATTTCATAATTATTACCATTGAATTCTTCATGTCTATTGAGTTCAGTGACAATATTCTTTGAAGCAGTAGTCAATTTGAAACACTAAGTTTCTATAATAAGAAAGAAATATATATACACGTTAATATTATATTAATCGTTCATGGAGTAAATAATTAGATCATAATTGCTTACGAAATCGAAAGTCCACTAATGTGTACAATCATCATTCATACAACAATCAAATCCGAATTACCATACCCTAGACGAATTATTATTTGAAATACATGTAAACATATTACATAAATATCAAAATTACAACATAGTGCATTACATATCCTATAACTTATGACTAGTCTATAGGTAATGAACCCTACGTAGAAAGGAGTTAATGAGTTCGCGTGACAAAGTTCGTGAAGTTCGATATGCAATAACTCTCACTATTTTCATTAGAAAACCTATAGAAGATAAAGTCCTAATCAACTCCCTTCTTTGAATCTCTTTAATACATGTTATCACTAACAAACTATAATTCTTCTTGTTAGGCGTTTCCTTATTCCAAATCATACGTAATAGTTCGCCTTGAGGTTGAGGTAATGTTGCAAGCAAAGTCATGTACTTTACTTCAACTTCTGCATAAGTTAGAAAACTTCCAAAGTATAATTCTTGCATCATGTTATTGATTGAAATAACATACTATGTTAGACCTTCACCAAGCATTAAGAACATGTTGACTAACTGTGCATACAAGCTACCAATACATCTCTTCTGTGCCTCAACTCGAATAAGCTTGGGTGTCCTCTTTATAATAAGCAAATCAGAAGAGTACATATGAAAACCCATAAATCACAAAAATAAAAAAATTATTTTGTAAATAAGAAGAGTATACGCAAAAATTTATAAATCACAAAAATAAACAAATTATTTTATCTAACACATAGCAAACTCATGCTCAAACAATGAAATCAATTTAATTCTATTAACAATTTCTAATTTAAACTAATCAAATTATGCTATTTATTTCAAATTAATTAGAAACTTATTTCTTATGTGATCATATTAAAACATGGAGACTTTTAAATTTAATTAAAAACTTATTTCTAATTTAAATTATAATTGAACTAATCAATTTTATAATTTTGATTCAATTAGAAACTAATTTATAATGAAACTACTTTCTAATTTCAACTAAACAAGTTAGTCCAATTTAATTAGAAAACTTATTCCTAATTTTACTTCAACTAATATAAGTAGTTTAATTGGAACTTATTTCTAATTTTATTATTTTTAGAAACTCATTTCTAATTTTATTTTAACTAAACAAATTAGTTTAATTAGAAAATTAATTCCTAATTTTATTCGAATTTAGAAACTTATTTCTAATTTTTATTTCACTAGATAAATTAGTTTCCATAAATTAGAAAATTTATTTCTAAATTTTTGTTCTAATTAGAAACTAATTTATAATATATTTAACCAAACTAAGTAGTTTATATTTATTAGAAAACTAATTTCTAAAATTCTTATATTAGGTGTAATGTAAATAAAAAATTGGACTACTAAAGCCTTAAGCCTTATTACTCAAACTGAGGTCCATATAAAAAAGCCCAAAAGCTATAACAAATTTGATCCATTCACTAAGGGCCCGTTTGTTTGGGTTTTTTTCATGTTTTTGATTTTTTATTTTTTAAAACATAAAAATCGGGAAAAAAAATCATAAAAATCGAAAAAAATACACTAATACAACACAAAAATTGAAAAAGAAAACACAAAAATTCATAAAATACACAAAACTCAATACAAAAATACAAAAATCACAACAAAAAACTGAATCAAACGGGCTATAAACTTTAGACTTCAATCCTTATTCCTTCAATTCAAACTTAAAGAAGCCAAATATGTGTGAGTAAGAGTCCAAAAAAAAAAAAAAAAACCCAGTGTCCAAGAACAAATATGGCCAAACTTTTTTAAATAATAACAAACACTTTATGGTGAGTGACAACCAGCAAAGCATGATGCCACATGCTAAGCACACACCCTATCTTCCTCACCTCCCTCAGTTTTTGTTCCTGCATCTTATGTTTTTTTAAGTTTAGTTTCTCTATTTTGTTTATGTTCTATTTGTTTATTGTGTCTCATCCCTTTCTGCCTCTATACCACCACCATCCAAAAACAAAAAAATAGACTTATCGCTCCTTAATAAACTTAAACGATCATTAACCTTGTTTTATTTTGTTTTGTCTACTCTGGTTTCTAACCTTTGATTATGTTTCTCTAGTCCCTATATTTTTTGTGTATCCATCAATGGTCTCTAAACTATTATCTATGCAATCCAGATCAAAACCTATAAAAACTACTTGGTGTAAGTTTTGTTTCATATATGTTTTTCCACAAACAAACATAAGAGATGAATTGAAAACAAAAAACAATAGAGATAGATGTAGGAACAAGTAAATCAATTTATAGTAGACTGAAACTTGTAGGAAAGACAAAATACACAAAATGTCATTGAATTCAAACCAAATTAAAAAGCATGAATACATAGGAATCAAGAGTAAATCATACATTGTCAAAAGAACACATCTTATTAACATGTAGTATGATCACAGTATAATTTAAACAAAAACATAGTATATCCAACTTCATGACAGTCTTGGATATTCATAGAATTATCATAATTTATTTCAAAATAATCATAATATAATATCATGTATATATAAAACCTAGCTCTGATACCAATGTGAGACAACTAAGACATAAGTAGATAGATCATTACATATGCATAAAAAATAATAATAACATAATTGAACTATTATTCATAGTTCCACCGGTTAAAAGTCTCAAAAATCTTTTACAAATAATCTTTAATTTACTTTCAATGATTAAAACTAATCACATCATCTTCTTTTTTGAAACTTATTTGATTTCAATTCAAAGACTTAACTACCTTTGGTAGTTAATTAGGAGATAATGACCATAAAACCCTCATGGGTTTATATGTATCATTCATCACCCTTACTACTTGGGGTAAGAGCCAACAGTTAGCAAGGAAGCATACCACCACTTATGAGTCGAGTAGGGTTTGTGCCACTACTATTCTAGGGTAAGGTTCAACACTGTGCGACTCCCAATTTTTAGCAAAATACACTAATATTAACCCAGGATGCTAGCCCTTAAAGGATCAAAAATTGGAAATATCGACATTCAACGAGGAGGATGATTAAATCCCATGGGTCTTCTAAGCAGAGATGTACTTTTCAGTGAACCAGTTACTAGAAGTCGAGAAAGAAGAAGCAGTCGCTTTTTTTTTTCCAAGGAGAGGCATTACCATGGTTATAGTGGGAAGAATTACACCACCCTTACCAGACATGGGAGGAGCTCAAGATCCAACTGTTTAGGTGGTTCTCTCCAAAAAGCAAAGGCACCCTCCACCAATGCCTTTTATCAATCAGACAAATTTGTTCGGTCCGTCAGTACAGGCACGAGTTTGAAACCCTTTTTTCCCCCTACCAAAACTGAATGACCACACGCTGATGGCGATCTTCATCAATGGCTTACATGGGTACATCAGGGGTGAGATGTTAAAGATAAACCCCATCAGGCTTTTGAAGGTCATGGAGAAAGCTAAAACAATTGAAGAGGGTAATGCCCTCCTGGACCAAACTTATCCCATAGAATCTGCTAGACCTATCAAAAGGCCAATGCTGACTTGGCCTCAACACATACCCTTCCTAATATCCAGGATTATAAGATGGACTCCTACCCACACAAGACCACCTAGCCTAAAGCTATGGAAGTCTATAGAATACGACTTTATTCAAGTACCTAAGAGCATCTGTGATATAGGCTAAGAGGGAGAAAGGGCATTGTTTCCGATGTGACAAGCAGTACCATGTGGGCCATCAGTGTAAGAACAAAAAGTTGAATGTCTTAGTCGCTAAAGATGAGGAGGAAAGAGAATAGGTCAAAGGGATTGGAGTTGAGGTTGAGCCGCTTACTACGGTGGAAGGGATAGAGTTGTTGCTTAACTTTATAATAGGTTTGACCTCGCCCCATAGCATGAAGATGAAAGAGCACATTATGGGTTGTTGGGTGGTCATGTTAATCAACAGTGGAGCAATACATAACTTCATCGGCACTTATATGGTGGAGAGGGTCCAATTATCAGTGTCGGAGACCCTAAGATATAGGGAGATGATGGGGATGGGAATCACGATCAAGGGGAGTGGGAATGCAAAAGAGATGGTACTTCAATTATAAGAACTATTGGTAGTAGAGGACTTCCTACTATTGGAAATCGGGAGTACTGACATAATCTTATTCCTCAAATGATTATTTTCCTTAGGTCGCATTGAGTTTGATTGGCAAGCACTCACAAGTCGGCGGCTAGAGGGTGGAGTTAAGAGGAGATCCTAGCTTGAGTAAGATGGCAGTTTCACTAAAATCCCTAGTTAAGACCCTATAACAAGAAAAGCAAGGTATGTTAGTCAAGATGGGCTATATGACTATGGTATTGGAGAAGGGAATGAGATTGTTATCGCCAGAGGTGCAACAAGTCCTTGAAGAATATGATCATGTGTTCACCGATCTTGGGGTGAGAAAAGTCATGCCATCACACTAAAGCTAAATACGACTCCCATCAACATTCAGCCTTATCGATGCCCATATGCGTAGAAGAATGAGATTGAGAAGCTTATGAGTGAAATGCTAGCTATAGGCGTGATATAACTGAGCATTAGCCCCTTTGTTAGTCCAATACTATTGGTGGAGAAGAGGGATGGGAGTTAGCATTTTTGCATCAACTACTGGACACTGAACAAGCCAATTGTTCCGGATTGCTTCCCAATCCCTATAGTTGACAAATTATTTGATGAGTTGCAAAGAGCCAAATTGATCACAAAGCTGGACTTGAAGTTAGGGTACCACTAGAATTAGGTATAAGCAGAAGATGTGCCAAAGGTAGTGTTTCACACACACGAGGGACACTACAAGTTCCTAGTCATGTCATTCGGTCTCTCTAATTCCCTAGCAACATTTCAATCAATAATGAACTCCATTTTCAAACCCTTGTTGTGGAGGTGTGTCATCATTTTCTTTGACGTCATCCTAGTATATAGTTTCACCCTTGAACAGCACATTCAACAACTACAAGAGGTTGAGTATTTGGGGCATGTAATTTTGGAGGACATAGTATCAACTGATCCTAGAAAGATTTAGGCCATGGTTCAATGGCCTCCACCTAAAAATTTAAAGGAACTCAGCAATTGTTTTTGGGTTAATCAGGTACTACCGTAGGTTTGTCAAGAATTATAGCCAAATTACAACTCCTTTAACTGATTTGTTGAAAAAGGATGCCTTTGTTTAGAGTCAAGTAGCCACTAATGTTTTTTCAAGACTAAAACATGCTATGACCACAATGCCAGTACTTGCTCTCGTAGATTTTGAGGACCAATTATACTTGAAACTAATGCTTCGAGAACAAGTCTTGGATTCATCCTTATGCAAAAGAATCATCTTCTGGCCTATTATAGTTAAGTGCTTAAGGGTCGGGCCTACTTAAAGTCAGCTTATGAATAGGAATTAATGGCCATTATATTGGCCATATAGAAGTGGTGCCACTATCTTATAGGCAGGAAATTCTTAGTAAGAACTGACTAGTGAAGCTTGAAGCATTTGTTAGAATAACTGTTGATTCTGGGAGATCACCAAAGATGGCTTATAAATCTACTAGGGTTTGATTTTGACATTGAGTATAGGTCAGGAGGCAAGAATAAGGCAGTAGATGCATTGTCCCTGATATCTTATGCAGCATTGATGTTCCTTTCTGTCGCCCATGTGCTAGATCTAATTGAATTGGTTGCCAAAGTTAACCAAGATAAGAAATTACAAGCCATTAAAGGGGCTGTTATGGCTAACTTGGAGTGTAAACTTTGATAGATCATTGTGTAGGGGCAACTTAAATTTAAGAATCGACTAGTAATTCCAAAATCCTCTCATCTCTTAACTGAATTCCATAACAATTTAATCGTAGGACACTAAAGATTCTTGAAAACATCCAATCACATTATGGTTGAAGTTTATTGGGAAGGTACGAAAGGAGACATAAAGCGATACATAAAAGTATGTAAAGTGTGCTAGCAAAATAAATATTTTGTTTTAACCCTAGGCGGATTATTACAACCGTTGCCCATTCCATAATAAATTTGGGAGGGCGTGGTTATGGACTCATTAAAGACAATCCAAAGTTAGGCGGGTATGAGTCTATCCTAGTTGTGGTAGGTAGACTTAGCAAATATTGCCATTTTATAGCTTTAAGGCATCCATTT
Organism: Pinacopodium congolense; assembly: GCA_028565735.1. NCBI lineage: Eukaryota > Viridiplantae > Streptophyta > Magnoliopsida > Malpighiales > Erythroxylaceae > Pinacopodium > Pinacopodium congolense. Next base: position 11,877,413 of record JAOXYD010000009.1, on the reverse strand, counting down.
ACTATAATTTCAATTGTTATGTTATTTGTATAGCATGTAGTTAAACTCTACAAGTTCCCATGATCGATAGTATCTGATCGGGATAAGGTCTTCATTAGTCATTTTTGGACAAAACTTTTTCGAATGTAATAAACAAAGTTAAGACACACCACAACTTACCACCTCTAAACAGATGGATCATTAGAGTTGGTAAACATATGTCTTGAAACTTACCTATGGTGCTTTGCCAGTTACCTGCCTAAAACCTAGTCATTATGGCTTTTATAGTCCGAATACTAGTATAACACTGCTTACCACACTTCCACATAATTGACTCCCTTTAAGATAGTTTTTAGCAAGGACGCTCCACCACTGCTATGCTATGGATAGACATGGATTTGCAATTATACAATGGAGAAACAACTCCAGGAGTGTGATGATGATTAAGGAATTAAAAGATCAGCTGAATATAGCTCATATTAGGATGAAAAAGTTAGTAGATTCTCATAGGCGGGATGTGGCCTTTCAAATAGAGAATTTGATTTACCTTAAGTTTCGACCCTATCGTCAAAAATCGTCGACTCATCTCTTGAACCAGAAACTATCCCCACGATTTGTTGGGCCATACCCAGTGATGCAAAACATTTGATTAGTTGCTTACAAGCTCCAATTACCAAACTCAACCTCCATACATCTTGTATTCCATGTGTCCCAACTACATGTAACAATAGGACAATAAACCCAAGCCAACAACTTCCAACAGACTTGCAAGATAATTTGGAATGGCAGGTTGAACCAGAAAAAGGTCCTCAACATCCGACTAGGAAGTAGTCCACAGAGCTATCTAGAGGTCCTAATTCTATGGAATAATCTCTCCAATTTTGAGGCGTCTTAGGAATCCTATGATTTTATCAATCTAACAATTCCTTGATTTCCACCTTGAGGTCAAGGTAAATGTCATAGGAAAGGCATTAATAGACACCCAATCATATCCACATATAGCAAAAGGAAGGAGACTACAAATGCTATTAGCCTCAAACTGAAGTGATTGACTTGCAAGTTTATATATCAATATATATATATTAGTATTATATTTGACGTGTTAAATTTGTTAGATAAATCTATAATGAGATGATTCCTTAGTCTGTTAGAAAAATATCAACAGGTGAATATTAGGGGGGTCAAGGAATATTCAAGATATACAGAAAAGTAACTAAGAATTGTTACAGGAGAGTGGACACCTCTCAGAAGTGTCAAAATGTCCTTCATTCTTCCAATTATCAATATAGATACTAATTTCATTTTCAATCACTGAGCTTCTACCATTCATAAACTAAAATAATTATGAAATATGTTTAAGAAGAAGGTTAGTCACAAAAAATAATAATAATAAAACACCAAGCTGTAACCGTTATATAACTTTAAGATAGTTGATCGAGAATAAAAACAAATTAAATTGTTAAGACTGATTGGCCTCGTCACATTTCATTGAATATTATCGTCAAAAAATTAATCCGAAACACATAATTTACAAACTATAATGTACATCCAACAGTTTTCATCTAATAATAGTAAGTACGAATGCTACATATGTACATATAAAGGATAAAAACAGAGAAGCTAAATGAAAAGCATAACTTGCAAATTGCCCCTTTTCAGCGGCCACTGGAAATAGGGTGGAGCTGAATACCATACAATATTTGGACAAAAGTGAGGAAAATGAGATGTAAGAGTAACATAAGCGCTTAATTCATATACAAAGAGATCAAAGAAAGACTATGTGGACATGTGATATCCCCTCAAACCAATCAATACACAAACCAAAAAGAGACTGATTACTATGGAAACAGAATCTAAGGAACATATATTAGTTATAGAAACCAATTAAAAGAGAAAAACTAGACATGGAAATATGCATTCATTCCCAGATAAATGGATTGAAGGCAAGCAGCAGGAATTTATCAAGTCTAAAAGGGCAACATCCATCCTACTGTCCATCCCAGTAGCAATCCAGCACCAACAAGTCCAAAACCTAATGCAAATGCAACAGTATAAGTGCTGACATGCTTTCCTTGATTTCGCTTGCTTCTTTTACGTCTAGTGGATCTCTTCCAGTTTTTTTGAAGTTTCGTGCCCTTTGGAGGTATCCAAGGGATAGCTACAGGGAAGAGTGCTGATATTGACCGGTCAGTATCCTTCCTCGAACCGCAAAGGTTCTCAAGCTGCAGCAGTTGGAACCACTGCTTATAAGCAAAGAGTTGCGAGGCTTGTTTGAAAAAGAGGTTAATGAGGTGATCTTTTTCAGCACATGCTTGCTTTGCGGCCTTCTCGGCTTCCCGTGCACGTGTTTGAGAATGACAAAGTGCTTCCAGTAGCTGAGCCTTGCATGGATCACTTTCAGAAGCTTGTCCAGTTCCTGTGGCATCCTTTTGGGTTGCAGTATGACTGTAATTAAACATTGCAGGTTCCCACAATAAGTTAGGAACTTTTTAACAAAGTGGATGTGCAAACAAGAATAATGACAAAGTAATGTATAAGTCTAATTAAAAGTAATCCAATTCCTGCAGCATCAACAACCAAAGAGGAAACACAATAGATGTGCATCCCCGAAACCATATACATACACAGGTTTAGTCTAGATTAGTATTTTATATTTAGAAATAGGCAAACTGTTTATTCCAATATTTTGGAAGAGAGAGCACATTTTTTAATTTAAAGTAGACAAGAAAGCTACACTGACTCTTTCAAGAAAGGATGATGAAACCTAATCCCCTCGGGGAGTTACGAGGGTTTACTTTGTTAGATTATTTCACATGGAAACAGGCAATCCATATCCATTTCTAGTATGATAATTTAAATTTACCTTCACTGAATCGTCATTAATGTTAGCAGGTTGGATTACAATAAACTCTGTTAGCTTAAAAGTAAGCTAATCTGCATTGGCAGCCGGCAAACTTCTGATGTAAAGCATTAAATTTTAACTTTATTTGCTCAACATGATCATGGCTATAGAATACTGATCTACATCATTTAAGAACAAGAATCCAACAGAAGTTATGATCTAGCAATATACCTTAATGACTTGTCTGAACCACTTAGTGAGTATTCTTCATTCGAAGTCCTTTGTCCTCCAAAAATGCCTTCAAAATTAGGACAGCCCTTTACATGGATAACAGAACTGGAAACACAACCATCTTCAGCCTTCACCTTACCGCGATGAGAAGATCCAGGACAATCACATGGATATCTCTTGATATTCATTTTTTGAGGAGGAGGGAGGTCACAATTCTCCATATAATCAAGCGATTTTTGCGCAACCAATGTAGCCAAGTCATCTTTGTCTGTTGCTCGCCACCATGGTACATTCTTTTCGCCATCAATCCAAGGAGATTCTGGATCCAAACAGTAGTCACTACTCTTTTGAGATTTGGGGCATCCGTTATCCATGTCAATCACTTTAGAGTTCTCCCTGGTGTCAACAAAATGTGGTGCATCCTGATCATATGAAGCTTTTTGTACTTGTTGCTTTACTCCAGGATTCTTCCCCATATAATCAGGATAGATGTTGCACTGAGCATCCAGAGAAGGCTCACTATATTTGCAGCTATCAGTGCATTTTCTGTCTTCAGTATCCTCTGAGCAAACCTCACTAACCCTGGCAGGCAATTTTACAATTCCTGCTCTCAAGTTTTCCACCTCAGCCTCCAGGGCATTTAGCTGTTCATAACTCAGTCCTTTCTGGCATCCATAACAGGGTTGCAACTGATGCCACAATCTTGTGTCAGGAGACAGATTAGAATATGAGGGATTCCTGTTAAGAGGCATGAAGCCTGGAGAAGGGTTATCGAGCAAGTCAGCAACACTTGTAGGCCCTCCCTCAACGAGCTTGGACGATGAAGACGATGACTGGCAGCAAGCTAACTTGGGAGCTCGTTTAGCATCCTCTTGGACAAAACATCGATTAGCTGTCCTCTGCCAAACTGCCCTAGCTTCTGCTGCCGCCATAGCCCTCCTTTACTCCATTCATCTGCAGCATACAGGAATCTATTATTACCCTCACAGAGGAACATCAACAGACAAGACAACCAAAGCTTGTTTGTCCTCCTCAAAGAAGTGAACATATTGACTCCCATACAATTTCTATAGAAAGTAAAGAGCTTTCTAATGCTTCAAATGCGACAACCATATCCATCACATTAGTAATTCTAACCCCAAAGAGCACAAAATCCAGAAAATCTCAATAGAAAACTTAATTCCCGGCAAAAGGGTATTAATAAAAAAACAACCTTTAGCTCTGAATCAGAACTTTCTCAACTTTATTACCAATTTTCACTTGATTTAACCATTGAACAGAAGATCCACACAAACTACAATCCCCAGGACAAATATAAACTCAAAACAAACTCAAAACATACAAATGATAAACAAAAGAAAAACAGTAGACTGGAAACTACAAAATTCCTAACAAAGATGACCACACACCCATAACCAAAGTCGTAAGACAAAGCGATATCGAATCTATCTTCATAGTTATCAAATCAACAAGGGAGAAAAGAAAATAAGCATTGTATATTCCGATAAAAACATGGAAGAATGATAGCAACATAATCAAAAAGCCATATTTGCAAATAAATCAACCACGCAGTTCAAAGATATTTGTGACACGGATAAAGATGAGCACAAACCAAAGATTACATGGTTCGGATATGAAACTTACGAGGAAAGATTAGATAAAAACGAGAGACCAAAAACTGAAGAGGGTATGGATTAAAACTGAATCAGCCAGCGAAAAAACTTAAAAAAAGTTTAACTTCGTTTGAATTTAAGAGAAAAAAAAATCAGAAAATGAATCAGTGAGACATTGTCAATTGTCAGAATTTTGTTCTTCTTCAGTTATAATTCCCTGGTGTCGCTTTTAGTGGAAATATCACAAGAAACGCGGATAATGTACAAAACACGACGCCGTTTGCAATCACCGATATGTCAGTTAACAGACACTAAACGTTGCTCCGGTGTTGGAGTTACTTTCGAGAGAAAGAGATTTATTTTTATTAATTTTTTATTAAAAACAAAAGTTGCTGCGTAGGAGTACACGTAGCAGCCATTGGAGAAGCGAAGCAGTTCATATAGAGGATAAGACCGACTATTTTTTGAGGAACACTGATTGGGCCACGTAGCACAATATCGCAAGTCTTAATCCATTGGCGCTGTTTCTTGTCCCATGGAAAATGTTTTCAAGCCAGTAGCCAAAAGTCAGCTACTTTGTATGATTGTGTAATATTTATTTTTAAAATAATATTATATATCGATTAATATTAATATTATTTTAAATAAAAAAATTTTAAATTTTAAATTAATTTTTAAATTTTATAAAAATATTATATTATATAATTTATAATTTAACTTTAAGTTTAAGTTTTAAAAGGTTTAAATATAATTTTTTAAAAAAATTAT
>JAOXYD010000009.1:11832857-11871880 GCA_028565735.1 Pinacopodium congolense | reverse complement strand
ACAAGTAGTTGGAAGGGAGACGTAGCCTATCTTTGGGGTAGGTGAACTTCCTTAAAAATTGCCTTGTGTCCTTCTCTCTACTCCCTTATTGCATTAAATTTGATATTTGCATTAACATTTCTTATTAGGTTGAATATTGGTTTAGTGATTGCATTTAGATTTTCAATTGAATTAAGTTAATAGTTTTGAGTTTGTAAAAAGTTTTTAATACCCAATTCACCCCCCCTCTTGGGTGCCATAGGACTTACAAAGAGCATCTGCCACTGCATTTGCCTTCCCTATATGATAATTAATAGTACAATCATAATTCTTCAGTAGCTCAATTAATCTCTTTTGTCTCAAGTTTAATTTCCTCCGAGTCACAATATTCTTAAGGCTCTTATGATCTGTAAAGATCCGGAAAGTCTTTCTATATAAATAATATCTCCAGATCTTAAGGGTATGTGTAATTGCTACTAACTCTAAATTATAGATGGGATAGTTCAACTTATGGGCCTCAATTGACGAGAAGCATACACTATCACCTTCCCAATACACATCTTAAACCTATCTTCAAAGCATCAGTATACACTTCGAAACCTCCATCATTAAATGGTAACACCAAAATAGGACTAGTAATTAAGCTCTACTTAACCTCCTAAAAAATCTTATAACACTAAGTCATCCATTGAAATTGAGCCCCTTTTTTCAACAACTTAGTCAACGGGATGAGTACCATCGAAAATCCCAATACAAATCTCCGGTAATATCCAATAAGTCCTAAAAAACTCTTCACTTCATATACATTTCTTGGCGCCTACCACTTTATAATTGCCTTTATCTACGCAAGATCATGCATCACTCCCTCATGAGACACCAGAGTTCAAGGAAGACTAATTTCTCTAACCAGAATTCACACTTACTCAGCTTGATATACAACAATTTCTCTCTAAAAATTTGAAACACTATCCTTAGATGATGGTCATGCTCCTCTGTATTTCTCAAATACACAATATATCATCAATGAATACTATCAAAAACTAATCTAAATACTCCTAAAAAGTCCTTTTCATTAACACCATGAAAGCAGCGGGTGCATTAGTCAATCCGAAAGATATAATTAGAACTCATAGTACCCATACCGAGTACAAAAAGCTATCTTGTGAATATCTGACTCAGCTATCCTCAACTACCAGTATCCCGATCTCAGATCAATCTTTGAAAATATGACTACTCCTCTCACTGGATCTAATAAATCATTTATCCTCAGTAATGTGTACTTTTTCTTCACTGTCACCTTATTCAACTGTTTGTAGTCAATGCAAAGTCTCATACCACCATCCTTGTTCTTCACGAACATTACTGGAACTCCCTAAGGTGATGTAATCAGCCTAATGAAACCCTTCTCTAACAAATCTTCCAACTGTTTCTTTAGCTCCTGTAACTCAACAGTGGCAATTTTGTAGGGTGTAATAGATATCAGAGCAACTCAAAGTAGAGTCTTAATGGAGAAATCTATCTCAAGTTGAGGTGAAAATTTGATAAGTCATTAAAGAATATGTCTGAAAACTCTCTTACTATAGGAATGTCCTCTAACTTGGGATTTACCTCCCTCACATCTATAATATGAGTCAAATAAGCCTTACAACCCTCTAACATTAATTTCCTAGCAGTCAAAGTCGCAATCAAATAAGTTAGAACTACTCCCTGATCTCCCACAAATACCACAGTTAGCCTCCTCGAAGACTCTACCATCACTTCCTTAGTATAACAATCAACAATAGCATGATACTAAGATAACCAGTCCATCCCTAAAATCACTTCAAACTCTCTCAAGTCCATAACAATCAAATAAGCTAATAGCTCCATTTCATTGATGCTCACTGGCATTCCTTTCCTAACACTAATCACAATAACACAATTTTTAACTGGCATACTAACTCGAAGATCATATCCCAAAGTATTATCCTCCCTAGAAACTCTAGAAACAAATTTGGAAGAGATATATAAATGAGTCGATCCTAGATCAATTAATGTAAATGCCTCTATGCCAAGTAATAAGATAGTACTCGATATGATGTCATTAGCTGCTGGTGCATCCTCTTGAGTCATGTGGTAGATCCTTGCATGTGCCTGTCCTATAGCTAGAATATTCTTACATATACCAGATCCTCCTCGAGATTCATCATATCCTCTACCTCAATCTCGGCCATCACCTTTACTACCAGATTGATCACTCCCTCCTTTACTATGCTGATGAACTATCCCTCCTGCTCTCGCTCTATCTCCTCTTGGACAATCATTCTGAAATTGTCCTCGCTCACCATAAATATAACATACTTGCATAGCCTCTCCTGCTCTCACCCTATCCCTTTTCGAACAATCTCTCTGAAAGCGTCCTTACTCACCACAAAGGTAGCATGTTTGCATAACCCCTCCTGCTCGCCAACATACTCCCAAATGGTATCTACTATAAGTATCACACCTAGGTCTTCCATCTCCTCAACCTAAAAATCCCTAGCATCCCTGACTAGCTCCTTTACCTGACCCCACAAAAGGTGTACTAGCAACGCTGTGTGTACCAACATCTCTCCCTGATCTAACCCAATGTCCTCTTATATCTACAGCTAAAACCTTGCTCTGAGATCTTCCAACACCTAATGAAAAAGAGTGACTCCCATCTCTTCTCACAAGTCCACTCTCCTCACTCGTCTGATGCTCAGCTCTCCTCTTTAACTCACCTCTTCTCCTACCTATCCCTAACACTTCCTCAACTTAAAGTGAAGAAGTCATAAGTGTCTTAAAATCTGATACCACTATCCCCAACCATAATATGATCTCCGCATGCAAATATTACTCAAAGGGAGAACATCTCTCCTTCTGATCTACTATAGAATCTCTAGCATAATTCGATAAAGCTGTAAATCGAGCCTCGTACTGAGCCACACTCATCCCTTAGTTTGAATCAAATTAAAGAACTCTCTTTTCTTCATATCTTAGTAGATCCTTAGGTGTACTTATCCTGAAACTCTCTTTGAAACTCCTACCACGTCACTAATCTCGAATTGTAAGTCCTCTTTAGTGGCTTCCACCAGTCTAATGCATCACCCTGAAACAAAGATGCTAAGTATACCAACCTTCTCTCCTTCGGGCACTCTAACCTATCCAAAATAAGCTCAATTTGTCCCCACCAAGCTTCAGCCTCTATAGGATCTATAGTGCCCTTGAAATCAACTATTCTCATCTTACGTATCCTTTCAAAGTTGCAATCCACTCTTGGCTCCCCAATACTTAGAGTTACAGTCATAGCCTACTCGATCATCTGAAAGAACTTTACCATCTGAGATGGCACATCATCTACATTCCAATATGATCTAGTATCCTTCGGTTTCGATACATCTGGAGCACAAACTGATTCCTTAGTCGACTCTGGGCTAGTAGTACTACCTCCTGAAACCATCCTACATAAGATAAAACCATAATATCAATTTTTCCTAGTCACTCAATTTATCTCCAGAAATGCATATCTACTTTGATACCACTAAATGTAGCACTTCCTATCTTCAATCCCATTATTAATGTCATAAGAAAATCACAAAGAACAATTATAGTACATCACTGATATTAAAAATGTAAATAATAACTAGTAATTTCAAAAGTCTGTCTGTACAACCCAAAATATAACACGTAATATTATATATACATACAAAGTCAGGGACCAAATAACTATACACATCTTATGCTGCTGGCCTCACCTAATGTCCACCAATCATTCTCGAGCACTGAGGTTATCCCCACTACTTTATCACATGAAATATTAATGGTAAGGGATGAGTTGCCATCTCAGTAAGGGTCTCATAACCGTACCCTTATATATCAATATATCAATATACGGTAAATAGATAAAATATCAACTATTCCAAAATGCATAAACGATATACAACATATTAGAAATACTCAATCAAGACCCGCAATATTATTTATTCTCAATTTTATTACCATTACCATTTATGGTTTTATTCTAGGCCTTACTAAACCTAGTAAGCTTACATTCAATAGTCTGTCGGCTTGTCTCTTCATCAATATCTCATCACTATGTGGAAATAAAATCACAAATATATATCGGCACAGGGCACCTCTCTCGATCAATTACAGTTGATACCCTGGTACCACTTCACTACCTAGCCATCGATATATGGTGGTCTTGGGATTCGAGATAATCCCACTACCACTCTGATACCTAGTCATCATCACAGAACATCCCTGGAACTCATGATGTCTTGGTACCTACTCCACAATTAGGTAACTAGTCACATCTCACCCATATATTAACATCTCATCAATATTATAGATCATCGAATATAGCATATCCTAGGCAAACCACTAATTCACTAAAGTTCTTTAACTCTTTCTGTTATAAATCAGTCTCAATATGCTTTATACATGGAATTCATCAAGTTTAAATCATATTACATCACTAAAAAATTTACATAGCACATTTTCCAAATAATCAAGTGGTACATGCTATATAACGCAACCCCTGTTAATTTCACATTTTCCATTTATCAAACATAATCAATCATAAAACATGTAATTTATCTCATCATTGTTACCATGTTTCATATGTAGTTATCATTTGTAAAGAACATATTTTAGAAATCAATAAACACAAAGTTACATGCAATATATAATATAAGGACATAGTCTCAAGTTAACCTTACATAGTCTCTTGACTTAACTATTTTTGATGGCTCTAATCCATTCTCTAACTTGTCCATATAATCGAGATATGAATACCATTTTATTAGACTAAACCAACTCCATATTCAGTAAACTTACTTCAGAGTGAAGCAAATAACTATAGGCAAACTTAAATAGTCACCTAAATCGAAAGAATTCCAAATGAAGCTAACTTATTTGAGTCACATCTAGACCTTGAAAAAAGTGCAACAACACAAAGAAATGGTTATAATCCATGTATGCTTCACCTGCATATGAACTCTAGTTATAAGAAGCAAAGAAATCCAATGCTAGAAGCAACACTTTGACATTGAACACGTGGAAGGAAAGTGGAGCCATCAGAATATCTGTGGTAATGAAGACTATATGGGTGTCTTGCATGCATGCAGACACGTGGCTATTACAATTGTGTCGAGCCAACTGTGGAGCAACATCGCATTGGAGAGTTTCACATAGTGGAGCTTCATGTGTACCTTACGAGTGTTGTGGGGGTCAATATAGATGTGGATTATCTACTTGCTGTTGAAGATTGATGTCTGACGGATAAGGCCGTGAACCTTGTAGCCTTGTTAAGAGAAATTTCATTAGCTATGATTCGTGATGCCCAGTGATCCCAGTGATTAATGTTATCTTCCATTTCTTGGAACTATTGTTATTGTCTCCACCACTGGCCACCATCGACTCTTTGTTTTGGAGGTCAAAATTTTTATTTGATACATAAGTGTTAAAAATTGTTTAATGTCGTTGACTATAGGTGCGCAGAAACTTATAGTGCATGCGGTTCTTGCACGAGGTAATGGGAAATAGCCCTGACCACAGTTAATAAACTGTCGGTTACGATTTATAAAAATTTATAAACCTTAACCTAACCGTTAGTTTACGGTTTGAAAACTGCCGGTTACGGTTTAACCGATGGTTTAATTGTCAATTTAATAATAATTATTTTTTATTAATTTCAAAATTTAAAAAAATTTGAGGCACAGTCTTATACTTGAGCACATTATCTAGTTGAGACCATGTCCAAGTATAGCTGAAGACAGACAATGCTTAATAAGCACGGTTGAGAACATGCTTACAAGCACAGTTAAACTGTGTATGCAAGCACGGACATAGAACCGTGCTTGCATGCACGGTTGACCGTGCTTGCACGTGCTTTTACACTCGTGCATGCATGCAAGCACGATCAACCGTGCTCACATGCATGCACGGTCTCAATTATTGATCATGAGCACGGTCTAATTCTCAGACTGTGCTCTTTAACTATGTTTGAATAAGGGTATAGTTTACGATTTTTAGTACAGTTACATATATATTTTTTATATTTTTTATAACTATAACTGTATTTTTTTTATCAATACAATTTTTTTCACAACAATTATAACGTCTTTTTCTCTTACTCTTTTAAATAACATATTTCATCTACAATTATTTTATTTTTTAAAATAATACATCTTTTTATCAAACAAAATTTTACATATATTTTTAATATAAAATTAAAATTTGTTTAACTTTTTAATTAATTGATCGACAGTTTATAACTTTCGGTTAACAGTTTTTAAATCAATTTAACCGTAACCGAGACTATTAATAACGGTTACGGTTACGGTTACGGTTTAGAACCGTTAACGATTAGCCGGTTAAAAGCCTAACCGTGATCAGGGGTAATGGAAAAATTGATTTGCCATGATTTTAATTCTTAAATAAAAAATTTTCCCTTAACTGTGTCATAATAAATCGATCGGTACTTAACTTTTAAGAATTTTTTAAGACTAAAATTTAAAATTTTTTTAATTTAGTAATTAAATCTTTGAAACTTGTTAAACTAAGGTCAAAATATTAATTTTGTTAATTATTTTGCTAAGATAGTTAACGGAGTATTGATGTCCATCTTACGGGGATTTTTATAATTAATAAAAGAGTTAAAAAATATTATTACTAAAAATCATATGTTCCTTAAATAGAGCAAAGATAAGAGATGTGCATATGTCATTAAATTAAAAAGTGTTATTAGTTTAATATTAAAATGAAAAAAATCTCAGGCAAGTGGACATTGGTCAATCTATTATTCCTGTTATTAATAAATTATATATTGAATTAATTACGTTTGTTATTTGGCAAGCTATATACAGGTTCTGAGAGTCCTTAAGCGTCGTCTTTCACTTTGTTAAGCTTTCAAAATCAACGTTCTGGCAGTGACTACATTCCGAATTGGGCTACCATGGCCTACTTTCTGGTGGGTGTTTTAACTAATGTTTTTAATACTGTTGGTACCGGTCAGAAATCGGTATAAAATTCTTTAATTTTGTACTGGATTCAAATACTGGTCAGTACTGAAAAATATAAAAAATATTTTTTAAAATTTTTTTGTATTTTCTCCTTTTAAAGTTTAAAGTTAAGTTAAAAACTATACAATATAATATATTTATAGATTATTTTATAAATTTTATAAAATTCAAGAACTAATTTATAATTTTAAAAAATTATCCAAAACAATATCGGTATTAATCGATATCAATACAATATTATTTTTAGAATAAATCTAATACCAATATCGATACAATATTTAATACATTGATTTTAACATGTTAATTTTACCTTATTTATTCTTGGGTTGAGAGTAAGGAAAACGGGCCATAGCCATTTTCAACCCAATATTGATGGTGAGGCCACAAGATTAGGGTATGCCGCAACACAAATTCAATCTTTAAATGGAGGGCAAAATGATAATTTTATTTGTAGTATTTACATCTAAATTCAAATAATATTTCAGAACATAATATTTAAGCTTAATTTTAAACGGACTAAATTATCTTTAAAATATTATGATTTAACTTTTAATTTGAATATTTTAAAATATTAAATTTTAATTTTAATTTAAATATAGTCATTAAATTTAAAATAACACTTGCGCTCCAAATGAAAAATTGTTTGATTAAGTATCATAAGATTTAGGGTTTACTTGGCTTTCATCATAATAGAGAAGGAAAAATGTAAGAAAACTGGTTTCATAAAACCATAAAGGAGAAAGCAAAATTATTTGTTCACCTCACACATCACCATGGCGATTTGATTAGGGGATACTTCTTTAAAACACTTTAGTTCCAAGTCAAAATTTTCCTTACAAACTCTAGTTTCCTACGGTGGGGGGAAGAACAAGCACCATGGCTACAAAACTTTGTCGTTGATTATTAAGGCACCACACGTCATCTTTTGCTATCGATAAGCTCAATCAATATAAAGCTAATCTCCCAAGTCTCCTTTAAGTATCAACAGTAATAACCTCAAGGAAAGTATGGAGTGTGAGACAGATGAGTTGTTATTGTATTTGAGTTTGGCAGAATTATCCCCATACATACAGTAAACGTGTTTCCAGTGTTCCAAACACATGAATCTGACAGGCTTCGGGAAGCATAAGCAACCCCTGGAGAGTTTTAAAAACAACATTACAAACAATAAGATGGCCGCAGAGGGATCCACCATGCCAATTGAAAGGTAAATCAATCTCGTGAATACTTTTTATCTGATTGCCAAAGTACACTGAAAATCTTTGAAATAACCAAAGCTCCTCCACAATCAACCAGTTCTCATGATGACGTGGACTCCGCTATCAGTATCCACAATGCCACTAATCTCACCAATCTTAAGAGAGTATGTTGTTTCTTCAAAGGGCTTCTGCATCTGGCCTCGACCAAATGGACCTGTGCCAGCAGCAGCAATGTCAGGATATTGCTATGTATGACCAGAAATCTGAGCGTTGCTATTTGCAACGCAGTGCAAAAAATATCCAACAGGAGAAATCCAATGGTAGGATGTGGCTACAATGAAAGATAAGAAATGATTACTAAATGAAGGTTGGAACTGGGGAAGGCAGTGAAATGGATATTTGCGTAACATATTAGTTGGTGTTTTTGCTTCAACTTGGATAAAAATCAAGCTTTTTGATCTAACGACACCACGGTACTCAGCAGTACAAATATTAGCATTATCCAACACTTATCCAACAGAAAATCACCAGGAAACCCCATAGTCTAAACAGTCAATAAATCAAGTTGGTTCAAGCAGTCCAACTTTTGCAAAACACTGTAATAGTATACATTATCAGAATCAAAACTCTACATCTACGTCTCCAAAGTTTGTCAAGTCAGAAACAAAGTGGGTGGAAAACAACAGTTTTTTATTTTTATTTTAATTAAAACCATACAAAAGAAAGCAATAACAGAGCAAGTTACAAATTGAATGATAAAGTTGAACAAGCTTATTACTGAACTGTTCCACTAGATAGCAAAAATTTGGACATTTCTTCCCAGTTCCAAAGTGCAAGCACATTCAAGACTAACTACAAGAACAAGCAATTCAAGACTAACTACAAGAACAAGCAATCACCAATTTCTCAAATGCCTCCTACTAAAAAGATACTGAACTTTGGTATGAAACTTAACTGCTCCAGTGTAGGAGATAATCCATCCAAATCGAAGCAAAACAATATTTTAATGAAAAGAAGTTTCTAATTGAGTAGATCCTATAGAAAGTCCACGAATTTATAGAGCTGAATTAACAAATTCCGTTGAGAAACAAGAAACAACATAAAGAAAAAGTTTAGTAAATCTCATCGAGTCAAGAAACAAACCAAGATCGCCACCGCGCTTGGCGGAGCTACAATCGGAGTACCGCGACGCAACATCCTCGAACTTGACCTTTCCAGAAACGATATCCTCTCTGAGAGCCATAAGCTGAGAGACGGCGCTATCACGCGTGGTGTTCTTGATGACCCTGCCTTCTGGGTCCTTCCAAGAGGCTTTCCTTCTCGAGCCTTCGTGCTTTATGAGTATGTGCGACGCTCTCACCTGACTCTCCATCCTTGACCTCCTCTTGCTCCTCTCCACCGCCAATGTTACTTCCTTCTGCCTTTTCCTCTCGGAATCTATCGTCTTCTTTCTTAATGAGTCGAGACCAAATCTATGCGGATTTTTAGGTGGCACAACCCGTCACTGCATCATAAACCTGATCCAACCACATGTCGCCACGTCTACCAGCCACCAACAAAATCGAGTTACTTGACACCGTTTATAAAATAAAACTGTATCACAAAAATCAGTAAAATGATCATTAACACGTTAATATATCATATAAACTAAAAATAATAACACAGAAAAAAAAGATAAAATATACAAAAATAAAAAAATAAAAATAGAAAGCTGAACTGTTCCAAAATTTTTATTAAAATTTAATTTTTAATACTCTTAAACTTTTAAATTAAATTCTAATATCATAAACATATTTTTATTTGACCTCTAACTAAAACATTTATGTTGAAATAAGGAAAGTTTACCTTATTTTGATGACTACGAAACAATATTTAAATTAATAATTTTGTTTGTTTGTAATATTGAAAGATAGGTGATGAAGTTAAAGTATTAAAGAAATTATTTATGGAGTCTTGAAATAAAATTGAAGATCATGAAGATAATTGATTAAAGCTCAAGTTTTTTAGAAGACCAAATAGTATTTATATAGGCTAATGTTTGTAATTTTTATTATAAAATTCACTTAATTCATTTTGGTATATTGATAAGGTTCATTCATGTATCACACATACATGAATTAGAATATGTATGTAAGATGCATAATCAAAAAGAATTTTATGTAAAGTATCTTTTCATAATCCTTTTGATATGTTAAAAATGTTTTGAAAAAGTTTTTACGTGTGTGTATAAGTTTATAAAGTATCTATAATGTTGGAATATAATTAAATTGGTTTGGAATTGTTTTAGACAAATTTTTATATGTTTTAAAGACTTTAATAGTAGTTTTAGAGGAGAATAATGATGTCGTTGTTCATCACTATTAAAGTCAGACTACAACAGTAAATATTAGTAATCTATTATAAAATGCAAAAATTGTTGTTAAAAAGAGAAAATCATGCTACAATGATTATTTCTCGATAGTAACAAATGTTTAATGGATTAAAAAGTTAGACAATGATCATAAATGAATAGTTTAAGATCTTAAGCTTATAAATAGGTTGTTCTGTATTAGTTTTCATTATCCAAGTGTTTAGATTGCAATCATTCAAGTGATTTACACATTGAAAGGCTTTATGTGAAAAGTTTGAATATAATTTGTTTTGATGGAACTTTTTTTCATGAATTTCGACATTCATATTAAGTTTTTATAAACCTCTAGATACACTAAATTGAGTTTAAGTGGAATTCTTTCAAAGCATATTTCTTAAAGGTAGTATAGTTGTGAGTAAAATGCTATCCTTGCACCTTTAAAAAATGATTGAAAAGGTTATTCTTGAATCTAAAAAAATGATTGTATATCTAACATTTTCCTTTCGATTATAGAGGAAAAACTCAATAAGTTTTGTTAAAGCTAGACGTAAGCAAAAGTGGACTTTATTTGAACTAGTATAAATTAATTGTGTCTTTCTTCCTTATAGTTTTACTTTCACGCATTTATTTTTTTAAGTTGAGTTTCAATTGGATTTTTGTGTTTATTGTTATCCAAAAATTGTGTTTATGTTATTGTTGATTATTCAATTGAATTTTTCATGAAATTGGGCTTATATTACTTGTTTTATGCTATTATTGTCTCAAAAGTGTTAAGAATTTTAAGTGTTAAGAATTTTAAGTGAATTTAGAAATTTATTATAGAAATTTTTATTCACCTAATTTACCCCCTCTTATGTGTCATTTAGAACTAATAATTAGTATTATAGTGTAGGTCTCACGTATGTGAAATTTTAAAGAATTTGTGAAAAAGATCTTATGACACACATGATGAATACTTTTGTTCTCTCATCCAGTTTAAAAGAATAAAATATATATAAAGCACCCTTCTATAATGAAAATAATTACCTATATTAAAACGCTATGATGAGATGTTATTTAATAGACGAAAGTGTAGAATTATGGTTAATAGTTTCATAAAAGATCCATATGCCTACCAAAGTTATAGGAAATAAATTAGTGTCCAAGAAAGAAGTTGAATGTGATAAAGAAAAAAGGAAATTAACGTTTCTTAATAACAAAGATATGCATATTTTATACTGTATCCTAAGTATGACTGAATTCAATAAAGTTTCAATGTGTGAAACTGTATACAATATTTGGCATATACTAGAAATTACACTCGATGGTATAAATCAAGTAAAAGAGAACAAAATTAGTATGCCAATATGAACTTTTTTTCAAATGGTATATGATGAAAATATTTTTACTATGTATGCTTGTTTTCTTGATATTATTAATGCTTTAAAGGATTTAGGTAAGACTTATTTGAATGTTGAGCTTGTTTGGAAGATTATTAAGTCCTTAAGGAAGCTAAGGTAACCACTATTTAAAAAACAAATGACCTCAACATTTTCCTTTTCAAAGAAATTATTGGCTCATTATTAACATATGAGATGAGGATGAAGAGACATAAGTAAAAGAATTCGTGCCCAAAAGGAAAAATAAAACTTTTAGGGCTATAGAGCAAGAGAAAGGCGAAAATAAAGAATCTTCATATGGAAGTGAAAATGAAGCGCTGGCTCTCATTATATTTAGTTTAAAGAACTTATGAGGAAGAAGGCGTCCATATGTTAAATGGGAGGCAAGTTTTTCTTTAAAAATAAATTAACTAATATACCTTATTTTGAATATGGTAAAAAAGGTCACTTGAGATTGCAATGCCCACACCTTCAAGAAGAAGAAGAAAAAGAGAAGAACGATAAGAGGGAAAGGAAGGAAAAGAAGGAGAAGAGGGTAAAGAAAGAATCAAAGAAGAAGAAGGTATTGAAGGTCATATGGATTGAATCAAGTAAATCCAAGAATGAAGAAGTGGCAAACATGTGCTTTATCGCATACGACAAGGTGTCTTCTTCTCATTCTCATCATAGTGATAGTGAATATGATCTCGAATACTCTTATAAAGAAGTGTTAGAGCATATAAAAGAATTGACTAGGAAGAAAAAAGACTTGTATGATAGGTATAAGAAATCTTTGAAATTATTAGATGAATGTAAGTTAGAAAAAGTAAATCTTAGCCAATAACTAGATTCAATCAACAAGGATAATGATAGTCTAATAAATGAAAAGATATCATTAAAGAAAGAAATAGACTACTTTAAGGAATCACTTACAAAATTTAGGAAAGGTAATGATAAATTAGAAAATATGGTAAGTGCCCAAAAATTGACTAATGACAAACATGATTAGAATATTCTAGTGAAAATGGACCATCATCTAGTAAGACAAATTTTTTTAAGGGAAAGAATTTAATAGATGAATCTCCACCTAGGTCCTTTGTTTAAAATGCATCATTTAGTAGGCCAAAACTTAGGTAAAGGTATCACGTATTCATGTGTCGTCATAAGATTAGACCTAAGAGATTCACTCATCAAAAGTTTAAGTATAAAAGGTCATTTTATCAATTTAGGAAAGATTTTCAACCATGGACTTACATTGATTTTAGGCCTAAAAATGATTATAGTAGTGTTTCTAACACCCTACTACGAGAGATTCTCTTCAGACTTCCTCCTTCGCTAACTTCAGACATTTAGCATTTATATTTTGTTTTTTTATTGATCATTTTGCTACTTTAGATGTATGACATTTCACAATTTATGATGTTGACTTTTTCTTATTATGTCTATTTGTCTTTGATCTTTTTTACTTATGCATTGATTTATTTTGTACTTGATCATATGATAATATCATTTTGATGATTCCAAAAAGGGGGATAAATATATGATAAAAGTAATGGATATATATATATATATATATATATATTTATAATAAGTTGATCATTTGAGAGGGAGTTAATCACTTGTTATTTGTAATATGTTACAAGAGATTTGATTATTTGAGGGGAAGTCAATTATTTGATATGATGTTATTGTAATTAATTATTTGATATGATTTTTAAATGCCAAAAATGTTAACAACTGTTACTCCCTAACTTTGCAATATTTAGGGGGAGCTTTATGATTTGTTTTACTATTTATTATATTTATCATATCACTTAGTTTTGTCATCAACAAAAAGGGGAAGATTGTTGAACCAAGGATGGTTCCATCTTATTTTGATAATGACAAAACAACCTTTGATACTAATGTGTATGTTTCTAAGTATGCTTAAAAGATAGGTTGGACAAAGTTTAAGATGACCAATTAAGGAGTCTTGAAGAAGAAAATGAAGAATTATATGAAGAATCAAAGTTTGAATAAGAAGTTTAGAATGAGTTTATATTTGTTTAATGTAAACTTTACTTAGTTTTATTTTAGTGTTCTCAAGAGACTCATATTTAACCATTCATGTATACATATTTTAGAATGTCCATATAGGTGCATAATCAATAGGTTTTATGAGTTTTAATGTGATTAAATGGGAATAAACCTCTTGATGCTTGTTTCAATTAGTTAGGAAAACATAAACATAAGATGTTAAGTGATTAAGATAAATCAGTGTTTAGAGATATATGTTTGGATTTTGGAAATGGATAAATAGATAAGTAGTGAAATGTTTATATTGTGATTAATTAGCTTTGTATGGTTTTTAGGTTAGTCGACCGAATGGGATAGGTCGGTCGATCGAATGATAGACGAAGGTCTATCGGTCGACTAAATGATTGGATCAGTTGACCGAAGCAAAGGGCGCAGGCCTATCGGTCAATCGAACCAAGAGATCGATCAATCGAATATAGTGAGATTTGTGATTACACAATGGTTAGAAATGTTAATGCTTTATATCATTATCTTATGGCCGTTAGATAACGGGTCTGAGTGTCGTTGCCCAACTGACACATGAAAAAAATAGTATAAATAGACGTTTTTACATAGTCTTTGTGTAGAAGAGTTTAAGTGATATATACAGTGTTATTTGTTGAGAGTTTAAGAGATCTTTTACAAGTATTTTTTATTAAGTGAGTTTGGTTGTGTTGGGTGAGGTTCTTGAATATCTTTTGTGTATTCATCTATCAAGCCTCTTAAGTTTACCAAGTAAAATTGAGTGAAGTGTTTTACTGTTGTATTGCTATTGTGAGTTATTGAGAGGTGATTCTTGAGCCTAGGAAAAAGAAGCCAGTGAAAGGTTCTCCTTAACTTGTGAAAAGGGATTGTACTTGTGACATTATTATCTTGAAGTTACTATAAGAACGAAAGCTCAACAGTAGTGTTGGGGACTAGATTAGGAGCAGGTGGATAACTTCGAACCAGGATAAAGCATGGTGTATTCTCTCATTTCTCTGTACTTTTATTTTTTGCATCTATATTATCTGGTTATTTTTAGGTAAATTTATTTAAACTTCCACATTTATATTACTCTCTATATTTTTCCTGTGAAATAATTTTATAAACACTAATTCACCCTGCTCTTAGTGCCATATCTATCCCAACATGTATTCAAGGGCATCTCCAAAAGCATAAAAAGATGAAAATCACTAAGATGCATTGTTGAATAAAGGAAGAAGAATTCATGATATTCGATGACGTACGATAAAGAAGGTATACCTTAACCCCATTATTAAAATGAAATAAACATGATTTGATTATTTGAATTATGAATGATATTTTAGAATTATGAATAATTTTAGTGACGAAATTGTTGCTTGATGTTTCGTTCTTCTTAAAGTGCTTATTGATTGCTAGATGCTTTATGAATGACATGTTGATATTACATTACAAATTTCATAAGGAAATATGTAGAGATACTTTTGATTAATAGAGATTGTTTTTTTTTTAAATTTTGTTCATCGATCCCTCTCATGCATTTAAGATTTGGAAATATGAAAATTTTGCTTAGATTGAGGGGGAGCCTTGATACCTTTTATAGATTTTAGATTGTTTGATGATTTTGATGAATGAAAATTTTATAATACAATAAAAAAATTTTAGACTTCATGTATATTTTCAAACCTCTTGAAGTTTATTTTCTTTTAAAAAGCACATGACATGCCATTAAATGTGAAATTTTTGATATGTTTAAAATCTTGAAAATTGTTTCACTTAGGGAGAATTAAACTTTCGTAGTTAAAAATGCATGATTTTTGTAAAGTGTAAAGAAAATTTTGATTTTATTTTTATAATGGGTGTTGATGATGTTTGATCATAACTTTGCTTTTACCATTAATAGTTGAGTTATGGAACATGGTGTTTTTATTTATTGAAATATTTAATAGTGAAATTCTTATAAATGTTGAACTTCTTCAGAAAATTCTTAGATCTTTACATAAAGAATGGGAAGCAAAGGTCACTGTCATTAAAGAGGAAAAAGACCTAGATATCTTACCTTTATAAGAATTTATATATTCTCTTCTCACTTATAAAATGAGGTTTAATGAGACCAAGACCAAGGAGGAGGAAGCTACTTCAAAAAGGAAGAATTTATCATTCAAGCCATGAAAGAGGAGCCAAGTGATGAGGAGACTACTTTAAATGATAGTGAAGATGAGATAGCTTTCCTCACTATGAAGTTTTAAGAGGTTTTTGAAGAAGAAAGGCTACTCCAAGATAAGAGATTATTGTAAGAATGATTTTAAAAGAAAGTCATCTACTAACATTGTTTATCTTAAATGTAGGAAATTAGACTATTTGAAGAATCAATGCCACCTTCTTGAGAAGGATGAGAAGGAAGAAGGAAGTTCTTAGGATAAAAAGGAGAAGAAGGAAGTACTTAGGATAAGAAGGAGAAGAAGTAAAGAAAGATGAGGAAAGCTTTAAAGGCCATGTTGTGAGAGACATCCAATGAATCAAAAAGTAATAAATTTGAGAAGGAACTCCCGAATTTTTATCTCATGGCATTGGATGATGCACCTTCCACTTCACACTCTTGTAATGATGAAAGTGATGATTTTGAATATGAATTGAGTTATAATTGCTATGAATTTGCAAAGGAAGAATTATCTTCTAAATCCAAGGAATGTGTGAAGTTAGTCAGTGACCTTAGGCTAAAGAATGCTAGGTTAAAGAATGATTTGAATGATTTTAAAGATAAAATTATGATTGTTGATAAAGATAGAAATAAATTTATGCACGAAAATGAATCATTAAAAAATGATGTAAAATCTTTAAATGGATCACTAGAAAAATTCATTAAAGGAAAAAGAGAAGTAAGATAGCATGATTAAAACTTAAAAAGCTTCAAATGGTAGGCTTGACTTAGGTTTCACTTAGAGGAGTCAAAGGAGTGGAATTCCTAATGCGAAGACCTCTTTTGTAAAGGGTAAGAACATAAATGAATAACATGTCCCTAGGAAGTCATCTAACAATGGTGCATCAACATCTAATTCACAATCTAGGAAGAACAACCATGCATTTATGTATTCATCAAGGCTTACATTTGGGATATATATTAGACAAAATTTGGCCAACCTATGTTCAAGAATTAAAAATGCATATTTAACCATCTAAGAAAGTCCCTTGTTCATGTTTTAAACTAAGAATAATGTCTCATTCATATTCTAGGCCAAAACCTTATCAAAGAAGAATATTTATGAATGGTGTACTTAGAAATGTATATAGGAATAACTTTAAGCTGCATGTGAATGTTTATGATGATACATATGTTTGTGATTTTACGGTAGATTTAGACATATAGAGATATTTTGTTTTGATAAAAAATTAAGATTTGATAGTTCACTAAAGGGCATAGGAAGAAGAAAGTTTCTAACTCCTAAAGATCTAAATTAATATCAGTATCTAAAGTGAAGTTAATTTTTTTATTCTGTAAGAATTTGATAATAGCAAATGGTATGTAGATAGTGGATATTCTAGATATATGACAGGTGAGGCTAAGTAATTCATATAATTAAAGAATAAAAATGGAGAATATGTCACTTTTAGAGACAATGTCAAGGATAAAGTAATTGGTGTTGGCAAAGTTAGTAAGAAAAATACAACTATTGATAATATACTTTTAGTAGATGGTTTAAAGCATAAATTTACCAAGTGAAAGTCAACTTCGTGATAAGGATTTCAAAGTTTCTTTTAAAGGAAAATCTTGAATAGTTTCCAAAGTTGTAGATCATAGTATAGTTTTTATTGAGAAGAGAGCAGGAAATATCTATACCATTGATTTAAGAGCAAACAATGATGTTAAGTTTTTCATTTCTATGAATGAAGATATTTAGATGTGATATAGAAGGTTAGATTATGTAAGTACGGAGCATCTTTCCAACTTAAGCAACAAAGAGCTATTAAATGCGGTACCAAATAAAAGTTAAAAAAGGATAAAGTATGTGTTGCATGCCAAATCGGTAAACAAACCAAAAGTTTATTCAAGAAGAAAAATGTGGTAACTACTTCTGGACTTTTCAAATTATTATATATAGATTTATTTGACCCATTTAGAGTTGCTAGTTTAGGAGAAAAATTATATGCTTATGTGATAATTGACAATTTGAATAGATTTACTTAGGTGATGTTCTTAGCTTGTAAGGATGAATATTTAAAATCTTTTACTAAATTTGCAAAGAGAATTTAATTAGAAAAAGGTTATAGGTAACATCTATTAAGAGTAATCATGGTAGGGAGTTTAAGAATGAGAGTTTTGAGTCATATTGTAAGGAACATGGAATTTCCATTCCTTATCTACATATAAGACATCTTAACAAAATAGAGTTATTAAAAAGAAGAATAAAACCTTACAAGGGATATCTAGGACTATATTAAATAAATATAGTGATTCTAAGTATTTTTAAGCAGAATTTGTAACTTGTGCATATCATATATCCAATATCATTTTTAAATTCTCTACCACGATCACTTCTAATGGATGCAATAGATAAGGACTTTTCATTTTGAATTTTCTTTGCAAAACTAACAAAAGATTTAAAACATTCATCGTTCCAACTTAAAAATAAAACCCAAGTAAAACGATTGAAATCATCAACAATAACAAATGCATATGATTTTCCTCCTAAACTAGCTACTCTAGTATGACCAAATAAATCCATATAAAGTAATTCAAGAGGTCTAGAAGATGTTACCTATTTTTTGATTTGAAATGAACTTCTTACTTATTTTCCCATTTGACATGCTCTACATATTTTTTCTTCTTCGTATTTTATAGTTGGAAGAACCCTAACAAGTTGTTTTAAATTAAGCTTTGAAAAAAGATCTATACATGCATGTCCAAGACGTCGGTGCCAAGTCCAAACATATTCACTCAAGGAAATTAAACACTTATCTTTAAGATTAGTAACGCAATATAGATCAACAATGTAAATATTTCCTTCCCGTTTTCCTAAGAATGCGATGTTATTGTTATCTATCTTAGAGACAATATATTCATCTCCTACGAAACTAACCTTATAGTTCTTATCACATAGTTGACTTATACTTACTAACTTATGTTTTAAACCTTCAATAAGTAAAACATTATCGATTAATGGACAATTATCTTTACCTACTTTTCCAATGCCAATTACATTACCCTTAGCCTTATCCCCAAAAGTGACGAATCCTCCATCCTTGCTCTTGAAAGTGATAAAATGTGAGGGGTCCCTAGTCATAAATTGTGAACAACTCCTATCTACGTATCATTTATTTCTTCTCTTTTCCTGCAAGATAAATAACAACAATTTTAGGTACCCATCTTATCTAGAGTCCTTAGATGTTAGTATACCTAACTAATACTTTTTAAACTGTAAATTTAGATAAAATTACATAAATAAAAATTACAAAGAAAGTCAATAACAACTTTGAAAATATGGCTAAAAATTCAATACATTTAGTTAAAACAGGAGTACAGCTAAAATCTCAGTACAATTTATGAATTACGAGAGAAAAACGAAGTTTTTGACCTATCAATCGACCGGACTAGCTGTATCGATCGACTAAACACTTAAGCTTAACTATCGGTCAACTGAACTACATTTTCGTGATTGATGTCAGTAGTTCGGTCGACCGAATCTCTAGGGACAATAAAAATAAAAACATACAAACAGTAAACTATAAACCATAAACAATTAAAAAATAAAAAAAGAAAAACTATCTAGTTTTCGGAATCTATATGATTTTTATCTTATAAAAGTTGTTGTTTCTGTAACCATTTGAGAAATTGTTTAGGTCATAATAAAAATAATAAATATGTCCATGATAGCTATAATACGTGCGAAACAATAGAGTATAAGTCCTATATGAATTTCTATAGTCATTTCTATATCTGAGATTATTATAAAAACTTTGTTGAATATTTTTCCTAGGGTGCAAAAAAGTCCTTTTATCATTAAATCGATGTTGGGAGACTTTTCTAGGTCTTAATGTGTATATGAATACATGATGCTTAGGTTGTGCTCTACTAGGTGAATTATGAACATTCCTAGCAGTATATTCATCTTCTTAATTCTTTTCCTTCACAAAAACAGTCTTACTAGTAGATGCCTCATTTTCATTACTATATCATAAACTATGTTTATCATTCCCAAAATTTTAAACACTCAATAAAGTATCTCATTTTCTTTTTCCCTTATTGAATTTTTCAAGTGATTCCTTGAGGGATTCGATTTTGTTCTTTAGGGGCCTATTTTCATTTGCAAGCTCATCATTGTCTTTATTAATCAAGGTCATTATTTTTCGATTTACATGCATCTAACTCTTTTAAGCTTTCTTGTGCTTATCATGTAATTCCTTGTTCTTTTAGTTAATTTTTCTATGTGATCTAACACTTCATCATGCGTATAATCATATTTATCTTCACTAGGTGGAGAGCATACCTCGTTGTGTGCCATAAAGCACATGTTGGCCACTTCTTCTTTGAAGTCGTACGATTCAAACCATGCGGTTCTCAATGCTTTCTTTTTCTTGAATTTGTCCTTCTTCCATGTCTTCTTTTCTTTCTTCTCATTTTTCTATATTTCTTCTTCTAATAGTGGGCATTGTGATCTTAAACATACTCAAAACATGTTGTATTAGATAACTTATATTTTGAATAAGACATACTTTTTTGACGTATTGGGGCATTTCGCATGAACTTCTTTAGCCTTCTTATAATGAATGCGAGCTCCTCGTTTTCACTTCTAATCAACGATTTTTCATTGTCACTTTCTTCCTTTTTGGTCACTTTAAATGCCACATTTTTCTTCCTTGGCGTCTCTTGTTCCTTTTAGATTTTTTCATCCTCATCTTGTGTGTTAGAAGTGAACCAATGAGCTCGTCAAGAGGAAGCGTGTTGAGATCCTTAGCCTCTTATATTGCCATTACCTTTGTTTTTGTCTTTGGTAGAAACATTAAAAAAAATTTACATACCTCAACACTATAGTACGTCTTACCTAGACCTTTTAATGTACTTATAATATTATTAAAATGAGCATACATTGAAGAAATAGTCTCATCATGCATCATACGAAAAAGTTCATAATCATGAGTAAGCATACCTATTTTGGTTTCCTTAACTTGATTGGTACCTTTATGAGTAATTTCAAGAGTATGTCATATATCATATGCAGTTTCACACATTGCAATCCTATTGTATTCCTCCATACTTAAAGAATAATACAAAATATGCATAGTCTTACTATTTAAAGATATTGACCTCTTTTCATCTAGGTTCTACTCATTCTCTTTCTTTATGACTATTTCATTTTCTATGAGTTTGGTAGGCATTGTAAATGGTTGAGTTAACATTGTCTATAAATCAATGTTTCCCCCATCAAGTAACATCTCATCCTATTCTTCTAATACATATAATTGTTACCATCGAAGAAAGGTGTTCTGTATGGATTATGCTCATCTAAGCTATATAAAGAACCTACAAAATTCATGAAATGTGTCATTTGATCTTTCCTCATAAATTCATTGGAATTTAAGCTTTAAGTGAGACCTACACTCTGATACTAATTGTAGGTTCTAAATGACACCTAAAAGGAGGGTGAATTAGGTTTCAAGAACTTTAAGCAAACATACAAGAATAAAACAAACAGTAAATTTGAGAAAGATAAATAAACCAATATGAAACAAATAAGATGGAATGAACTTGTACTTATTGAAAATAAATTAAATGATACAAAAGTAAATTCAATAACAACTTAAAAACTTCTTTTTGTCTCAAAGATAACCTTTTTTTCTTTTTCAAGGATCAAGAATAACATTTTGACAATTTCTTTTTATAGGCTTAAGAATAACCTCAAAATACTCTTTTTAAAAGGATCAAGAATAACCTTACAAAGACAAAGTAACTACTCACTCATAAAGAGAACTCAAGTCACGCAAAACTTGATAAACAAAACACTCTTAAACATGTATACACTTCATTCTCAGACCTTTATTTAGACTTCTTTTATACTAGTGCTTTCTTTCTTTTCTTAATCCACCTTTTATACTAGCTAAAGTGGATTAAAGAGTCGTTGCAACATTCATCTCCTCATTTGCTAATTTATCCGTTGGGTAAATAATATAACTGTTGTGTAATAGGACTGTTGCTAATAATTTGCCTATGTAATCTTCTTTATCCGGTTGATAGATAGGCAACGTTAAGTCGGCCAGTCTTCTAAATTTGTTCATTATGTTGACTGATAGCCATCGTTTGATCGATCGATCTTCATATGATCGGTCGATCTTTATTCGGTTAGCTTATCTCCTTAAAACATTCTTTCGGCCAATTGATCTCTATGGTTCGGTCGACTGATGCTTCTTTCAGCACTAGAGTTCGATCGATCGATCTTCCCTTTATCCGAATAATTAAACATTATAGCTCAAATGCTCCAATCAACCTATCCTTATACACACTTAAATAAGAATATCAGTAGAAAAATTGTTTTATCATTATTAAAATAAGGTGTAACCTCCTTTGATTCAACATTTTTGTTTGTAACACATTACTAATAGAAAACAAGCACAAAACAACCATAAAATGACATTATTACAATCTAAAAAACAAGCAGACAATAATGTTAATAGTTATTGCAAACACATCACAAACTATGGGGAAAAATAAGAAAAAAAAGAAACTACACACCTTCTAAGAAGACATGGTTCTTTACTTAGATAAATCAATAACGAGTAAAGTTTACTTCATAAGTAGACAATCCTAGTTACGAGGTATACAAAATGAAGTTGTTTATCAACTAGCACAAGTAATTCGTGATGTCTTTCCTCTAATTTTTGAATCAAATACCAAATTATCAAATTCATTTTCATTGCTGAAGCTAAAAGATCAGTAGAAAAACATAATTCCATGGCCCTCAATAGCCCTAAAGTTAAAGGTTTCAATAGTATGTTAATTCAAATTTCTGTACGATCACTATAAACAAAATATCTAGACAAATAGTTATGCATTTGCTAATAAAACCAAGACAGAAAGTGGAAGAAGGAAGAAATTACCTTAGGATAGCGACTTCTGCGACCACTGCCTAGCCTTCTATGCCACCGAAACAAGGGAGCAAGTAACTAAAGAGTGAAGGTCTGCTGAGGAAGAAGACAGATGCGAAATGACGAGGGGTGAACATCTACAGAGGAAGAAGATGCGTGATACCACATCGTTTAGCGTAAGTGATTTATGCTTGATACGACGTCATTTCGTTGGTCTTCTTTTCTTAAAGGAGAAAGGGACCCACCAGACAGATGGCACTGGTGGGCCTTATAAATTTTTTTGAAAAAAAAGCCACGATATATTACTAAATGGCAGTGTGGGGTCTACTAGATATATGGACCAACTAAAATATGCCAAGTGGCAGTACTAAAACTATGAGTTACTTTTGCTCCAGGGTTATTTTCAAAAGGTTGTGAAATATTAGTATTCTTTTTTAACATTTTAAAAATATTAAAATCTAACCTGAATGCTTCTAAACATTAAGATTTGATTGAAACATAAGTTAAATCCTTAAGGTATTGTTTGGTAAAGCATTCCTTTTTTGTTCAAATTTCTTATTTTTCTAAACATGAAAAAAAATAGTACAAAAATAAAGAAAACAACACACTAATATAGAACATAAACAAAAAAAAAGTATAAAAATTGAAAAATACACAAAAACCAATATAAAACACAAAAATCACAATCAAAAACTAAAACTAAAACTAAAACTAAAACTAACAATAATACCAAATATCCTTGTGCACTTTTTGCCTTATAATATGCACCCAGAAATTCAATCATCTCTTCATCTTTAATTCTTATTGTTTTATGCAACCAATAAAAAGTTGATTTGATGAGATACTATGCGCTCAGGCGCTCGAATGCTTCTGATGAGACCAATCCAAGTCTTACACAAGGCAAAAGACCTAATTACGAGGTCAACCTTTCAAATTATGTCTAAAATACCTTCTCCTGGCATCATCATCTTGTCATATTCAAGCTTACTATAGTTGCCGTTAATAGAATCAAGCTATACTTAGGAGAAGCGGGCACAATCTAGAGGAATTCAAGAAATGTGCTTTCATGAACAAATGTTACAAATATATAACTCCACACACCTATCATAATTTAAGCATATGATAAATGATGAGGTGTTTCTAGACTATTTCAAATATGATAGGGTAATCTTAATGAAGGAGATGATGAGCTTAACGAAGATAGAGATATTAAAGTTGAAATTTCTCTTAGTAAGTTTCAACAGTAAGAACAAGAAATGTAGAATCAAGTCTAAAGAGGTCAAGAAAAGGTATTATAAAGCCAAGAATAAAAGATTTGATTTTGGGTAGGGGCAAGGAATAACTTGAAGAACAAAAGAAGCTTAGGTAAGATAGCTCCAAACCAAGGCTAGCAATCTACTTGTAAAGGTAACATGCAATTTCCAAGTTGTTGCCAATGTAAATAATATTATTTGACTCAATTAAGTGATAGCATTGACTAATGAATGCCTGCAAATAAGATTGGAGAATTTATTTTTAATTTGGATGACAATTAGAAAGAAAAACTTAAGGTAGTATTTGAATTTCTAAGGAGAGAAAGACCTGTAATGTTGTCATAAGCTCGAACTTTATAACCTTGTGAACCATGCGACATTAGCAAACTCTTGACTGGAATGCTAGTTTAGCCTTCTCACAAGTTCTTCTTATGGATACTTATATCGAGCACTTGGTGGAAGCGAATTGAAATATGAAAGATGGAAAGAACACAAGAGTTTTGGAGAATATGAAGAATACTCTTATTACTCAAGAGAATTAAAAAAGAATTGGGTAGTTATATAAGTGAGACCCCTAGCCTATTTATAATCCTCAATCTCTCAATGGATGGTTAGGATCGATACAATCTGATGACTTATAACGAGTCTCTAGAATCATCTATAAAAATATCTCACTAATCACCCCACTTATCAAGTAGCTAATTATGCTTCCTATAGTCTTTCACTGGCTCTAAACTTGTGAAAAATCTTCTAGAGAACTCCGAGGCCAAACGGTCAATATAGCCTTTTCGATGGGGCGAACTTTCACTGTGTGACATTCTCCCCTACTTAACTTGGCAACGTTCTCGTTGCTTCGGTCTTTCATACTTTTGGTGCTGCTCCATGTTCTCCTCCATCAACCTTTGCCTCCTTAGCATGAACGATTTTCACCTTTGGACATCCCAACTCTATGTCCAAATCGGTATGTCTTCGTTTCACTTGCCAATTCTCTCGAACTTATGGCTTATGGATTATACTCCTTCTTTTTCTTGAAGAAACTCACCAAAGGAACTTTCGGACTTGCGATGGCTCCCAAATTTGCCTTCATGCTACGAGCATCTACTTCCAATGTTGGTCTACTCGACTTTGGCTTCATTACTAACTCACAACTTGGCACAAAAGCTTGCCAACTCACTTATGGTCTTCAGACGAGTAAGGAAATGGCTTAATGCCATAAATTTCACCTTCTCTTCGAACTTGAAGTCTTCACCCATAGATTTGTTAGGTTGCCTTCTTAGTTCTTCAAACTTTGAAGGCAAGACTTTCACCTTCATAGTGATGTGATCCACCTCTCTCTTAGGTGGAAGGGACTTAGGCAACTCGGGTGATGTCTCTTCTTTAAAAAGTTGGATAGTCAAAATGCTCTTGGCTTGAAAGCTTGTCTCCCTCACAAGTGGCACCACACATATCTTGCCTTCCTTCACAATGCATATAACGTTGGAAAATGGGATTGGTATCACTTTGACAACATCGAAGAACTTCATTCCAAACACTAAAGGATAATCATCTAAAGTAACAACTTAAAGGTTAATTTGACCAAGGCAATCACCAAGACATACCTTAACTACTTGAGCATTCCCATGTATCGTTGTTGCCTTTGAGTTAACAACCTTGATCCACCCTTAATCCCCGATATACTTAATGCCCAACCGCTTAGCTTCATCCACTTGAATGAAATTATGGATAGCTTCAGTATCTACCAAAGCTTTTACCATTTGGCCACTAATATTGACTTCAACGAACAAACGATCTCTCTTCTCGAGTTTAAATACCTCTATATTTTTTATGGCATTGAGGAGTTGAAGATCTTATCATCACTTCTCCATATTCACTTCCTTCCCTCTCCCCTATTAAGGTCAAGAGCTTATTTTTCTTCAAATAATCTCTAGCCCTGCGTGGTACATAGTAAAAGAAACAATTAGGTGTGAACTTGTTCTCATCTTAGTCTCTATCGATGCTCTTGCCATTCTTGTACTTTCAATGTTTTCCACATTTGGGTGAGCCTTCTTTGCCTTCACGGTGGTCGCCCTTACTCTTCTCCTTATCACCCATATCTTTGTTGGACTTAAGCTTATCGGACTTCTTGAATTCGATGAGAGATTCGGCAATGACTATAACACTTGCAAGGTCTTCAGTTCCATGGCAATGAATTTCATCTTGACTTAATTTTAGAGGTCATCCTTGAATGCAAAGAATGCTTCCTGTTAGGGTAATTCGGAATCTCCAAGATTTCTTCAAAAAATTCCGTTACATAGTCCTTAATACTTCCATCTTGATGGAGATGTCTTAGGTTAGCTCTCGCCTTCTCTTCAAAATTTTATGGATACAACTGGCTTCTCTTCCTGGAGTTAGTACAAAAAGGAAGGTGGCAAGAGGCTCATACATTAAGTCAGCATTCTTCTTACCAGCAGTGCATTCTAAAGCAAGAGGTAAGACGTGTAGTGGAAAGCTTCCAACTGACTCGATCTATCTATGAGTTCTCCTTGCCTTACGGCCTTTTGCCTTACGACTTTCTCAGGAGCTCGAGAAGCCCTACCTTCTCTCTTAAACTCGACCCATATGTTAATGATGCATGTCCCCTTCTCGATATTTCCTTATCTTTTTCTCCACTACACCATTTCAATGTCTTTAAGGTAGAGAGTGACACTATTGATCTTAATAGTGTCATCCACAATACCTAGTGCCTTGAAATATTACTCCAAGCTCCACAGGAAATTGTCCACCTCCTTCATGCTCTTTAACCCTATAAACATCTTGGACTTGGGAACATTTATCCTTAAAGGATTGATGAATACCGTCGGAATAGCAATGATTCCTCTTTAAGCAATTGCCTTCTTACAGAGTGTCAACTCATCCTTATTTTCCTTCAACTCATTAGAAACCTTATTGAACTCATCTTTTATCACCGCAATCTCAGACTAGAAGACTCCTTTCAAGGCCTCTGCTTAGTATAGATATTGTGATAGGGCTTTGTTCAAGACACTTTGCATCTTTCCACGGAACTCTTCCCTTTCATTCTTGAGCTCTTCAATGTTATGTTTATGCTCCTCGAACTTCTCTTGTCTCTCAGCTACAGTAAACTCCACTTTTGCTAGCCTATCATTGATGTCCACTAAGACTTTTTTTTATTTGAATCCCCCATGGTTAGATTGCTTAGAAGTTTCTTTAACCTGGGTACTTCATTATTTTCTGCACCGATCATCTTTCAAAAATATCAAACACAAACAAAGCACTTACTTGGAACTTTGCTTGAACACTAACTAGGTTGCAACCTTGATTTTGTCACTAACTTGGTTGGAACCTTAACTCTGATACCAACTGTCACGAGTTTAGACTTTATAAACTTACAAACCATGTGACACTAGCAAACTCCTCGACTTGGGAACGCCTTCCTTGATTAAAATACTAGTTCAACCTTCTCACAAGTACTTTTTAAGAGTACTTATATAGAACACTTGGTATAAGCGACTTAAACAATGAAAGATGGAAATAACACAAGAGTTTTGGAGAATACTCTTATTACTCGAGAGGATTACAAAAGAATGAGGTGACTATACAAGTAAGACTCTTAACTTATTTATAATCCTCCATCTCTTAATGGACGGTTAGAATCGATGCAATCTGATAGCTTACAATAAGTTTATATAGTCAGCTATATAAATATTCCACTAATCACTCTGCTTATCAAAGAGTTAATTATATTATTTAGAATTTTCTACTCACTTTAAATTTGTAAAGAATCTTATAAAAATTTTAAAATTAAACGATCAAGATAACTTTTGAATAGAGCAAACTTTTACTGCATAACAATGTGCTTCGGCTATCTGCGTTGAAAAGCTTCCAAGAGCTTAGAAACAGTGTATTATGTGACCTAGAGGTTGCATTTATCAACGGTAAAATTGGGTCAACTATTTGGTTGGACCCAATAGTAATATCCCACCCAATTGTAATAGCCCGAACTAACGGTGAGTGACACACAACCGGTTTCAGGTCAGAAATCTGGCCTTCAGATCATAGCTGGCTATGGGGAGAACCGGTCAGGCGGTTTGTAGTTGAGAATTTTAATCACCCTCTTGTGACGCAAACAAAACCCTTAAACTCGTTGCTTTCGCGCTCGAACGTGGAAACACTGATTTCGATTTGCCCCAATTGAAGTTTAACAAAACCCTAACTGTTCAATTCAGAGGTGTTGAGAATCGAAATCAGAGGCGCAGTAGCGGTAATTGACCACTTCATGTGGCCTCAATTCAAGCTGCTGTTTATCATATCTCTGCCAGACAAAAACACTAGTTTTATTTTCTGAGAGACGAAAAATGGACGCCAAGGACATTCTGGGATTGCCCAAAACCCAATTACCAATAGCGCAAGAAAAGAAATCTCAGCCTAAGAAAGATTCCCAGAGAAAACCGGATGGCATTTCACGGGAGGCATGCTAACGAGCACTAATGTTGCTCCCATTTTGTTCTCTTTTAACTCTTCAATTTTCAATTTAGTGATTAGAAATGGTTTATTTGTGAAATTGTAGGTTTATGCTCTTACAGGAGGGTTGGCACCTCTTATGCCATCGATTGATTCGTCTCAATTGAAACGACGCCCACCATCTGACGAGAAGGTCTTTTGATTTTAACTTATTTTTTAAAGTGTGTTTTGCTTGGATTTTGATATCGGTTCTATTTCGTACGCCATTTGAAAATTGGTTATATAAGTGAGGGTTTGATTGTGTTAAATGGGTTTGTCTGGGGAGGAAACTGAATGAACTCATTGTTGAAGAGAGCTTTCATTTTAGTGCAATCCTCTAATTTTCTTTTTGGAGAATTGAGTTTGTCTACTTAAAATTTGTTTTTCATCTGTGTTTCTTTTTGACTTGGCCTTCCCTAAATTGATAAAATCTGAAGCTTTGTCATGTTCTCGTAACTGATATCAGTTACAGTTCAATTTATGATAAGGGATCTGTTTTCTTTTTTCTTTTTTGTTAACAAATTTGGAACCATGAATTCAGATCACTTGGCAGTGGCTTCCTTTTACCAGTTCAGCACGAAAGGATAGTTTGCAGCTTTATCATTGGGTGAGATTCTGCTGGTTGAGTGATCTTCACGGATTGTATTTACTTATTCTGGCAGGCATTTGAGAGCTTTTAGATTGTTGTATGATTTCCAGGTCAGAGTTGTCAATGGTGTTCCGCCAACTGGTGATTATTCCTTTGCCAAGTACAACAAGGTGTAAATGAGTTTTTTTATTATACATTGCTCAAGTGATTCTATCTGCCTGTAGTATATCTATATCTTTATCTTTTCTTCTTTTAAATGTGGGAGTTGGATCATCTTGTTTATCTGGCATCATGCAGTCTGTCGAAGTTATCAGATATACCGAGGAAGAGTATGAGAAGTACTTGAATGATCCCGTAGGTTTCAAGTTATTTCTGTGTCTAGTGTTGTTTATTTTTGCATGTTAAAAAATTTAATTTGCTTATAAATTGGGACTTACATTTGGAATGTTGAATTCCTGTTCAGCAGATATATTGGACTAATTTCCACTATTTTATTTTATTCTCATTAGATGTGGACCAAGGAAGAGACAGATCAATTATTTGACTTGTGCGAACGCTTTGATCTTCGTTTTGTCGTGATAGCTGACAGGTTTCCCTCATCTAAAACAGTGGAGGAATTGAAAGATCGATATTATAGTGGTAGCTGTTTTTCACTGCTTACCATCAGGAACATCTTTACTTATTGCTTTACATCTTGAAAATAAAAATATAGATTTGTTTAAAATTGATGCTAATTATTATCCTGATTATGCACATTTTTTTGTTCAGTATGTCGAGCTATATTGATTGCAAGGGCTCCATCTCCTGCAGACGTTTCAGGACATCCTCTTGTCAAGGTGAGCGAACTTTGTACATGAAGTTTACATGGTTGGTGATCTTCTATGTTGGGAACATTGGAAACAATGCTAATGTTTCTTTATAACTGTAAATCATTTGTTTCAAATGAAACTTGTATATTTTGTTGAGTGTGTTTTCTTTATTTTGTATTTTTGTATGCCTTTCTTCATGAAGGAACCATACAATATTACACAAGAAAAAGAGCGGAAACGTGCATTGTCTTTGGTTCTTTCCCAGACAAAGCAGCAAGAAAGAAAAGATACTGAGGTTTGCGCGTTGCATTGAAACTTATTGGTGGTTAATGTTTATAGGAAGCTTTTTCTTTAGTACTTTCAAATGTTGTTTATTTCTTCATCTTCTATTCCTTTTCCAAGGTACTTGCTGAAGCAAAGAGAATAGCTGAATCACGCATGGCTGCACGGGTAAAGTGCTAATTTAAATGTGCTTTTGTGTTTGTTTTATCAACTATGAGATGCCGTCGATATAGCAATAGCTCTGAAAGAAGTTAGATGAATGGCAGATATGCCTTAAACTAGTTTCATGGTTCTGGATGCTAGAGCACTTTTTTCGTGTTTTGTGCACGTTAGTGGCATTTCCATTAAATTGCATTTTCTCTTCTTTTAGGGTGCAGAAGAATCCACATTGCCTATGGCATCTAACGTTGGTCCAGAAAATGGTGATATGGCTGTTAATCCTGAAGATGATGTTTCACCTTTGTCCAATGCCCAGTTTCCCTCTGCTGCAGCACCTTCATCATTTGTAGTTGCAGATAATAGCTCTATTTTAGCTTCTCTTCGAATGGTATGTTTATTATGTCTCTCTCTCTCTTGCTTATACACATGTAGAGAGAAGGGTAGACTGAAACTAAAAAGCATTTTTCTTTGTCCATTGAAGAATTCCTCAGTTTATCTTTTTCCTTCTTCTGTTACCTGCTACACTATTGATAACTGCTAGGGCTTTTGGTCTGCAATTTGTTGCTACGCTGATTTTAGGTACAGGAAAAGTTAATCTGATAGAATTGCATTTCAGCTTCGGGTATACCTGAGAACATATGCTCTCGAACAAATGGTGCAAGCTGCAAGTTCATCTGCAGGACTACGGACAATCAAGCGGGTTGAACAAACATTACAAGATCTTGGGGTCTGTCTTCCTTTCTATACTAATTGATTTTACACTAAGAGATTTATGTTTTTGCTGCCACTGTTCTAGTTTTGCAGTATGACTTACAGTCCTTTTCTTTCTTTGGATATATGTTCTATGAAGATGCACATCTTTTCAGGCTTGTGTTCATTTGTGCAGTTCTGTATTGTCTCCCTTGTTCCTTTTTTTTCCCTTCTTTTTTTGGGTGGGGATGCTAGGTGATTGTTTATATTGAGATTTTGGTTTTCTTTATTTAATTTTTTATTTGTATTTTTTTCCATATGAGAAAGGATTCTGGATATTCTTGAATTTTTGTGCTAGTGTAAATTGTTCATGATCTCCATATGCTTAGCTTCTTTTACCAATTTGTAATGTATGCTTGTGAAAATGAAGGATCGATGTTTCACAGCGTTTCCAATAATTGAATTCTTTGTTTCTTATATACTTTGAGATTATCTTTTTGGAAACGTATTATGATGTGGTGACTTTCTCTTCTAGGTTAATTTAAAACCAAGGGTGCCAACCAAGGCTGTTTGTGCTGAGCACCTTGAGTTGAGAAAAGAGATTCTAACCCTGCTCAACCTTCAAAAACAGGTAATGCTTTGTGGAAAAAAAAAGACTCTTATTTCTTGAATTTTGCTATCTTCATTCTTAGCTATATCATCCTGTATTGTAACTGAATTATAGTCTCATATTCTGACTAATGGTTTTCACTTAGATTACAGTGCTGTGTCTAATAACTTTGATTGTTAACAATGTAATAATGATATGTTGCTCGGTGAGTATGTCACTAACAAGGAGCTTCACTTTCAGGCATGGTTTCCCATAGTTGACATAGTCTTGTATTTGAGACATTGGTCTTTTTCTTCATTTGGCATTAGTTTTGAACTGACTCTTTCGAGTGTCTTTTTTGGTCATGTCTAATTTCATAGCCATCATAGCTTCTATGTAAGTGATGGTTACTTAAGGATACATTTTGCTCTGAGATTGAAGGCCCTTCTATCTTAATGTATTCCTATTATTCTTGCTGAAATTTCATTGGTCAATGAAGGCATGATGTGGTCATTTTTCTTCCATCACAAATGTTAAGGTGTAAGTATCTAAGGGGAACATAGAAAGGAATACAGTTGTGGGTGGGAAGATTTAATACGGGTTTATTCAAATGGCACGAAAGTAGTAAAGGTCTTGTGTTAATACTTAAAAGTTTGTTCATTTCCTTTGATGATTTTCAGTTACAATACAAGGAAGCAGAAGGTTCCTCTTTCCGTGAAGGCTCATATGGTGAAATGCCAGGCACGCCTAAGGTCGGTGTCAGCCATGTTTCTGCAACACTTTTCATACTTTTAAGAGAATGTTGAATGGGGAAATTCATGATGCATTATCATTATATCTTGACTTTGCTAGTACTAACTTCTAGCAGGGTTCACATCGTGATCACGATCGTATATTTGTTCCAGATTCCATGAGTTTTGGAGGTAACATACATCTATAAAGTGTACATTTTCTTTTTACCTTGCCTTTGCCTTTATCAATTGGGGTAATTCTATGGTCTTAACAATGTAACATTGATTGAGAAAACAGGGGAAAGGATTGGTCGCCGGGAACAGAAACGCAAGGTACATACCCACTTTTCTCTGTCATAAATTCTCGCCAACTCTTCATTCATCCTTTTGGAGTCTAATTATCTTGACCTCTGGCATTCAAGGGACCTGGAAGGGTGTCGGAGGGTCCATCATCACCAGCTCATAAGAGACCGAGAAAAATGAAGGCTTCAGATCTATGATTTTAGAGGTGAGGAAGCAAAAATCAAATGAAGCAAGAAGCTATAAGGGTTTGGTAGTTTTCCAAAATTGATTGTATTTTTTCATCTCTATGAAAAATTTTCAGGGGCACTGCATTCAATGATGGGGGTTGTTACATGCTGGGAGGCAGAATTGTTACTGCCTGAAAAGATACAAGAAACCAGAGATGGAGTTCCAAGTGTTTGTGCCTAAAATTTTAGGAGTAATTATAAAGCTGACATTGGCAGATAATTAGGCAAAGGTATCATATGTATTTCAGATGGAGAAGTATGACCGATGTGGATGATATTTCGCAATGGGTTCTGGAATCCACCTTAGTATCTAACTATGAAGAGAGTCCGACTCTGAATTTTGTACAAAACTAGCAATGTTGCTCGTATGAATGGTTATTTAACGTCTTGCTTGATGGAAGCTCAATTAAGTCTTTGTAAATGCACCCTCTGACAACAAGAGTAGAATCTCTCCTGAATTATGTGCCTTTCTGCAAGCTAGACCTTTAAATTTTAGAATTAACCGTTATTCGAAACAAATGAATATAAAATGTAGAATTTATTTATAAATAAATTTTAACATTCTTTATTTGTAATGTAATAAGAGAAAATGAATCTTCTTTGCTCATTAATGTTTTGTTATAGATAATTGGTATGAAAACACTTTTGATTAATGTGCAATTGAGATGTTTGAAAATGATATATTTTAAATTATTATTATCAAAAAGTTGAAAATATATAAATTAATTGAATTATTTATAGGTATATTTAAAATAACAATAAAAATAAAATTATATTTATTTTTAATATACTCTTTAATATAACAGCTTTATAAAAATAAATATTTACAACAATAAATCTTTATTTTTTAATATTTATATCAATATAATTTTAAAAAAATTAAAAAATATATCTTTATAAAAAATTAACTTGAAAAAAATACAATTTATGTTATAAAATATATGTTTCAATCTTAAATATGTACAAAACACTTAATTTCAGTAAATAAACAAATTTATTTAATGTAAAAGTTAAAAAAATGTTGTAATCAGGTAATCTCTTCCAAAGACACTCAAAAGAGTAATTTGAAAGTTTTTCGTGTTGTTCCAAAATAGTAGAATCGAAGGCCTACAAAACTGAAAATAAAATAGAAAAAAAGAAAAATATATTAAGTAACTTGTTCACTTCGGCTTTTATCTTTGGTTTTGATTTTTTATTTTTTTAAATATAAAAATCGATAAAAAAAATATACTAATACAATACAGAAATCGATAAAAAAAAAACATAATTGTCAATACAAAAATACAACAACCACAACACAAAACTACAATCCACAACTTAACAAAATATTCTCTTAAAACAACAGCTCTCGTGTATCCATTTTACTGTTTTATTTTAATATAATATAATATAACATATATTAGAATATAATATTATTGAAATATAATAATATTATTAAAAAGTAAAAAAAAAAGAATTATCACCAGGTATATTAAGAATAATTTTAGAAAATAAAAATATGTATTCTTAATTTATAGAATTCATTTGAAAATTTTAACTATTTTAAAATAATTTGAATTAATTATGTTGAATTTATAAAATTTAAATTATATAATTAAAATAAATATTTTTTATTTTAAATATAAATATTAAAAATTAAAAATAAATTAAAAAATCTTTATTTAGCCAGGTAGGTTGTTCTCACCGTCAGACTACGGCCACTACTTTTCCTTAACTGATAAAACTTGAATGCAAAGAGTTTAATTAGTGACTTGATGAGTTTTTTAGAGGTTAATAAATTATTTTTTTTACTATAAATTTTTTTAAAAAAAAGTATTTGGCTGTAGAATTAAAAAATACTTTTTTAATAGATATAAATTTTTTGACAGTCAAAATACTGCTTTTTAAGAAGATTAACTTTGAAACTTCTAAAAAAAAGCTTCTGAAAGAGTTTTTTCGGTAGATGTTTCAGACATGGTTTAAGAAATCGGATCGTACCGGTCGGTTCGACCTGATTAACCTGAAATCGATTGGTTTAGCAGTTCGATTTCTTTTAAAAATCATCAGTTTTAAAAATTGTTGGATTAAAGGTTGAACCGGTCGATTTAACCGGTTCAACCCGAATAAACCTGTAGTCTGATCATTTCAACCCAACCCCAGTTCAACTTACCCCTCTTCACTTTTTTTTAATTTTTTAGTTCAACTTCACTCTTTCAACATTTTTTCACTTTTTTATCATTTTTATTATCTGTTAAATATTTTATTTTATTTAATTTTTATATGATATTATTTATTATTTAAAATAATAAACATTAAAATAAAAAATTTTAATATAATATATTTTTGATATTATAATTTAGTAAAAGATTAACAAAAAATAGATTAATTATTTATACATCTTATTATTTTACATCAGTTCAATACCGATTTTATAATAATTTTATACCAATTAAAC
The DNA here is from genome assembly GCA_028565735.1 of Pinacopodium congolense. Taxonomy (NCBI): domain Eukaryota; kingdom Viridiplantae; phylum Streptophyta; class Magnoliopsida; order Malpighiales; family Erythroxylaceae; genus Pinacopodium; species Pinacopodium congolense. The sequence continues at coordinate 11,836,309 of JAOXYD010000009.1, read as the reverse complement.
CTTTAAATCTTTAACTCTTTCTTTTACCGGTTCGATGTCTTGTATGATTTTTATAATATTGATAAATACATGTTTTAAATGTTGTTTTAGAAGTTAATAGAGTGGTATTGGTTTAAGAAATGTTGGAAGACATTTAAAAGTGGAAAGAGCATATTCAAAGTGACGATTGCATTTATTGAGTTCCATTAATGCGGGGATCCTTTGAGTATTGATTATATCAAGTAAGATATTATTTGTTGTGTATTTTTATAAGATTTGTGGATCTTAAAAAGTTATTTATTCACCTTAAAAAGATTATAGTTCAAATTTATTCTTCACCTTAGAATGAAAATTATTTAAGGTTCTTCTTTATACTCAAAGAATAGTGGTTGCATGAAAATTCTTCTCCACCTTATTGAAGAACATTATAGTAAATATTCAGTGCTTTTGAAGGTAAATTAAGTAAAAATTTGTTTAACTAACTACTATAAATTAATTATAATTTTTAGACCATTTAGAATATGTGGTTGAAATTAAAATACATTATTATCTTTATCATCATATTAAAATTACTTTAGAAGAAAATTTTTAAATTAGTGAAAACTTATCAAAATTTTAATTATACTTAATTCATCCCCTCTTAAATTATATAAGAATCAACACATTAAAATACAATTCAAATCTTTGACGGATATCAATTTTATTAAAAATTTAAAATGAAAGAAGAATGTATAATTCTTTTAAGAATTAATTAAATAGTTAAACATAAACTTTTTTTTATAGAAATTAAATTACATTATTTTTTCTAAAAACAAATGCGCCTTTGTCCCTTCATCATATCATCCTAAGGCCTCTTCATGGAAGATAAGATAAGCATAATAAGCTTGAGTCACCCATCTTATGTAATGGCCAAGAGTCCATGCAAGATTCAAGCTTTGTAACAACCAGCAAGCATTTATGGGGAACCCTTTTGGCGCTTCTCAATCTCGCAGGGTCCATGTCCATGAAAAACCTTGCTCATCAACTGAAGAAGATGATGATGTAATTCAATCTCAATTGGAATGTTTCTGGGACATCCATTCCTATCTTCAACGGTACAAAATTCAACCAAATAACAGAAGGGTGAAAGGTAAAGGGAACAGAAAGAAAACAGAGGGCTCATTTGGCTGTATTCATTCACCTTGTTAATTTCAATAGAGATGCATAAATTCTCTAATTTATATACAAAAATGAACAAAAAGATCAGAATGTAGAAAAAGAAAAAGAAACCCAATAATGATTAATTATACTTTACTGGAAATACGCTTTATTGGTCAAAAAGATCACTCACGACTAGTTCTCCTTGACGTTGGTCACCACCTGGACGCAGAGTCACCATTAATTCTCGTCAGAGAACGACCAGTTCTTGAGTTCAGTAAAACATGTTGCGATCAGATCAGGCGTTTAGATCACATAAAGGGTTGGTGGGTGAAGAATAACCCAGAGAGAAAAGGGCTTGTGGGGTTGGGTTGTTCAGCAGGTAAATTTGATTTCAAAGGCGCTGGTCATGCCTGAAATCTGAAGCTCCAAAATAATGGCAGGATCAAACAAGATTCAAGCTCTCATTTTGACTATAATTTGCACAAGTATGCAGCTTGCATCCAATATATTGGCATTTTACAGGAAACAGAACCTGCAATCGGGTAATAACACCAACCTTCTGCAGAGTACCAATGTAATCTGCAACAGAAGTAGCAGCGCCACATAAACAGCTCTTGTTAGGTTCCATGGCGGTTATCTTGGAACTGAATCAACTTTACAGAACCGTCACCACCACATGTAAGGAAACCGTGAGAAACAACTTGAATGTCTGTAACAGCAGCCTGTACATCAAGGATATAATATGACCTTAGCACAGGCATGAAACTACTACTAGTTTCTGTTTAAGCAAAATAAGAAAGAAGTTTCATTAAATTGCTTAAGCGGGGATTACCCTAACAACTCCACCAAAGCCCCGGGAACTTGGTTGCAGAAAAGTGCGCCTGTCATGCAATTTTGGCCAATGATAAATCAACTTTGCTGCTTTGGCATCCCAAAGTTTGACATCCCCATCTTTGCTTCCAGTTAAGAACAAACTGGTGTGTGGAATGGGAGATATTTTGGTGACACTTCCTTCACTCAGAATAAATGATATGTTAAGACTTGAAAAATAAAGTTAATACATAGTCATCATTCATAAAGAAAACAAGTTGATACCTGAGTGGGCCTTTGGTATGTACCAGAGCATCCCATTCGTATTATGGTCTGCAGATTTGTTACCACTACCTGTCTGTGTGTCTGACTCACCAGAAGATGAGTTGCTTCCTCCATCACCTTTATCAAAATGCTTGTATCTTTTAGTTTTTCCAGTTGCTATGTATCGGAAATCATGAAGTCCAACATCACCACCTTTACCACCAGTTACGATGAGAGGAGAAATGGAACCACTTCCAATGTCATTGTCAAACACAGAAATGGAACGGGCACCACCTAGTAACATAGACGAAAGAGAAAAGAATAACTCAGCCACAGGAAAGGGCGATCAAAATGGCTTCAATTAAATCTCAGTTTCAGTAATTGTTCTTCATTCTACAATAGAATCTAACTAAATCTTACTCTCAATAATTCATTTTCATTCTACACTAAAACATCAAGATTTCTCACTAGAAATTCAAGGTATAAAGTCAGCACCACAGGAATAAAAGATTGTCTGAACACAAGAAGAAGAGAAATAAATATGTGAAGCAGGGGCAGGCCCATGGCATCAAATGAGGGGCTCATGTAATTCTTATGGTCATTTGTAGGTGCTTGAGTTGTCCCACCTGGTGTAGACAAGGACTAGCGGGCCTTTTCTGCCCTTAGTAATCTATTCTATAGCTTCCTGCCTAAAGAAATGGAAATGAAAAACAGAAGAAACCTTCGTGACAGAAAATTTTGGCTTGTGATGTTGTAGGCGGAGCCAATGTATCCCAGATTACTGCATTAATACCATCCGAATTACATCCAGCTGCAGCAATAACAGATCCACTAGAAGCAACATATGTGACATCCCTGCAAAAGTATCAACTAATACCTTCAGGAAGTAGACAAATGCCTATTCTCTGGGGGAAATCTTCTGAAGCCAATATCACAGCATATCTTCATAACCATGCACATAAATGGACAGTTCATAAGATGCAACTCCAGTACAAAAAACTATGCTTATTGGTCAGAAAAGTTAATCCCGTCATATCAGGGATGCAAAAAACCTTTGGACCATGAAAGTAAGATGTAGCTACATCAGATCCAACCACTTAAAGAAAATGTTAAGTTGCAGTTAACTTGTAAAGTACAATGCAACATACGATGCATAACCATGAAAGCAGAGAGCCGATTCTGTTGGATAAATGTTGCTCCTTCCACCCCTGAGGGTCATCCGAAGCTGGCGGAGGTGGAGGAGCAGAAGTAGCTGCAGG
>JAOXYD010000009.1:11796675-11810430 GCA_028565735.1 Pinacopodium congolense | reverse complement strand
TAAGATCCATCTCATCTTTTGGAAGTTAAATATTCAAAAGAATAACTACCCTTAGTAGTTATATAAATGACCATAAAACCCCTCATGAGTGGATATGTCATTCAACAAAACAAATTTGTAGTAGTGAAGATAATAGAAATGATCATACAAGCTCAAAAGTGATACAAATTCTAGCCAAGGTGTTTAAATATTTTCTATTAAAATCAAGGATGCAACGTCTTTGCATGTATTTAGAATTGGCTAAATTCATGAAATGCCATGATATAAGGCATTCTAAAGATGGTAAATTGACGCCTCAAGTCATATTCATTGGTTTTCTAAAGGCCCTCACAATGTGGAAAAAAAACATTTAGGTTGTGTTATCAAAGGATATACGTTCATAATTAAAAAATGTGATGTTAAGTGTAAAAGTCAAATAATAAAGTTTATTTGACAGTATTGACTCCAAGTTTTGCAAGTTATAAAGACTAAAATCTAATACTTAGAAACGTGAATTATTATAATGCAATTGAAGAAAAATTTAAAGTAATTTCTTTAATAATCCTTTCAATTTAATATATGCAATTTAACTAAACATTGATTACATTGTAGAAAATATATATTATATCATTATAAGGTAAAGAATAGACATTGAAGATTGTTGGGGTGCAGGAAGAACTTACATTTTGTAGAGTGAAGCGAAAACATTTCAAATAGCATACAATAGATGCAGAAAGAATGGCTAATCATCCCAAGTCCATAAGCAAATAAATCTTTGAGTAGCCCATTGCTTATTGCAACCAACCCAATGTGAAGGTATGATAATTGTTAGTAATTTTTACAAATTAGTTTCAAAACATATAATTAATTCAATGTTTCAATATGTAGTAAATTGCTTAAACAAATATTCAAAATAGAAAGCGATAAATTGAAATGCATACAACTAGTTCTAAGAGTTTTGCAAGTATTTATGATAAGTTGGTAAAATCTTTAACAACTTATAATCTATTAAGAAACTACTTAATTTCTTTAAATAATGTTAAATTTCCAATTAACAATTATTTATATAAATAGTAAAATGAAAAGGAGGATAAAACTCTACTCTCTAATGCTAAAAAGTATATTGCAGCTTATAAAAGAAAGACTGAAAAAGTGTACAAGCAACCTACTAAAGATATAAGAGAGAAAGTTGTGAGTAGTACTTTGTCTTTTAACAAATTTCCATGTTGTTGATACTTTTATTGAGATTCCCAATTTTATTCATCATTGCTTAAATTTCTAATCTTATTGAGTTTTTTTAATCTATTATCATTAAAATAAGATTTTTCAAGCATAGTTAAAATAACATTAGGTTTCCTTGTATATATATATATAGTGTATGCACTTATTAGTATGGCTATAACTTTTTTTAATCCCTTTTTGAAATATATGTACTATTATTATAGTTTGTATCCTATAAACTTGTAGTGACACTCAACCTTAATTTGATTGAAGAAGTAGCACATTATTTTTCTTTTGCAGGCTTGTATTGAAGAAGTGCAAAAAGAGAATGATATTCAGAAGCTTGAAGAAGTTATGGCTAATATAGGAGTGGTCAGAACTGGATGTAATACATTATTTGGAACAGGTGTGAAATCATATATCGTGAAAGAAAATAATATAGCAAGTGAGGCTTTCTACAAAGTTCCTAATGAGTATTTACAATCTATTAAGATTGCATTGGAAGAAGAGATGAATTAGAATGTAGAAGCTGAAAAAGAGAGAATGAGAAAGGAATTAGAATAAAAGAAAGTCAAACACTTGGAAATGAAAATGCAACTAGAACAAGATAAAGTAGATAGAGAAAAAATGATGCAACAAATATTCACTCTCATTTAATCTCAACTTAGGAAAACTAACACCACAAATATGGATATGTTTTGTAAATTAATTGTATCTAATCAATCTAGAATGGAATACACTCTTCGAAATCTTACATGTCAACATGAAGATTATTAACGAATTATTTTTGCTTATTTTCCCATTTGTAATTATAATGCACCCAATGTGAGTTGAAAATTTTATGCCATTTTATTTTTTTTTTCATTAAGAGAACCATATCATTGTGTTGTTAGTTTTTCAAATATATTATTTCTCTTGGTTAATTAGAAGTCACAATGAATTAGTTGACATTTTATTCTTTAGATATATCATCATATTTGTAAGTATTGTTGTTTCAAAATAATTCTAATGTATTCTTCTTCTTTTTAGGTAGAAAGGTGATGATTAGTAGTTGATAAGAAGGTACATTGTGAATCAATTTAAAGTGCTTATATAAATTGGTTTGTTTTATATTTAGATCGGTATATTCTCTATATGGACTAGAAGAAAATAATGTATGTTAATGTTTTGACTAATAATTCTTTGACTATTGTATTTTAAATATGTTCAAAGATTGAATTTCACAAATCTATATTTTGGTTATTATACTCTGGATATGGCATACATTAATGAATGTATGACTACTATTGATACTATGCTTTATTATCTTTATAATCAATATATATATATATATGAATATGGCATACATTAATGAATGCATGGCTACTTTTGATATTATGTTTTATTGTCTTTATAATCAATATTAATATATGTATGATTGTTGCCTATTAATGACAAGTATTTATTTTCATATTAACTTGTCATTACTAATGAAAGGATATGTTGTAACGCTCCTAAAATTCAAAATCAAATCCATAATACTTTGATACCACCAAATTTAATGCTTCCAAAATTATCTAGAAATACCAATGAAAGTCTTCACAAGAAAAATATCAAAGTTACAAACATCAACCATAAAAATGAATTACACTACTAGCCCACCTCTGAAGCAATAAATTCAATCTTACAAACCGGGATCCTTTATAACAAATCTATCTCCTAAAAATGTTAATGGGAAAGGAATAAGCTGTCATCTTAATAAGGGAAACTAGAATATACTTCTTTATGTAAAATAAGTCAAGGAACAAAAGCAATATTTCTACATATCAACATTATGCAAATTTTATCACAACATATTTTCAATGAATAAATATATTGACACCAATATGTATCTTTTATCAAGTAACCATACAATTAACATAAAACGAAACAGATTATACACATAGAATATGTAACAATTTTATGTAAAATCTTATCTTTTTATTAAAATATGCAACTCATCATCTTAATCATTATAGTGTGGATATAGAAAATATAATATATCGGTACAAGATACTTTTCACTCAATCTCATCTAATATCCTGGTACCACTCCATTACCTAACCATCAATAAGATATCCTTGAGACTCAAGATACTCTAGTATTACTCGGACACATCATTGTCAGTACAGGGCATCTCCAAGACTTAGGATCCCCAGCACAGGACCTAACTCTATCTCATTCATATTGTAATCATCATCACATGTGACTATTGAGCATATCATATCCTAAGCAAGCTATTATTTCATTAACTCTGTTTATTCTTTTAATCTATCACATTTTCATTTAATCAAACCACATGATGCCACATCATGATATTTATTATTATACATTCTAACATATTCTAATAATAGCCATAGTCATCATGAATATCCATATATTTTTCTACTCATGGAATCACATATCTACCATATAATCAATTGGTCACAAAATGCATAAAAGTATCACATACAAAATTAATCATGTAAGAATTACTCTCACTATTGTAAAATTAAATCTTCACAAATATCATATACTTTTGACTTAATTTGATAATGACAATATATTATTTTCGACAATTTATATTTTAAACAATTATAGACTTAGTAATATGCATAAATCACATTAGTAATGGGATGTGCATTAATTCCTAATCATAACATTCTTATCATTCACATATTACACATAAAATCCATAATAACCAAAGAATGCACAAAAAGCATACAATTGGAATACATTCTAATTTAATCCGTTATCTAATATCCGTAAAATTAAAAGTTCTCACTGTAATCCAAATTGATACTCCAATCTCTGACCAACACCTAAATTTTACGAATTTGGATTATAAATAAAATTATAAAAAATAATAAAAAATCATCTTTCATGCCGACCCATTTCCTATTACTAATTTTACCAATTCATCCTTATTAAAACCTCTTAGCAAAGTTTATAACTTAACTCTTAATTAATAACTATTACTAATATTACTATTTATCAACATGCTTCCTTTTCACTAAAAAATAATAACCTATTTATTAATAAAATTATATTTTACCCCTTTTGTAAAGCCCACTTATTTTTCTTAGGGTTTAGACTTTGGACCTGGACTTAATACTAGTAACTCGACCCTACCTAATTAAAAAAAAAGAAAATAAATTGAAGTAAAACATAATTGTAAAGGGCTCGGTGGTTATGCCCAGCTGAATTTTATCACAATTTAGCTGGAAATTGATTTTTTATTTAAGGAATTTTTGTTTGTTGAGTTTTCTATAGGTTTTGGAAGCTTCAGAGAGCGTTTTCGGTGAGAGAAGTGGAGAGGGGAGATAACTAAAGCTTTATCATCAGAAAATCATCTGTTGTAAATTTGATAAGAGAATAGTGTGCTCTGTGAGTTGTCCTTTGGGAGTTCTAGAGTTTGTTTGGATGTTTAGAGCTTAAGAAATCTCGTTTTAAAGCAGGAACTTAGAAGCATAAGCAAGTTCCAGCTTCGTTAAATTCTGGGTTTTGTCTCGCTGGTGGTAAGTTCCTTCTTTAGCCATAATCGTTCCTTTTACTTTCCTTAAACCAATTTATATGGTTTCTGGTTTTGTAATGGTTTTCATCCAGTTTGGAGAGTTAAGAAATGAAATATTGAGAGGATGAGAGGCTTAAGAGGGAGTAAGTTTTGGCAGAGAAGAGAGAAAACTTCGAGAGGAAGCTAATGGATAGTGAGGGAGAGAAGGACATGTTGACTTAAGAGAGAAGTGGAAACAAAAGCAATTCTAGTGAAGGTTTAGCTCGCTGGCCATAAAGAGATCACTAGAGAAAAATATTGGAGAAGAGAAGTAAGCATCGAAGAAGGAAGGGAGATGCAAGGAAGAAGATGGATTTAAGGGTATTTTGGAAAATTTGAAATCTGTTGAGGATAGATTAAGTAAAGTCTTAAGGGGTCATTTTGGGAATTTAGATAAAAAATAAGGATAGTTTAGTAAATAGTAAAAGAAGGGCATTTCTGGATTTTTAATTTTAAATAAAGGGCAGTTTTTAAATCAAGGTTTTAAGGATATTTTAGGGAATTGTGGAATTCTATGGTTGTTTAAGTAAATTTGGATTATTAAGTTAAATTGGTAAATATGGATTATTAAGTTAAATTGGGCTTAGTTATTCAAATTATGTTTTTGGATTTGTATTTTGAATTTGACCTAATGGACTTTTGATGAATTTATAGGTCCAGAGGATCAGTAATTAAGTATTGAGCTTGATATGAGGAAATTTTAATTTCAAGAGATTGGGTAAGAATTTGGAAAATTCTTTAAAATAATTCATTGTAAAAAATTAAATTAGTAATTTTGCTATGATAAGATATTTATCTTGGAAATATCTAATCGTGTTAATTGTTTGATAAAATGGATTTACATGAAACATATTAATAGTATGTGGTGGATTATATGAAGATGGAAATTTTCATAATTACTTTATGATATTACTTAATTATCAAATTTTATTGGGATATATGGTTTTCTTAAAATATGAAATTGGAATAAATGCTAATTAAATGTGGTTAGTATGATGCGATTATTTGAGTAGCTATTTGATGAATATTTTTCCTTTATTTGTAAAATGATGGTTTGTACGATAACTTTTCCATTTAGCTAAAAAATTTTGAGCTGTGTTGACTGATTAGACTAATTATTATTGATATGAGAAAATTACTGCTCATTACTACATTATGAACATCTAAATTTTCAAACTAGAGAAATTGAATAATAGGATGTGAAATGGACTATGATTTGTGATAGTATATCGAAGGAATTGAAATGAGAATTAGATTGATTAATAGATTGAGATTAGGAAATAAAGACATGGTTTACCTAGGTTAAGCATATTCAATAGTCCTACATTAACGTATATTGCGATTGGAGATTGAGATTAAGTTGATATATTATTAATACAGGCCAGGCACCCGTATGTGGATAGTTCTATAGGATCCTGACTCCTAGGGATGTTGTGCCTAAGGATAGCTACTGGAATAGTATTGGAGTATCTTGAGTTCCGAAGAGACCATGTACCACGTTTAGATGTAAGGATATCAAATGTGATATTCCTTGCAAGATATATATATATATATATATATATATGCACATGAGATATTTGATTTGTTCACGTAGAGATTGAGATAGTGGCTTTATAATATGAGTCAATGGACCATTGAATATAGCCTATTAAGTTAAATGAGACCTATAATAGAGTGAATAGCTGGAATGAGTAAAATTTTATTATTGGAATAACATTTTTGCATCTCATAAAATGGCATATCATGGATTGTAATTTTTATTTATTGACATGCATTATGACCTATTGATATTTTAATATGTATATGATATTTCTACATAATTAATATTATTTAATTATTGGTATGAGATGTATATTTCAAGAGTAAAACGATGAAGTTATTACTAAATTGGTAGTTCACCCCTTGCATGTGGACTATTTTCAAGAAATTGATTGTGGTTCGAAGACCCAGTTCGTTTGAGTTCTTTTGCTAGGGGTAGATAGGCTAGCAACGAGTCGATTTTATTGTTTTGTTAGAACTGTTGAAACTTTTAAATATTGTTATTTGGTTTAATTTATTCGTTAGAATTACTTTCTAACATATAGATTGGTTTTATGTTTTAGTCTTCACTATACGAATTTATCAAGATTTTGAATGATTTTATATTATGCATTTTATGGTCAAATATTCAGGAGCGTTACACCTTTCTTTCTCCCTCTTTCTCTCCTCTCCCGTCACTCTGTCTAACTCTCGACCATCTTCCCCTTTCATTCATCATTTCATTTTCTTTCTCTTCTTCCTTCTTCTCAGTTTTCTTCCTCGTTGCCATTAAATTTACTCATAAACAACCATCATTTCTGGTGATAATCCATTTCCAACAATCGGTAGTTTACAGCATCGACATTATTAATCACTCAAATTCCTAGTCCTAACTCAATAATATATTAATCAAAGAAAATAGAAACTATATTATTATTTTCGGACTATCTTTAAAATGATAGAATTGTGAATCCTTTCCATTGCTTTTCATCAAAACTAAAACATTGATGACTTCATGATTGATTAACTAGCAAAGAAAAGAGATACAATGAGTAAATCATAGTAGCACAGTGATGAAACAAATTTACGACAACAATGAAGGAGATTATTGATGAGAGTAAGAAAAAGAATGCCTATAATTCCTCTTCACCCACCTCAAATACTCCAATCATCTCTTCTATGACATTACTAGTAAGGAAGTGATGTAAGGATAAGAGAAAATAATCGTAGAAAAGAAGAAAATCTCGGAATGATATTACTGAAACTAGCATTCAAGATTCACCGCCAAATTGTAGATAAACTGGATGCAAGCTACACACATTTACCAATTAAAAGAAATATCACTAAAATAAAGCATGGGAGATGCTACTATGATGGAGAGGATTTTAGTTTGAGAGGAAAAATTAACACTTTAGAAGCAGGCACTAAAGAATAAGGTGTGATGGAGAGAAGAAGAAATGAACACTGAAGAAATAATGGCATAAGAGAAAATTTAATTAAAATCATAAGTGGTCACATAAGAATGATCATCGGTGGTTTCTATCATGTTCTAGAATTTTCATGTAAAGTGGTTGGGCTATTAGACTGGAATAAGCCCACCCAAAACATGGATGTTACTATTATTTTTACTATTAAATATTATTACTTAAAAAAATTAATTCATTGTTTATATTCATTTAACATTCTTGTTATATATTGAAATTATTATGTTACTTTAGATAAAATTTAAATTAACATTTTTTTATTTTGTTGTTTAATAAAAGTTTTTGTTATTTTATATCGATATCAGCACTATTTTATTTAACAACATTAATTATATCGTCTTATTAAAAAGTAATAATAATAACATTTTTTTCTACATTTCCACCTATCGACTAAAATTCTTTTTACCGTAATGAATTAATAAGAGGGATTACTACATTGGAGAAGCGAGCGATTAATAACACGGGATATGGAGAAAAATCAGCAAAAGCAGGAGCATGCAAGGCAGAGGAGGATGAAGTCCATGATCGACAGCAGCGAAGAGAGGGTCAGCTTTGTCAAGGTTCATTAGATCAAGTTGATTATCGTTACAGCAAAGGAGGACGAAGGACCATGAGCGACAGCATTGCGAAGGTTTGACAAAATTATGTCGACATATTCTACATGTCAGACATTAACGGTCATTCACCTATGAAATGAGGTCTGGTTATATATATAGAAATAATAATTTTATTTAGGGTAACTGTGAATAATCTTTTCGGAATCAACCTTAAACGTACCTTAAACGTTTTCCTCTTGGGGTAATCATCATCGACAAGTAAGGATTCTCTTTTTGCATGGCAACTAGAGAGACCACGTCGAATGCGTGTGTGTGCCGTGGATCAGAATCATGTGTTAGATTTGAATGTTCCAATCATGTTGGAGTTCGTTGTTCAGTAAAGCGTATATCTTCGGATAATCATCGCCGATAAGTAAGGATTCTTTTTTTGCATGGCAACAAAAGAAACCCCAAAAAAACATATTGCTCTTCGTCAATGCCTGTGTGCGTCGTGGAACAGAATCTTGTGTTAGATTTAGACGTTCCAATCATGTTGGAGTTCGTTGTTCAGTAAATTTCTGACTTGCACGAGAGATAAAGGGACAAATCCCAGATTCCAAGGAAAGGTAGAGCGCAAGACACGAAGCACGATGATGTTTTAGGTAACATGTCATGTTAGGTTTCTTGACAGGTTTCAGTTGTAAGTTTTGGGCGTATCACGTATGACAGTTTAATATTTCTCTAAATATAAAAATTAATCTAAGTTTTTGTAGTTTTATGCATTTTATATATTTTTATTTTTAATTAATTTTTGTGTATTTTTTTTCTAATTTTAACATTATTTTTATTTAAAAAATAAAAACAAAAAATTAAGAAGTTGTATGGTAAAACTTTTTTATTTTAATTTATTTTTAATACAAAAATAAAAATAGCATAAAAATTAAAAAAATTATAATACATTAATACAATACAAAAATCAAAAATCAAAAAAAGTCAAAAAATATACAAAATTAATACAAATACATAAAATTACAACAAAAAATTACAACTAATAACAATACTAAATAATTACTAAAATATAAACAAAATTAAATAACCCCTTAATTTACTAATTTACTTAAATTTCAAGTCATGTAATTAATTAACGAGAATTATTTACTGTATCTTAATGTAATATATTAAAATTATTTTATATATTAATAAATATATTAAAATATTCTTATAATTCAGTCCTTAATTGATTTAATAATTGATTTAATCAAGTCTAAAGTCGTGTGGTAAGATCCTTGGATCAACGTCAATCTCTTTCTTTTTCTTTTTCCACAAAATGGGTCAAGGACAAAAAGTTGCACAATCTTCATCTACCAACTTACGAGGAACAGACGCTAGTCACGAGCTCATCTAACCAAAGTTCACGTAGACATGCCATACACTGCTACCTGAAGTATTCCCATGATTAGACTCTTCAGGGGCTCGAGGTGAAGGTTTTTTTTTTATATAAATTCTCCATTGTCTCCGATTGTTAGTAGGATTCTATAGAATATTTATTGTTTGAAAAGTATAGAATTAGTATGTTCAGTACTGTACTGACATCAATCGTATCAAATATAAATTAATATGAAATTTTTTTATTTTATATTAAATTTAAATATTGATCAGTATTAATTAATATTTATTAATATCAATTAATACCAATTAATATTGCTAATACTTGAAAAAAATAATAAAATAAAAAATTTTAAATGAAATATTTCATATTTTAGTTTTTTAAAATTTAATGTTAAATTTAAAATTACATAATATAATATATTTATAAATCGTGTTATTAATTTTATAAAATTTAAAAATTAATTTATAATTTTAAAAAATTAATAACACAGTTTATAAATATATTATATTATTTTAAAAAATTATTTGAAACAATAGTGATATTTAAAATATTAATTGGAGTTTCATAATTTTTTTAAAACAATTATTAAACTCCGCATAATTGTTAGTATAAAATTTTATTAAAACGTGTAGAATATTAGTGAGATTAGTAGACACTATAAATATATTAATATTAGTTTGACAGACTATATCACTTAATTTTAATTTATTACAAGTGTAAAAAGACCTCCAATAATAAACTGCTATAAGTGTATCTTTATTGTAATTGACAACCCACCAATAATTAGGACAGGGGACCTGCATACGAATATGTTCTTAATAATTACGTCCAACAGTATAATAAACGAGTTTCGTTTGAAGATTAAGGACCGTGTTGTATATATATTTTTTTGGAAGAAAAATAAAAATATATTTGGTTGATTTTTATAATAAAAAAATAAAAATATGTTTAGTTGAGATTTATAAAAAATATATAATTTAATATTGATAGTCTAATATGAAATAAATTTAAATTATTTGACCATAAAAATTTGTATATACCTTAAAAATATATTATTAGTCAATAAATTATATTCATTATTCAATGTAAAAAAATTTGTTTATAAAAACTGTTTTCACAATGCAGAAAAACATCATTTTATTATTTCTCTATTTCTGTTTATATTTCTCTAAGTTTGAAAACAGAAAACATAAACAGAATATAGACAAACACATTTTTTTTCTTCTGTTTCTCTATTTTTTGAAAACAAAAACAAAAAATAAAAAATATAAATGATACCAAACAGACCCTAAGAAACTCGTGTTTTTTAAATCTCTATTAAATTAAAAGTACATGGAATTAATTAAAATGAAGATTTATTATCTATCTTATTAATCATCTAAAATAGATTTTTTTAAGTAAAAAATTTTTATAACCTACAGCCATTTGCAATCACTATTTTATGAAAGAATACACGTTTTTTTAAATAGTCTAAATATACTATATAATATATAAAAATATTTAAATCTTTTTATAAGAATTGCTGTACATAAAATTGCTTTAAATTGTGGCTTGTTTAAAGTGACTAATCAATTTATTGCAAGAAGAAGATTTTTTTATTTTCTGTGCACTAGTTTGTACATCCACATGAATTAGTCAGTTCTTATCAAATGATAATCACTGAAGTGAACATGACACTAAATTAGACTATTTAAAGACTATCTTATTCTAATTAATTATGATACAAAGTGACAAGAGTCTCACTTGACCAAGCCACCATTGATGGAGCATCAATTATGATTTGAAATGGAGGAGTTCGGGTACGTTACGTTAAGTCTGGCTAGAAGGTAGGCATGTGGGTGGAAGCTAAGATTCAAAGCTAAATCCGACGGGGACTCGAAGATACTTTAGTGTTATTCCTTTTCATTTTTATTTTATTTTTATTTTTGGTTTACAAGCTTGCATGAACAACTGCTCTTTGGTTTCATAGCAGCAACGATTCTGCAAATGAATCCAGTTGTATTTGGTCGCTGTCGGTCTTCAGGAGTTGCAGATACTCCTCGTAAAGCTTCTCCAAGCTGCTGTCTGCTTCAGGCTCTATTTCTTTATGGCATTGATAATCCTGACGATCATTTTCTCCAACAAGAAAGCTAATCCCATTTTCCTGATTAACCCCGGAATCACCCAACGGAATATCACCGGCAATCTCTGTACCTAAACCCACTTCACCTGAAGAGACGGTACTCACTGTATTGCACTCAAAACTATCGTTTCTTGGTAAACACAAAGCGGTGAATCTAACAGGCTTTGGTTGATGAATCTTGGGCCTGATTGCTTCTACTTTTGCAGTCTTATTTCTGTTCACTTTCTTGTTACTGTTGTTTCTCCTGGTTTTTTGTCCTTTCTGCGGTACATCGTCGGATAATTTCTTGTGGGTATTCGGGTCGGTTCCTTGGCTCTTGAGTCTTTTACTGAGATGGGTATTCCAGTAGTTCTTGATCTCGTTATCGGTTCGCCCCGGGAGCCTGCCAGCAATAAGAGACCACCGGTTGCCAAGCAGCGAATGCATTCTAATAATAAGGTCATCCTCATCAGGAGTGATGTTCCCTCTCTTGATGTCTGGTCTGAGGTAGTTCATCCATCTTAATCTGCAACTCTTCCCACATCTGAGGAGTCCTGCTTATTGAGATTCGATTCCAAAGTTGTGTCAGAAAGCACGTGTTCGGCAGGAAATTTATCAAATTGATAACTACTTCCATAATTGAACTACCGGAAAAAAAAAGTTTTAAGTAAATTAATCACGAAAATTTGATGTAAATGACATGGCAGTCAATAAAATTGGATAAAAAAAGTTACTCCATAATATTTGTGTTTGCGAAGTGGGATATGAATTTAGTTCTGGCTGTCTACACTAAATAAAGCATACTTTCCATGAAAAGCAATTTTGTTGGTCTTTTTCTCCTGTAGAATAGTTATCAATTAAAAGACAAAAATCAAACCCAATAATTAACCAATAAAAACTACGGGGCTGTTAGTTTGATCTTTTGTTTTGATTTTTTATTTTTTAAAATATATAAATAAAAAAATATAAATAAAATAAAATAATATACTAATACAGAAATATAAAAATAATATAAAAATTAAAAAAACATATAAAATTCAATAAAAAAATACAAAAATTGCAATTAAAAATTACAATCAAAAGCTGAATCAAACGCTCGTAAACATAATTTTCAAAAGCTCATAAACATAGTTTGAGTTTTTGTTTTTTGTTTTAATTTTTAATTTTTTTAAACATAAAAAAAAAAAATACTAATGCAGCTCAAAAACAGAAAAAAAAATACAAAAACTCAAAAAAAACATATAAAATTCAATAGAAAAACGCATTATAATAACTATAATTAAAAATTACAACTAAAAACTAAATCAAACGCATATAAAAAAATTTAAGAAGAGAAGGATTTACAACATAACATCGAATAAAATAACTTAAATTATCCTTAGACATCAAAAGAAAGTTTAAGGTATGTAGGATTAATATGAAACAATTTTATTTATGATGACCAAACATTTAGCATTACATAAATATAAGAAAATATAGGCAAAGATAGTGAATTTTTTTTACCAGCTTTTTTTGGTAAGGATCTCCAATGGCCTTCACCATGAGCTTGAATATACTTTACCAGTAATGTATCTTCTCTTGGAGTCCATGGTCCTCTGTGTAACCCAACCTTAGAGCAACAAGGAGCTCTTCCCATTTTCCCTTTCTCTTATATAACCCTGTGAAGTCACCAATCTTCTTCTCCTGTCAGGTTCAGAGAAATTGGTGCAGGTTTCCAAGGAAGAAAAGGGAAGGAACTTGCGGGAGGTGGTGATATTGTAAAAGGGTACACGACATATTTCAGAAATCTAAAACCCTTTTAAAGCTGGACTTGTACAGAGACCTTTGAGTGTAAGTGCAAGTGGACATGTACAGACCAATAGAAAAATTTTGATTTATATTTTGTAATGGTTCACGTAACTCAACGGCCCTTCTTGCTATCTGCCCTTCTCCGGCACGCCTTTAATCGTATTGTTTTCGTACTAAAATCAGGACCG
>JAOXYD010000009.1:11779260-11796575 GCA_028565735.1 Pinacopodium congolense | reverse complement strand
CTTTTAAAAAATAAAAATAAAAAATTATAAAAACAAAAGTGACGTTAAACGGCTCTTAAATTTTTATTAAAGTTTAAATTAAATATTTTTTTAAAATCTAGTTAAAGACTTTGATTTTTTTAATATTAAAATTATATTAAAATACTAATAAATTTCATATAAACATGGAAGAGTAGAGTATACCTTCGAGTCATTCGCCAATTAGTGCAAACAAAATATTTGGTACTTTGATGGTAACCACTGATCGTCAGTGGAAAAGACATGCTCAAGTGAAGTGCGAACCCATCATTGCAGAACCGACACGTCAAACACGTTTTTATTTATCTTGTAATGTGGAAACTCCAATGGCACCTAAAAGAGAAGTGATTGAGTGATTCCAACGTAAGAGATAGATATAAGGTTGGTTGAAAAATGGGATTGAACCTTCAAAGTGGCTTTAAACTTGACGTGGATTGCACCATCCTATGTATCTCCCATGTTCTCCACGTTAGTTAATCCTCCAAACTTTCACTTACGCTTTACAGTATGTACCCACCAACCTTCTTCCCGTTAGGTTTCTATATATGTGTAATCCCTTCTCCCAGTTTCATGTTTCCCTGGATGGTTTTGGCGTGTGATCTCTCTTCAACCATGCAGTCGTTAGGTTCTTGCTATTATTGGATGTGATGTTCCAAAACTGCGATTTCCTTGATTTATCGGGTGATTTCTATGGTAGAAATTAATGAATGGATGGCGAAGTGGGTCTCATCGAGCTTGACTTTCTTGTGATCTCCCAATCCAAGCATCTTCAAGCACGCGGACGGATGATGACTGACAACGAGAGTTAGAAGACCTTTCAGAGTTGCATGCCCCTCCTGAAATTTTTCTTGAAGAATTGAAAGAGAGAGATTTTGGGACTGGAAAAGAAGTGAATGATTGTAACAGTATCAGAAACTTTAAAGACAAAAACAAATCCAGAAAAGGAAAAAAAAACAACATTTTTAAAGGTTTGTCCAGAACTAACTAGGATGTTTCAGTTTAGTTCAGTTCAACGGTGGATATTACAACGTGGGTAACATTTGAATAGGGGTATGGAATCTGGTTCATATGGTGGAGAGAACATCAGAAGAAAGCAAATTAAAAGAAAAGAAGAGAAAGATGATGGGTGGCAGTAAGATTCTGATGGGTGACCCAAGAATATATCTGAACCCTAAGTAACTTAAAAACCTACTGTCACCATCACTGTAATATACGAAGACATTATTTGGGTCCCACCACTTTCTCATTTGTCGGGTCTTGTCGGCTTAACCCCTCTTTCTTCCTCCTTTCCTCCCCTTCCTTTCTTCCTTCCTTCCTTCCTTCCTTCCTCTATATTTCCCCCTCTTGCGTTTTTAATAGTTCTGCAGAAACTACTGTATTATACATATCTGCTGCTTCATTATACAAGTTGCAAATGGCAAAAGGTCTTATATGGTTTAATTATTGAGCAAGCAAAGCACAGGAAGTTGCCTCCAATGGCAGGAAAAAGTTGGGTACACTGTAAGCAGCGATCTTTTGACAAATTGCAGAGGGAGTGAACAAAAAAGAAATGATAATGAGATCTTATCTTTTTGATGGAACCGAACAAAACCCAAATCTTATTTTTCCACTTTTCTCGATGTGTGGTCCGTAAGAGAGAGGAAAAGGAGATCCATTTTCTTGACCATTTACAAGGTCAAAAAGTTTAAACCCACCACAGCGCATACACACTCATGATTCCACCCACAACAATATATATAACAAGTGTAGGAAAATGCAAATATCAGACAAAAAAGAATTCCCCCCTTCCTAGAAATATTCCACTTCCCTACTTTTTGATGCTCCATTTGTACATGTAGTCAAAACAAACCCCCTCTCCTTCTTTTCCTCTTTTCATCTGCATAAAGTGAGTCCAGCGCATAAAGCCAACGCACAATCAAATCTGAAACATTCTTTCCTGCACTAAAGGGCTGTGGACAAAGGAAGTGAAGACCCTCCCTGCCTCCCTTTCTTTCTCTCACTCTATCTGTGAAGTCGTCATCAGTTGCTTTTCTTTCCTTTTTCTTCTGAATTCATGGATGCTGCTCCATGGCCACAGGTGGGTTTGATGTTTGTCTGCTAACATCTTCTTCTACCTGAGAACTTGTAAAGGTTAACATGGATCATATTCTTGCCTTCCTCTTTTCACTTTTCCCTTTTTTTCCCCTCTATTTGTGATGTTGTTGGACGGTGAAAGTGCATGGCCTTGGAAAGATAAAGTTTAATTCTTTTGTTGAATCCATGAAAGCACCGCACTTTTTCTTCCTTTACCTTTTTGCTTATGTGAGAACTGATAAAGGAACACAGAAAAGTTTCCATTTGTTCGTTCATTTGCTCCTTTCCTGAGTTTTCTCTTCTTTTTCTTTATAATTATCGATGAAGTAAAAAGGGGAAATTCTGTGGATAATATAAGTCTTAGCTCTTCAAACTTTGTAAAGGGTTCGACTTTGATAGTCCAGATTAAAATTTTCTTCAGGTGTTAATGGTATGTTGACTATGATCTATTATCGTCTCTTTCACACTTTAGGGTTTGCAGGATATTAAAGTGGCAAAACCTGTAGAAGAAATGGGACCCGCAAGGCCTGTGGTAGAAAGAAAAGCAAGGCCTCAAGAGCCATTAAACTGTCCAAGATGTAACTCAACGAACACCAAGTTTTGTTATTACAACAACTACAGTCTTACACAACCAAGATACTTCTGCAAAACTTGTCGAAGGTATTGGACGGAAGGAGGGTCACTCAGAAATGTTCCTGTCGGTGGAGGGTCAAGAAAGAACAAGAGATCGTCTTCACAAGCAGCAGCAGCAACATCATCAGGTTCTTCAAAGATCCCTGATTTAATAAACCCATCAAGCCTCTCTCAATTTTCTTCCCATCAAAACCCTAAGGCCCATGAAGGCCAAGATCTTAATCTGGGTTTTCCTGCTCAAGGCATAATACCTCATTATGTTGAAGCCGGAAAAACTGAAACCACCAAAGACCAACATAACAACACTTCCTCTTCTTCTTCTTCCTACAATTCATCCCATCTTTCAGCTCTTGAGCTGCTAAGGACTGGAATCACTTCAAGGGGTCTGAGTTCTTTCATCCCAGCGCCGATGCCTGATACACACACACTGTATTCTTCAGGGTTCCCTCTGCAATTGCAAGAGTTCAAACCAAGTCTTGGTTTTTCTGTTGATGGACTTGGCCTTGGAAATAGATACGGTGGTGTTCATCAGGAAAATGGAGGAAGGAACATTTCGTTTCCTTTTGGAGACATGAAACAGCTGTCGAGTCCAGATGAGGTTGATCAAAGTAAGGGACAAGGAACATCAGGTGGATATTGGAACGGCATGCTTGGTGGTGGATCGTGGTGAAGAAAGGGAAAATCTTGATTAAAGGTTGAAGAAGCTGGTTTGTCTTTTTTCTTTTTTCTTTTTTCTACTTTTTGCACATGGTCACTTCTTTTGGTGAGAATTGTTCAGGACGACTAACATATAGAACATATGAGTTATTTGCTTTATATATATAGGAACATATCTTCTTCTCTGTACTCTCTGAGCAGTGTGTAAAAGCTGGAGCTCATTTGGTTTGGTTTCAGAACGGGTTCTAGGAAAGCATAAAATTGTGTGAAAATTGATAGAAGAAGATGCGAATATGGGTCAGAATTCTCTCAGGAATTAGCCTGTATTCATAAATTCTTCTACCAGGGACATAAGACCTGCAGTATTGTATGTTATCTGAGTTGCTTCATTTAGATTTGGACCCTTCGAGAGAATAATGTTCTTCGTCAGACAATTTATGCCAATTGCATCACAGAGATTGTATGGATTGGTTAGTGTTGAAGATTCCCTCTTTTTTTTGTTTTTTGGGTAAGAACCAGTGTGGTGTGTCAGGTCTGACAAGTTATCCATGTCAGTGGATGAGATTCTTCCAGCCATCAATGGCACTTCCTGAAACAAGTGCACTTTGAACGTCCCATCTTACAGTAAGTTATAATTCAGTCTGAATGAAATTCTGCTGAGGTAATCCAGGGATTTTGCACTTACAAAGCCAGTTTACCTGCTCCAACTAAAACCTCACCTAATTTTGTTTTAAGAAGTCGTCCACCCAAACCCTAACGTGCATTTCATCATCTTCAAGAATGACATATGTATGGAGTATGAATATGGTCTTTTTATATTGGAAAGACTTGGAAAAATCTGACAAGCCCAACTCTGTTGGGACCCTCAAAACATTCCTCTGGGCAAGCGTGCTCAAGAGATGAGCTCTCCCTCCACTTAGAGAATCCTATCCAACAGACATGAAAGTCTTCATTTTTACTGTTTATTTTATGTTGTCGTGTGCTTTTACATGAATTTGAGCTTCTATATCCTCCATTGATTGACCTTAGTGGGACTACAAGCTATAAGTGCTCTAGGCCATACATACTTAGGTTAGGTTAGGTTAAAACACACAAAATTTATTATTATTATTATTATTATTATTAAAATTACACCTTGTGAAGCCACTCTGTTTTTATAAACAATTTCAACATGTATGTCTGTCCAAATCAGTCACAGCACATATATGGACCCTTTTTAAGGTCTCTTAGGCAGGCATCTGAAGTGCCCCTTGTGTCCTACCATTTGACATAACGAATTGGCGAAGAAAAAGAAATGGAATATTTGCAAGTAAATTCATGTATAAATAACAGCAAAATTAATTCACACAAAAGCAGACTAAAAAAAGAGAGAAAAAAAAGGGTTCGGATGAGATATAATTGGACTAAGAGGTATACACAAAAGTTGGGTCCAGAAATAGACCATCTATGATACTAGTCTTGCTTTAAGACAGGAGTAAACAGTTAAAATCCTCTTTACAATGACAACTTTAAGATACTGCCTAAGACAAAATTCATTTATTAGTAATGGTTTCTCTCTTTCCCTTTGATTGATAAAGACTGATCAGCGGCACTATCTCGTCCTTTCCTTTTCCGATCCCAGTCCTTCCTTTATTGAACTATACTACATATCCTCTAATTTGTGCTTGCATATACTTTTCCAAGCTCAATTATGACAGCCTTATCTATGTCTGCAGCTGCAGACCAATTCTCTATCTAAATCGGTTTACAAACTCTAAAACTTTACTAAACTGCATTTCTGTTTTCACTATGACGCAGTCTTAGCATACCCGTGCAAGTTTCTTAAGTACTCATAGTGTTATTAACCAGAGTGAAATCTGACCATATGGTTTTCTAGTCTTCAGCAAAGAAGTTCAGTCCACCATGAGACATTGGATAAATAACATCTCATGAAAAGCCACTCCCTCTTGAAAAAGAGAACATATTCATGGGCCAGGGACCAAAAGCAAAAACAAAGCATGAATGAATTGTTGTGATCAAATTGATTGTCACATGGTTACTAATCAGTGAAAGACAATAAAACAAGTATGTGATACAATTTCCAACTGTACAGATATAACTCGGATACACTTATTTCTTCAAAGTCTATGCATGGCTTCTAAGAGTAATTCGCCCAAAAACATTATACATTCAATATCCTCCAAATTCTGACTTCTATACAAATGTATAACCTTTACGCATATTGAAGAAGGATCGGGGGCTCCAAAACATATAAAGTAGTTTAAACGTTAAGCCCAACTCATGTATCTCCATTTATTCCAAAGATTCGCACCTTATGCATATTTGGGAACTTTGCAACAACTAGCACAAACACTGCAACAGTGTTGAATAAGAGCATCGGATGCTGGTAGTCAGTTGTGTGTGAAGCTATCAGGTACCTAATACAAGTAAATGCAAGTGTCAACTCTATTGGCCAATCCACGCACAAAAACAAACTCGAAAATGATGCAACCACATTTCAGAGACAATGTTTTGAATTGAGATAAAAGAGAAGAGATCAAAATGCATTAACAAGATTAAAGATAGAATCTAATTCAAGAAAACAATGGAGTTGTACTGATAGACAATCTTTTTCTACATTATACCGGAATTTTTCTGATGTCCTGTTTTTCTATATGAGGGTAAAGTTGTCCCACACCTAGCCTCGCTATTTCTCTCATTTTTAAGACAAGATGTTAGCAACAGTTCACCAAGACTTTCCCCTTCAACATTGGAAATTTGCACTAGATCAAAATTATGCTCTCAGGAATCTAGGAAAATATCAAGTATATGCACAAAGAAACACAACTTTTCCACAAGTTCTTGCTAATAAGGAACGTTCTCACTGACACAAGTATTAATCCTAACTATTGAACCAGCAGGGAAGAACAGCATACTATTAATAGGCGTCTCAAGAAGAATGGAAATAATTGTTGAAAAATCAAATAAATGGAACAAGATTCTATATCCTTATAAATATGCTCAAATATAAACAAGAAAAAAAAGGAAATCACACTGCAGATAACAATTAAAATATCGAAGTTAACTTTCGAGTTATCAGCAGAAGCCAAGAGCTAACCAAAAAGCACCTTCCACATATTTGTCGAACTCAATCGGTCTGTAGACAGGTTATCACGGGCTAGTTTCACAAAATGACCAAACAAAAAGGGCTCAATTGCTAATATGGTTAATTTTGCGCATCTATGAAAGTACATCTGTGGCAAGTCGAAACAAAAAATCATGCTATGCATAAATGAACAATGATGCAGAATGCATGTTTTAACGCATGATGATAAACAAGTATTGGAATGACCTTGAAAATGCGAGATCAGGGTTGATGCAGACACATAAATAAAAACCAAATATTGAAACTTACAGCACCATGGGTACAACAGTCAGGAACTTTCTGTTGCGTGTAAGCTGTTTTCCATTGTCCATCTGTTCCCACCAAGTTAACCTATTATAAATACCTTGGTCATCTCCAAATGGGGTTCCTTTCTTCCAGTGAAAGAAGTGATAAGTGATCTGAAAGTCAAGCATGATGTTTTAATCACGGTTCAGTTTGAAATAAAGCACTGAAATGAAAAAATAACTTGATTACCTACATATTTTTAAACAAAATAATTTGTTTAATGAATAGTTTACAAAATACTCAATTAATTATTCAAGAAAAACTATTGTGGGCAATTTTTAATAAGGAAATACAGAATGAAATAACCAGAAACTACACTTGTGAATGGGAGAGATTTATAAAGACAATGGCATATTAGGCTTTAGCTTAAAAGGGTGGGATCAACTTTATATGAGTGAGGTTGCATAAACTTGGAAGAAATAACCCTGAATAAGATTTAGCTGTTTTCCTATTCCAAAGCCAGCTAAACCTAGCGTCACTGAACCGAAGATCACAAAGACACATCTTACTCATCAATACCAGCAAAAGAAAAGGAAAGAAGAGTACAGCAAGTTAATATTAAGATTTGGATTTCAAAATCACAGACTAAATAACTCACTGAATAAGGGGAATGAATATGCATGACCTGAACAAGTTAAAATGTTTCACTTGGGTGATCCCAAAGATTTCATCTAGGTTACAACAGGTATCTTACTTCTAGATGCAACCCATTTGAGGTTGTTGCCAAATATTTGCAAACACAACGATATCTATGAATAGCAAGATCACTGGCCACATCAGCCTCCTAATAGCAAATCAACTTTCTAAATCACTTAAAGATCCACAACAGCACCTAATTGATAGAAAACAGGGGAAACAAACTACCAACAACTTACCAAAAGAAAAAGAACAAGCAACAGAAAAAGACCCTTACGGATTAATGCAAGCAAGCACAATAACTCCGTGGTCTCCAGATTTTTCAACAAAGCAGTATTAACAAAAATTTCAATCATTCTAGATGTTACTTTCACATAGCAGACTTCCTAATTTTGGAATTAAAAAGATCCCAAATCAAAACCCTCAAAGATAAAACACAAAATTTCCCATGCAAAAAGGGATAAAAGAAATAACCCCAAACAAATTAAACAAAGAAAGAAGGACAAAAAACAGAAAGTGGAGAATCCAAAAGACATACAACGAAGTGGGAGAGATTGACAAAAGTCCAGGCCATCCCAGGAGAGCAACCAAAGACGGAGAGCACAAGAAGCCATGCGAAGAACAATATAAATATGTATGTCGTCCAAACTCCTGGGTACGTGAACCACTCGGTGTTCCGATTCAGATCCGTCGGTGGCACCCATTTCACATACAAATTCGCCATCTAAAAGTTTCTATGCAAAAACCCAGATTCTGATTTTCCTTGTTTTTTTTTTTCTCTGATTATCAGGGGATAATTAGCAACTGGGTTGTGATTATTTATGTAATGGCTCTCTGATCTTGAGCGTCTAATTTTTAAGATTAATCAAGAAAAAGCAATTTATTTCGGGAATCTGGGACGATTACGTTTAGTACTATTTTTCCTCTTTATTCAAATACGACGGCGTGTTAAGACTTTAACTTATACTTAGCGCGGGCCATACGCAGAAAGGGCGTGCAAGTGGAGTGGGTCCGGCCTACGGACAGTGTTAAGTACTTAGGTCGACATATTATTATTATTATTATTAATTCTTGTTTTTCCATTATTTTTTTTATAGACGTTAATGTCTTGTTATACAATTTTCTTGATCCGTTGATTACGTGCGTACTGAGTTATTTCTAATAACTTATCAGATTACGCAACGCAAATTAAAAAGAGATAACATAAGTAATATAATATAAATATTTAAATATTTAAAATAATATTTAAAAATTAATAAAATACATAAAATTAAAATAAAAAATTAAAGCTAACATCAATGCTAAACATTCTCTGAATTAACCCAGTTAATTTGATCAAGTGATTCCAGATATATATTGCTTTTAACCTAATATTGTTTAGGCTAAAGGTACACTTAATTATAAAAATGTTAAAAAGATCTTAATATTTGATAAGAGAAAGATTGTTTTGCAAAAAATTGAATTTTTTTAATATTTGTAAAATATTTTTAAAAAGATTTTTATACTTTTAAAACATTAACAAATTTAATCTTTAAACTTGTAAATCAAATTTCTAAACTATGTATAATTAATGAGACATAAATTTATTAAAAAGTTGTCATATTATCAGCTGTTAATAGAATAAGACAGAAAATTGAATTTCTGTTCAATTTAAAATTTTAAAAATGTTTTATAAATATTAAAATTTTATTTTCAAATAAATGTTAAACAAAAAGAGTGCATTCAATTTATTGGTTTAATAAATAATTTTATTTTAAATTTATAACAATTTTCTTAGTCAATATAATAATTTACCATTTACCTTGTAAAAATGTTACAAGATAAAATTTTAATATGTTATTTATAATGTAACTCAAATTGAATTCTCACGGATGATCTTTAAATTTAGTTTATATTATAATTTGTTAACCGATTTATATATATTACTCTTAATTCACATCTATCTTGGTCTCATAATTAAATAACCACGTTATGCCAACGGGAATAATTCTAATAGTTATAGGTATTGTGAAACAAGATTATCGTGGACCTTTTATAAAACAAATTCCAGAATCTTTCCCGTAATTTAGCCCTTTACTATTCTTATATTTCTTCTTTTCAAACTAAGAAGTGAGAACAGCATGGAACAAACCACGCAATATAATACATACGCAATTATTGAAAAAAGTCAGAAGTCGTCACAACAAAATGTGACAACGATGTCATTCCGAAAGTCTAAAACTGCGGCATAAATAGGTAACGGGAACTCGTACAAACTTCTAACTGTTGAACTCTTGTCGTGTCCTACCAAATATATATATATATATATGCAACTACCAATTCATCGGTCTCATGTTGACTGAAGGACTGCCTTTTATTTTGGTAACTCAAATGGTGATGAATCATAAGTAAAGACACCTTCTATGTATAAATATGAGTTAAATTGAAATTTTCATTTAGTTGAGTAGTTGAGCTATTAAATAATTATTTAAATGATAATATTTGTATATCAATATATATCGACAATTTATTTAATGTACATTTTTTGAATGCAAGTTCCACAATTATTAAAAAGATACATGTGATTAAATTTATTATGAGTTTTGAAAGATAATGATACAAAGATAAGAAGGTTATTGCAAGTTAATAGCCACTTATTATTGAACAATATGAAGATAATTATGCATTATGCAAATGTAATATTATCAATTATAATAATATTTTAAAGGAATAACAGTAAAAAAAATAATTAATCTTTTCACATTTTTTCAGTTAAGTGATTAAAATTACAAAATTTTTAATTAAGCGATCAACCTTTAATTTTTTTTTCATTTAAGGTGAAACATTAATTTTTTCATAAGGTTGGTCACTAAATTGAAAATTTTTTAAAAGGTTACTCACTGAATTAAAATTTTTTTTAAAAAATTACTCACTCAACTAAATTTTTTTTAAAAGTTATAGGGGTGTACACATGAATACAAACCTAACATTTTTACCATGTGGACGTTGACGTAATGAAGTCCGTTTGTCACATCAGTATAAACCTAATGAAATTGACATGTTTACCTTAACTGAAAAATTTTTTAAAGGTTAATCAATCAATTGAAAATTTTAAAAGATTAATTACTTAACTGAAAAAATGTGAAAAGGTTAATCACTTTTTTGACTATTATCCCTTCATCTATATAAAACGCATATAGTTAGAAAAAAATTATATCTTACATTGAATATAAATTGAACTTTGAAAAATAATTAATACAAAGAAAGAATATAAAAATTGAAAAAATTTACATGTTAATATATTGCATATACTAAAATTTTATGTAAACAAGTATTGATAGATCTCATAATTAGTGGGAATGATATAAGCTAACATAAAACTTTTGAACAAGCAATCAAGTTTCTATATCAATAAACATAAAACTTGAATATATTTGGATTATTCATTGATACATAATACTATTACACTATAATTTCTTGTAATACAAACTGTCTTGGAAGTATAAACTATAAAGTATTCAAAAAAAAATTCCAATTTATATTAATTTTTAAATAATGATTAAGAAATTAACATTTTAAGTTACAAAATGCATGTTAAAATTATAATTATAAATTATTACAGTAATTAAAAACTATACAAGTATAATTATAACAAAGGCTAAAGTTATCTTTTATTTTGTACAAAAACTTTAAAAATCCTAATATTTGAAAATGTTTAAAAAATATCCTAATGCTTGTAAAATATTAAAAAAATAATTCTAAAATTTTAACGATCATGCTCTAAATTTTTTATTCAAACTCTAAAATTATATTTAAAAGGTTATCTAAATTATAAATATGGCGTACATTCATTAAAATTATTACATATAAACCTAATGAAAAATCTATTTTCATCAAGAGCCTTTTATGAAGATTTTAAAAACTTTAAGCCTTATTTAGTTTATTTTTATTTTTTATTTTTTATTTTTTTAAATACAGAAATTAAAAATGAAAATATAACACAAAAATTAAAAATAAAAACACAACAACCAAAATAAAAAAAATCACAACCTACAACCCAACTAAACATTCCCTAAATTTTTAATAAATATTATGATTTTTTTAAAATTTTTATACAAGCAGGTAAAGCGCATTTTCTGCCTGTATCAAATTGTAATAATGGCTTTTATTGCAGTATTGTTAGAATCTAAAGTTCGCTTTGGTTCTCGGGACCTTCCATTTTTACTTCGTGAGAATTAATTCCAGTTCCAAATAAACGGGCATGTCGGTGTTGAGAACTCGAGATGGTTGGGGTTCTGAAGTCAAGATTCTGAAGGAGAATTAACGCTATAAAGTCAAGGCCAAGAAGAAGAACAGGAGCTACCGGTTCAGACAAGTTAAGAACCTTAAGGTGGTCAATGCACACAACTACAAGGTTTGTACAGGAACATTATAAGTACCCTTTGAACTTCAACGCAGCATAATCTTATCGCTTATTCGTTTCTCTACTCTATCTTTTCTATATAATTTTTAATGAGATTTGACCGTCAAAAACCAACTGCCCCATTATCATTCGCTGCCATCTTCTACTCTTCCTTTTGGAATTAACTGGAAAAGCTATGCTTCGACTTTCTACACTTACTCCTTGATATTGTTTTTCAGTTTTCAGTCATAGTATTGTGGAAGAAGAAGAAGAAGAAGAAGAAGAAGAAGTGGAAGAAAAATCACTGATGGATCAGGTTTTATCGGTGCCGCCATTTTTCATCTGTCCGATTTCTCTGCAGATAATGAAAGATCCGGTTATCATCTGCACAGGGATAACCTTCGATCGAGAGAGCATAGAGAAGTGGATTTTCTCTTACAACAAAGATATATGTCCGGTAACGAAACAACCTCTCTCCGATTTCCTTTTCACCCCCAACTCGAATCTTCTTCGTTTGATCCAATCCTGGCAATTGCACCAAGCGTCGTTGACGAATTTGGTACAGAAGTCTAGGCAAGACCAGATGATCCCTCTAAACACGATTCTTGAGGAAATCAAACAACCTCATTTGCAGGTAAGAACTCTCAGAAAAATCAGATCTTTATTCTCAGAGAATGATGGTAACAGGACTTGTCGGGGAGATGATGATTTGTTTCCACTTGTAGCATCACTTGTGTCGGTCGAAACCGCGTTCCCGGATATCTGGGAACCAAGTGACTCGACCTCGATAGTTACAGAAGAGGCAGTATCTGTGCTGTGCCTCTTAGTGCCTTCTGATGAGACCTTGAAGATGGTATCAGAAAACAAGAATGCCCTATTGATCCGATCACTGTGTTCTATACTGACCCACTATCCTTGCAACCAAACTCGAATTCACGCTCTTAATCTTCTCAGGTCCATATTTAAGGTGGTAAATGGAATTTACATGGCAGTTCTTAACCAGGAGTTCTTCGAGAGTATTTCCGAGATACTAAAGGATCAAAGCTCGAAACAGTCGAGTATGTCGGTATTATCCATTTTGATAGATGTTTTACCATTCGGAAAAAACAAGGAGAAAGCTATCAGAGGAGGTTTTGTTCCTGTAATCGTGGAACTACTAGCAGAAAACAATGAAAAACGCATCTGCGAGATGATGTTAGTTGTGTTAGAAAAGCTGTGCAGGAAAGCTGAAGGGAGGTCTTCATTTTTACAGCATCCAATAAGCTTGGCAGCTGTGTTATCCAAGATTCTGAGGGTTTCCCAAGTGAGTAATGATAAAGCAGTATCACTGTTCATATGGATTTTCAGATTCTGCAGCAGCAGTGAGGTTGCGCAAGAGTTTTTGGAGATGGGGGGAGTGACTAAGATGTGCATGTTGGTACAGTGTGGAGGTAGTTCAAAAATCAAAGAGAAAGCCAGAGAAATTTTAGGGTTTCATTTCAAGACATGGTCCAAGTCTCCTTGTTTCCAACCTTCAAATTTTGATTACAGGCCCCCTAATTCCGTCTGAGAATCGTTTCTTTATATCAGTTTTGTTTATCTTGTTCTTAAGTGAAGATATCCATGTACTGCTAGTATTTCAGATATGGTACCTGCGTAATGCTTGTAAGTAAACTAATTCGCTATATTAAATTTTACTATTTTTGTTTTCAATTATTTTTATAATATTATTTATCTATAACTCTATGACATGTCTCCATCATATTCTATTAATGTATATATTATTAATAATTTTTTCATTTTGAAATTATAAATAAATTAAAATTAACAAGATATACCAAAAGAAGTTCTATAACAGTGAAACAATACCAACGAAATAAATAACAAATTTTAAATTATAAAAATTAAAATAAAAAATATCAAGCTATATGAGATTGAGTACAATTAATTAATTTATTGTGCATGTTACTTCGTCATTAAGGTTTAAGTATGCCATTTTAGTGTTTGTGGAATGCTATAATTATCCCTTCCATTCCACATTTGAATATTGCATAATTAGGTATTCTCTTTGACTGGGACT
This sequence comes from Pinacopodium congolense, assembly GCA_028565735.1. Taxonomy (NCBI): domain Eukaryota; kingdom Viridiplantae; phylum Streptophyta; class Magnoliopsida; order Malpighiales; family Erythroxylaceae; genus Pinacopodium; species Pinacopodium congolense. The sequence continues at coordinate 11,782,688 of JAOXYD010000009.1, read as the reverse complement.
GTTTGTCGCCAAGCTTATATTGACTTTAATGACCTTATGATTGATTTTTTAATTGTGACTTTTTATTATAATTATTATATTTTTATATTAAATTTTATATATTTTTATAAATTTTTGTATTATTTATTTTGATTTTTATGTTGTATTAATGTATTTTTTATTTTTATAATATTTTTTTATTAATTTTTATATTTAAAAAATTTAAAATCTAAATCCAAAAATCAAAACTAATTCAAACAGCCCCTACGGTAATAATGATTTAATCCAAAATTGAGCTGGTCTGAGGAAAAAACAAATGCCTGTCGATATTTTGATATTAATTAAAATATTTTATTGAACATTTATAACTTCTTTGTCCGTAGCTAGTTGTCTATGCTGAGGTCGTGGGCACTGAGTGGATGCTTTACCGTGGCAGACTTTGACTGCAAGTGATGCCTTGTTATTTGTCCCTATAGACATCAGATTTTGTTTTGTAATGTCTACAGATATTTGTTATTTTATTCATTCGTGTAGTTAAATCGTTTTAATAACTTTTGAGTTTAAGACGTGGAAGATTTTGAGTCATGTGATTCCGTAATGAATTATAATTTATCTTAACTTTGGATAAAGTAGTTGACCAAAAGAAAAATGAAGAAGTTGAAATTTAGGGATGTTTAGTTAGATTATGTGTTGTAATTTTTTATTGTAATTATTATATTTTTTATTGGTTATTGTATTTTTTTATCAATTTTTATATTATATTAAGATGTTTTCTTTATCGATTTTTATATTAAAAAAAAGAAAACAAAAATCAAAACAAAAAACAAAAGTAAGCATGACATTAATCAAATTGTTTACGGGATTTGATTTATTACTTTGTAAAATAATTTATTTATAAATTATTGTGTGAATATAATAATATATTTAGTATATATTTAAAAGGTTATGATTATATATTTTATCATTGTAAAAAAAATAGTATTCTTTTCATATAAAAAAAAGAATAGTGGACTAATAATATCGATTAAATATTGAATATATTTTTCATTTTTATATGCAATAGGTAAACCACTGTGGGAAAAAATTCTTGGTGCTCACATGAAATAAGCTGTTGAAAATTGTGAAATCATACTCATTAAACTTGAGCTTACTCTATAATTCACAGAATTAATTCCCCGCTCAACCTTTTATATTATTCCTTCATAATATTTCATTTTACTCTTTCACTCAAATCAAATAAACATAAGAGAAATTCCCTCCACAAACCATTTTTATGCACTTTCTCTGAATGATCAATAAAGTTTCATCCTAACATGTTAAACTACTTGAATAATTTTTAATAATAGGAATATATTTAAAACTTCACCTTAAAATTAGACATTATTTTACAAAACTACTATGATTATTGTGACTATTAAGTAAGTCTCCAATTAAATCAGAATAAGTCCTAGAACTATTAAGTTCTACTATCACGTAACATCTTCTAATTTACTGATCCAACTGTTTACATAATTCATGCTCACATGAATACTAAGCATTTCCTGATCTTGTCATGAGACTTTTAGTTCCCTTTTTCCAGATAAAGTTGTGAAAAAGGAGTCCCATATACCCTACAACATTAAATTGTATGTCAACTAAGGAGCTGAAATCTTTGATTCTTGAATTGGTCAGTCGCTAGAAAGTGGGGTTTGGGTTCCACAAGCTCGCAATGAAAGGCCAGTCCATCTTACAGTTCATGCAATTTATATCACTCACGACCTGCAAGCTGAAGAATTAAAGGAGTCGATATAGCAATCAATGCCATTTTTGTTGACCTTGACATCATACACAAGCAAGTCAATGGAGCCCTCAGCCACTTGGAGTAGAGAGGAAAGTGACAGTCATGTTCCTTTGCAAGTCCCTTTAAAATTAGAGAAAAAAAAAATTAAAGAGGACACACCTAACAGGATATTAAATTATAATAAAAATATATATTCATTTTAATGATAAAATTTAGAGCACGTTTGATATCACTTTTTATTTTTATTTTTAATTTTTATTTTTATATATGTGTATTAGTTTATGTACTATTTATATTGGTTTCTGTGTTATTTTTAAAATTTTTGTATTGTATTAGTATACTATCTTTTTTTTATTTTTTTATTAGTTTTTGTGTTTATAAAAATAAGAAATGGAAACGAAAGTTATAATGAAACTAAACAAGGCCTTAGCTTTATAGTTTATATTCTAGGATTAAGTATACATACCTATTTCTTTAGATTATAATTTCGATTAAAGAAACAAATAAAAGTAATACTTACTATTACTATCTTACCATCTATTAGAAATCAAACTAGAAACATTGAAATTAAAACTTGCATTATTTGCAGAAAGTCGTTTATGAATATTTTATGTTAATAAATTGCAATAAATTTTTTTATGTTTCTTTCAATTTCTGCTAAAAATAAATAATTATGGTATTGATGACGATGCATTTAATTATTTTCTATTTGTTTTCTTTTAGACTTTGTTTAATTGAGTTTTGATTTTTAGGTCATGTTTAATTCCACTTTAGTTTTTTATTTTCGTTTCCTGTTTTTCTAAACCAAAAATCAATAAAAAAACACACTAATTCAACATAAAATTGAAAAAGAAAATACAATATCCAATACAAAAATACAACAATTACAATAAAAAATTAAAATCCACAACCCAATTAAACATACCCTAATTTTTAGTTTCTTATTTTTCTAAATACAAAAATAAAAAAAGCATATTAATATAGCACAGAAATTGAAAATAAAAACACAATATTCACAATAAAAAATCACAATCCACAACTCAATTAAACATTTCCTTAATTGTTATATTTTCTAACAAGAAGTGGGTTTGTAAATTGATCATGAACATATTTTTAAAATTTTGGAATTATGAAGTTAGTGCATTTATACGATGTGTTAATTTTTACAATAATAAATCCCAAAAATTCCATCCTTATTTTTACGTTTTTACTTTTTATGTTTATTATTTTAGTGTTGTTTTGACAATTATAATCGAACAATTTGATACCAGAACTATTTTTCCTAAGGGATCGTGAGAGTTTAAGGGTATACCACATCCAAAACCAATTCTAAAATTTTCAAATAGAAGAATGCAACTCAATGCATATTTATTGAATCAAAAAAAGAAACTCTACAAGGAATATGATGCAGATAAGATTGATAAGGGTATTGACAGGAGCTTCACAAGTTTTTAAACGTATCTCACAATAATCCGGCTTGATATTCTCCAAGCTGTGAGTATGTAGTTAGGCCATGTTTGGTTTCATTATTGTTTTTGGTTTCCGTTTCTAGTTTTTAAAAACACAGAATCCAATAAAAATAACACAGAAACCGAAAAAGACAACATACTAATACAGTACAGAAACCCATAAAATAACACAGAAACCAATAATAATATCACATAAACCA
>JAOXYD010000009.1:11766223-11779160 GCA_028565735.1 Pinacopodium congolense | reverse complement strand
GATAATTATTTAAAATTATAAATTAATTTTTAAATTTTATAAAATTTACAAAATGATCTATAAATGTATTATATTATATAATTTTTAACTAAAAAAATTAAAATACAAAATTTTTCTTTTTTAATTTTTAAAAAATTTTTTTATACCGGCTGGTATCAGTCGATATTGCACCGTACCGATCGGTATTTACCTCTAGAACGAAATTTGACCAGTTCATTTCAGTTTTGATCCATAACGAAACGTATTTAACACAAGACAATGAAGAGATCTGTTGTTTTTTCTTCATTACGAGGATATGCTATATCAAACTGGCATGCCCAACACCTCATACTTAATATTTAAAAAGTCTTCCTAATCATATTGAAAATCTTTTAGATAAATCTCTTAAAAAATTAAAAAAATTTTATATAGCAATTACAAGATAATTTTTAATTTAAACATTTTATACGATATTGTTGTCCTATTTTTTTTTTCTCTTCCGTTCTCTTAATTTAATTAAAATTTAATTTATATGAAGAATAAGGACGAATTTCCAACTTTGGTGAGTTTGAATCCATCTTCTATTGTTTCTTTTTGAGGTAGACCCACCTCAAAAGTTGCATGCAAGCATGACTTTGTATATAGTGTGCCTGACGACATCAGCACTCAGGAAAAAGATTTTTTTAAATCTCAAACCAGAACCTCTTTCATTAAATATGATTTTCACGTAATTTGATGCTAATGTGTGAATTGCCTTTAAATCACCACTATCTATCACGATCTGTGGTGCAGCTTATAATCCGTACAACACAAGCATGCAAACGAACGCGTATATTAGGTCTTATTTAGTTATATCCTGTTTAGGTAGGTTTTAATTTTTAATTTTGGTATCCTTTTTTAACATAAAAATTAATTAAAAAATACATTAAAATAATAAAAAATAAAAAATATAATAATTAATAAAAAAATACAACTACCACAACAAAAAATTAAAACTCACAATCAAATTAAGTATTTCCTTAAATTTCTGTTTTTAGTTTTTATTTTCTGTTTTTTAAATACAAAATCTGAAAAAATAGTACAAAAATTAATAAAAATCATATATTAATACAATACAAAAATTAAAAAAAATATAAAAATTACAATTAAACATGCCCTTAGTAATATGCCATGTTCTCGGACTGGGAGTGCCCTTTTTAATTTACAGTGAGGGAGGTGACGAGAACGAGATATGGTGGAGGGACTAAGTGATCTCGTGAATGAGGTATTCATCCACCATAAATCTGATAGTTGTGGTCTTTTTTTAAATCACACAATGTAAAGATCGTGACCTAAATTCGGACAAAACATTAGTGAATGTGATGCTGTGTCTTCCATATAACTAATATTATTATATATGGCTATCTCTTCTTTAAGTAGACCTAAAATTAGGTCTCTCTCTATGTGTCCCACTTACATGGAAGTCTATTTGCAGACTGCTTATCAAGAGTGATGATCTCCATTAGCTCAGCCATGCACTCAATTCAATATGAGGTGTACTTACTTCGTTCCATTGTAATGAAAGCTTGCTTATCAACAGAAAGAAAAAAAAAAAAAAGGTGAATTAACACTTTTGATGCCGAGAGTTGGCAACTTGACATTACATTAGAAAAATAATTGAATTTAGGGATATAAAAAAAATCTCGATTTTTAGGAAATTAGATAATGATTCCTGTGTTGTGTAGCCTAGACTATTTTTCTCGGTAGTATGTACATATGAAAAGGATTAAGGTTGGCTAAATTATTTATATTATAACTTTCATTCAAAGAGAGTCTTGAAATATTAATTGAAGAATTAAGAGAGTAATATGATCATGATTTAAGTTTTTTTTTAATTTAGTGCATGTAATTTGTGAATTACTTTATATTTTAAAAATTTTATTCACTTTGTAATTTCTTGTTATAAAAATAGAAATAAACGAAACACTAAAATTTAGCGCCCGTTTGATATTACTGTGGGTTGTGATTTTTAGTTGTAATTTTGATATATTTGTATTGGTTTTTGTGTTTTATCCTCAATTTCTGTGCTGTATTATTGTGATTTCTTTATTGATTTTTGTGCTGTATTAGGGGCTGTTTTGTATTACTTCTACTTTTTTTGTTATTTTATGTTTATGTTTCTTATTTTTATATTTCTACTTTTCTTATAAAGAAAAACAAAAACATGTTTAGATGACATTTGTAATAACAAAACTAAAAACAAAAGCATGTTTGGTTGAAATTTAAGATAAACAAATAATTTAATAGTGATAATTAAATATGAAATAAATTTAAATTCTTGAATCAAAACACTCTTATATACATTAAAAATATATTATTAGTTAATAGTTTATATTAATTATTTAATGTAAAAAAACTATTTATAAAATCTATTTTTAAAACGTAGAAAAATATAATTTTTTTTTCTATTTCTGTTTTTGTTTTTCTTATTTTGAAAATAAAAATAAAATAGAATACAACAAAATGCATTTTCCCCTCTATTTATCTGTTTTTGAAAATAAAAATGTAAAAAAAGAAAAAATAAATGATACCAAATATAAAAATTGAAAAAAATAATACAAAAACTAAAAAATATATAAATGCAATACGAAAACTGAAAAAATAGTACAAAGATTTTAAAAAACATACAAAAATCAATAAAAATACACAAAAAATAGAACACATAAATGAAAAACAAAACCAAACAAATCCTAATATTTCATCGTATTTAAGATTCTCTTAGGGACCGTTTGATATCACTTCTATTTTTTTTATTGTTGCTTTCTATCTCTATTTTCTGTTTTTGTATTTTTGTTTTTCTTATAAAAATAAAAACATATTTGATTGTCATTAGTAATAAAAAATAAAAAATAAAAAAATATTTAGTAGAGATTTATAATAAATTTTTTTAATAATGATAACTAAATATAAAATAAATTTAAATTATTGGATCAAAATGCTCTTATACACCTTAAAACTATATTATTAGTTAATAGATTATATTAATTATCTAATGAAAAAATTTTATTTATAAAATCTGTTTTCAAAACGTAAAAAAATATTTTTTTCTTATTTATTCTGTTTATATTCTCTGATATTTAGTAGAGATTTATAATAAAAATAATTTAATAATGATAACTAAATATAAAATAAATTTAAATTATTGGATCAAAATACTCTTATACAACTTAAAACTATATTATTAGTTAATAGATTATATTAATTATCTAATGAAAAAAATTTATTTATAAAATCTGTTTTCAAAACGTAAAAAGTTATTTTTTCTTATTTTTTCTGTTTATATTTCTCTGATTTTAAAAATAAAAAAATAAATAGAATGTAATCAAACATTTTTTTTCTATTTCTCTATTTTTAAAAATAAAAATAAAAAAATAAAAAATATAAGTGAAAACTAACAGGCCTTATACTTCAATTTTACCTGTAGATACGGCTGCTTCATATACTCATACTGGACTCTTGAACTTTCGGCTTTTGGATGTCTCAAAATGCTCTAAAAATTTCCAATCAGTCAGTTTTCACGTAAGCATATTAAAGTTGGAAAGCATCCCATTCCCAAGTGCATTTTGTGATGTTTCAACTATTCTGATCCTGAAATGGGAAAGCTTTTCAGAGGAATTCCTGCTTATTGCAAGATCCACTACTGTGGCATACGTCAGGAACATGCCATTTTCTTATGATGTTTGTCAACTGGAAACATGAAAATGTAATGATGTTCACTACAAAAGCTATTCCAAAATTTTTTATAAGCCACATTACCATACTATTGTTTGTGCTGTCCTAATGGCGTTAAACCATAGATTGAGTACAAAACCATATCTTTGTGTACTATTTTTGTTTATATCAAAGAAAAATGCTTGATGATTCATCAGTACTTATTACCAGAAAAAAACATTCAAAATGCTCTTAATGGATATTTTATACATTTTTTGTTATCATGACGACAGAGAACTGATACCAATCATATACATTTGTCTGAAAATAGAAAAAATCGAACTTACAGATGCTGCAGTATAAATAAATGCTCGACTCCAAACAAGTGAATAGCAACTACCATCCTTCATTTACGACACTGTAACTTTCTATTGTTGTACGTTTGTACTCGGAGATACTTGTACGGAAAATCTGATTTTTTTAAAGTACAACTTGGCCAAGCACCTCAGCTACTGTGACCAAAGCCAGATTTTTTGTCACTCTGTTGAGTTCTCTTTCGAAATTGTGATGGAAAAGGAAGCATCAGACAAATTGGAATGGAAGATCAATGTAGATGGTGGGACACTGAAGGAGGAGGAGATATTAGCGCCTGAATCAGGGACATTTCACAGAGTATGGCAGGTGTTAAAGGGTCTGCTCAGGGAGTCAATTTTCAGGATTGGAAACTTCTTGGAAAGGGCTTGGAGTTTAGCGGTTGCTGAGCCTAAAAAGGTCATCCATGGCCTCAAAGTTGGGTTGGCTCTTTCTCTGGTCTCACTTTTCTACTATATGAGGCCTTTGTATGATGGCTTTGGAGGAAATGCGATGTGGGCAATCATGACAGTAGTTGTAGTTTTTGAGTATACTGTAGGTCAGTGATCCAAATTCCTTATGTGCTTCCTAAATAACAGGACTAACAGGATAATGCAGGACTCACCATAGAATACATTTCTTAATTGAAATCCCACTGTAACAACAGTGATATTAGAAATAATGAAGTTATCCACTATCTGTGTTGCAGGAGCAACAGTATGCAAGTGCATTAACAGAGCAACTGGGACTTTTCTTGCCGGGTCTCTAGGCCTTGGGGTACACTGGATTGCAAGTCATTCAGGAGACAAATTTGAGCCTGTCATTCTTGGAATGTCAGTGTTCCTGCTTGGTGAGTCAAAATTCCTGCCTAGATCGACTTAATATTCTCTCTGATTGCTTTTGTTACTGTGACTTGCATGTCTTTTTTTCAAAGTTTAATCAGCAGTTCACTTTTATAACAGCTTCTGCTGCAACTTTCTCGCGATTTATACCATCGGTTAAATCCCGGTTTGATTATGGCGCCATGATCTTCATACTCACATTCAGTTTAGTTTCAATCTCTGGATATCGCATGGATGAATTGTTTGAAATGGCTCATCAAAGATTATCCACAATTGCTGTTGGTGCCTCCTTGTGCATTATCACAACTATGCTCTTCTGCCCAACCTGGGCTGGTGATGAGCTTCACAGTTTGATCCATAGCAACCTGGAAAAGTTGGCTGATTCTTTGGATGGTATATAACACCAGAATCAACCATAGAAAGTACCATCTGTCAATTTTATATGGCAAAATTATGTCAGAACTGATTCAGGGTGTAATCTTTGATTTGTAGGATGCATTGCCGGGTACTTAACAAGCAACTGTCATGATGATTTTAGCAAGAAAATGGAGAGCTATAAATGTGTGCTTAACTCAAAAGCAGCTGAGGATTCCCTGGTCTGTTGTGAACTAATTAAGACTATTTAGTTATCAGCAGATAAGTGAATTTATCAGTAATCAGAACTTTCCTTTCTTGAAATGAACAGGCCAATTTTGCTAGATGGGAACCTGCACATGGCCGTTTCAACTACTGGCATCCATGGAAACAGTACCTCAAGGTTGGTTCTGCATTGCGTCGATGTGGTTATTGTATTGGAACCATCAATAGTTCCATAAACTCAGAATTCGAGGTAAACCCTCTTCATTACTGATCTATGTTTCAATTCTGAACTGATGTTCTCTAATAGCTAGGCAATCAGTGATTTTAACTTTAGAACAATTCTGAATGGAACAGGCACCTGAAGTCTTAAAGAAACACCTCTGTAATGCCTGCACGACATTAAGTTCTCGTGCTTCGGATGTATTGAGAGAATTGGCCACTGTAATGGATACCATGACAAAATCTTCTGAGATAAACTTCTCTGTTCGAGAGATGCAGCATGCAGTAAAAGAACTCCAGAAGGCCTTGATATGCCTTCCTAGTTGTTACCCAAGAGCCAGGCCACTGCCACCACTTGAATGTGAAGGCAAAGCAACGGTGTCAATGACAGAGGTTCTTCCAGTAGCAACATTAGTTTCCTTACTGATAGAAACTGCAGTGAGGATCGAAGATATTGTTGAAGAAGTGAATGATTTGGCAGAGCAGGCAGATTTCGGTCCTGGGACCAGTGAAAAGTCCGATCTGGGCAATTAAAATTGTATAAAGATTAAGAACCTGTACGTTTCTCAAGTTCATTAGACTTGTAGAGATAATGTTCAAGTTAAACGTCAGGGTACAGAAATCCAGAACATTTGTTTGTTGTGCTTGGTCTTAAGGAATTGTTCAAGCAGAGAAATTGCTTCTATTCCTTTCTTTGTTTGTTGCTTAACACTATGAATAGCACAAACTTAATACATTAATCAGAATTTGAACATCATCATCATGAACCTAATTGTAGAATAGCACCATTGGAGAATAAAATAAGCCCTGGATCCTGATAATTGGCTACTCCAGAGAGTTTTAATTCGTAGGTTACAGGCAATGGAACTAAAGGCAGAGCAAGTTCCAACGTGAAATTCTGATTAATTCTTGAACAAGAAGTCAAAATGAAGAGAAAATATCAGAACTTCTATACCCAAGCACCATCCTACAAGGAGGTTGCTTTTCTAATGGAAACTGTCAGTGAATGTCTTCTTTAATATGTAGACTGTACCAACAAATCTTTGAAGCATACCAATTTAATTTCACATCAGCTCTATCATAAATACAAGAGTTGATCATTGAACAGAAAAGAATTGGTGAAATGAAAGACACAAGGACAGAGTACCGATATTCCAACAGGACGATGATCTTGGTGCTTCATCTATTTGAAATTTGAACCACAATTGAAAAAGGCTGACCAGCAAAGATCTAGACAGTTGATTGTTAGACTTCCAGATATTTCATTATGTTATGATTTCAGACATTTCAAAAATTCAATTCATGGAGTTAAAAGACTTACTAAATCACACAGAGTCACTTTTGTTGATAACCAACCAAGCACAGAGTAGATTGAACTTTATGAACTGTCAAGAACGCTGTATTCAACTTGAGGCCATATCCACACAACAAAGGCGGAGCTTGGTCAGTCAATTGCCAGGGACGAAACAGAAGAAGAGAAACCAAAATAAAGTTCGGTGATTTATATCGAAGACACAAACTTTGACTTTTTGATGAGAACTTTAATCATACTGAATGAACTTGGACCCTGAGAATCATACAAACATACACAGTATTGTATATCTTAGTTATAAACTTTCTAAGATTCAATATTCCTGTACAAGACTGTAATAGGATCATTTTAACTAAAACCCCGTCCATCTGTAAGGATTTGAGCTCCTAACTGTTGGGGTGCTACCACTGTACTCTACACATACCTCTCAATATCAACACTTTACTTGTAGCCTCACACTGATTAAAGAACAAGAATTTGTGATATGAATAGATGACTAATTTTCTAGGTAGATGTTCCAACTATAGACTTTAACTTCAAAGCTTGAATCTTCTTCTAGCTTGTGCTTCAATTCCTTTGCCGAGTCTGGATCATTAGCCAGCAACAACGCAAAGCCCCCACCCCCAGCACCCACAAGCTTGTAACCACAGCAGTAAGGGTCGGAAAATGCAAAAAGTCTATCAACAAATTCATTGCTGCAGTAAGGATCAAGCTCCTGATGCAAACTCCAAGCCTCTAACATTATGTTCCCTAACTCATCAACATCACAGTTCATTAACGCTTCTCTCCCAACCTTGGCCAGTCCGGCAAGTCGCTTGATACTTGAAACAAGTAGATTATCCCGTCTAAGATATCTAGTAACAACCTTCTGCAGAACCTGATGAGCAAGTCGAACCTGCATACGGAATTTTACTTTGCTTTTAAAACAGACTAAAGAAGCATGAATAAAAGGTTTTTTTAAAAATATAAATACACTGACTTGACCAGTGAAAACAACAAGCATTCTCTGCTGTAGCTCTGAAATCAACTTGTAAGAAGCCATCAAGGGGATAACTTGGAGGCGCAATGGCACGCCAGGGAAACTTGTGGTGAACTTAATGCCAGGGTACAAACCTCCTATTTGATCTTGCCAGCCCCCACCTGTCCCCATGAGCTGCTCCAACACCAATACAAGTCTAGCAACATTTTCATTACTTTCATCTCCATCGCTTATCCGAAGAAGCCCTTTAACAACAGCAGCTGCTAGAATGCTAGAAGTTCCCAGCCCACTACCACGGGGTACATTGGACCACGTCTTGATCTTTAAGCCCACGGATGAAAGAATGCTTCCATGAATAATGTTGGTTACAAGCAATGAAGACTTGACAAGACGGAAGGGATCATTGCCATCAAATGGAGGCACAATAGAGGCTAAATTATCAACAAACAATTCATTGCCAGCATCATCATTCATCAAAACTCCAGACTCTTTTGTTGTCTCTATGATGGTGCCAATAGGTAGACAACCTTCCAAACTTATCGCCATGTTCAGAACGCAACCAGCCCGCTCCAAGCTCCATGGAGGAGTATCACTCCATCCCCCAACAAAATCTACACGGACAGGTAACTCGACTTTCACCCTTCTGAGCTGGAAAGACTGGTCCAAAGAATTGTCACAGTGGTTGTTCTGACATGAAGTATGCTCGCTACCGGGCAAACCTAAGAGATGTTCTGTGGACCAGATAGAAAAGAGTTTGTATAAAAAGATTATGGTAAGAGAATCAAAGACAAGTATGTATGAACATCAATGGAGAGATAATGGACTAAAAGAATCAGGTGTCTCCAACCAAAAATAAAAAGACATAAATAGAAAAAAGACAATTTTGGTTGCTTTGACCTATTCTTTATGCACAGGCCCTTTTATCATCATTGTGACAGCATTTTCATCATGAATATGTAACTTTACCTCCAAAACCATATCTAACCGCTGAAGCAGTTTCATCAGCAACAGCAGTCCAAATTTTATTTTGCAATTGGGATGCAACTTCTCCATCTCCACATGCTTGGAGAAGATCAAATTGTACTTGGTATGCCCGACTTCGTGGAAGAATTTTAGAATTCTGCTCATGAAGTTTGGGACATGAATCTAGAAAATCCTTGCACACTTGAACTCCTGCAGTTTCCTTCTGCAGAATTTCTTGGCATAGTTGAGACAAGTTTCGCCCAAGTATGCCATAGTTAATACAAGCCTTAACAATTCCAGCTGCAAGATCTGCTTGATGATTACTTGACCCCATGCACATTTTTGAAAAATCAATTGATCTATGTAATTCTTCCAAACTGACACGAGATGAACTTTTCCACAAATGAAGAAAGTACTCAGATTTTGAGTCACCCAAACCCATCAACCATAATGCCACATTAAGCATCTCAAAATAAGAAAGTATGGGAAATATTTTTGCATTCCACAAGCACATCTCTTGAACAGCTTGTGAGTTCCACAAATCCCTCTCCTGAATGCTCAAATCATGTAAGACTTTATTCCATGGTTTCCCACAAAAGGTCCCATCTTTTGGAAGTGAATTTTTTGGGTTATCATGAAGTCCGCAATACACTATGACTCTTTCTTCACGTTTCACTAAAGGAACCTCCCAAAGACAATGACGATCTGGGAGCATAAACCTAAATGAACTTTCAGTGAACTTACCAGTTTCTTCTGGGATGTTCATACCAACAACAACAGATTGAGAACCAATTTGTATTCCACCAGATATAGATGAATCATATATAAGGGAATCTTCACCAACTGAGACACCGGGTTCAATTCTACTAGAAAGAACTACAGCAGATGCAGCAATATCCGACACAGTGGTAGCTGGAATGGAACACAAATGTCTTCGGCCTACGAGCTCTGGACTTGCCTCACTTAGGTGATCCAAAACTTCACTTGAAGTTCCAAAGTGGAGGAACAACAAATCATCTAAATTGAATAACAACAGGTTTCAACTAACATTAGTAAGAGAATGATATCAGCAAATGTTAACTACAATAATGAGCAAGTAATGCTTTAGTTTGTCTTCAACATACAATCACAATAGGAGAACATTCTGTGTTTTCCCAATCGTTTGACCAGCATTTTTCCCATAGGTCTTTCTTGCAGCCATTCATGTTTTGCAGGTACCCACGCTGCTACAAGATCTTCATATAAACTCACCTGATGAAGTCCAGGGAATGCAAATTAATTTGAATAAAAGCTCAACATACTAGATGGCTGATGGTAAAGAGTTCCTTTTTGTCATCAAACTTTTTGATGAAGTTGGGGAAAAACATAATAAATCAGATTATATAAACTGAAAATTGAAGACACATAAATAATAGCTCCTCTCAATTGAGCTGTATTCCATGAAAATAGAAAATATATGACAAATTAAAAAAATGTGTGACCTCTTTTTTACATTTCAAAAGCTCATCAATGCTTGGTTGGCAGGACCATGCAAGTGAAACAAGCTCCACCCATGCTTTGCCTTTAGCTGCAATAATTCCAGTGTCCAACAACGCTCTACCATCATCCAAAATTGCTTTATTTTTAATGAGTTCCTCTACTTTAGGCTTCTGCAAAAGATTGTTGACCAGACAGAGTTTATCGCTTTCCATGAGAATCCCACTTTTAGATGCAACAACAACGCCATGGTTAGAAGCAACATCAAGGGTGATGGGTACAGTAATGATGCAGGATGCATCATCTGGCATAACTATTGAAGAGGCATCAAAACAAGGAAGAACATCTCCAGTCATTGTCAAGATTCCACCTACAGTAATTTTGAATTCATAAGCAGATCTTCAAAGATGTGACACAAAGCCATCAGCTTACAAATGTACTAGCATTCAAGTGATTTGACTTAACAATGCTTTGACATGATGATGCTGATGATTGTTTTCTTTTTTCCAATATCTAAGCATGAGTTAGCTGCTAAACCTGTGAGACAGGGCATTAATACAATGGCTCGCCAGAATGGTGACTATAGCTTCAGCCCAGTTCTCATGCAATTAATGGATCAAGTTAACACAAAAACCTTCAATGCAGCTATTGTAACATGTATATCCATATTTCCCAATTGATTTATGATTATCTGCTAACTTATGTTGATATGGAAATACTCATACTTTGTACTGTACATGTACAGCTGAACATTTTAGCAATTGAAAATTAATATAATCATCCACTAGCACTTATCAACATAAGACTGGTTTCTACGCAACTGCATTTAATCATTAAGATATTAACTATAATATCTTCCAGTATAACACTGAGCTATTGGCTGTTCCTGGAACAGTTCTTCTCTTAGTAATTTTGTGCAAAATAAGCCAATAATTTCAAAAGCATAGGAATTTTTCAGAAGGAAGACAATCATTCATAAGAATATGTACAGTCATAACATGGCCAGCTTTCACTTGAATGTAAGAAGCAGGGCAAACAACCTTCGTTTTTAAATGCTTGTCTGGCACAAGAAGCAACAGCGAGTATATGATCAAAAAGCAGTGGAACTGGGCCATCAGGATCATCTGCTGCCAAATATGGAAGTGGGAGGAAAACTTTCCCCATAGGATTTGCCCATGGGACCCTTTTAGAGTCACCTCCAGCATGAAGCAATAGTATATGCTTTTTGGCCATTAATCTAACCACTGGGGGAATAGACTCTTCAAAATCAGATGCAGAACTGCCATCCACCGCACATAGCACCTGTTGATCACAGACAACCCATCAAAACCATAAGTCAAAAAAGTCACCACTTGCAACATCAGCATGAGTGTCAAGTACTGCTACACCGCGGAAACGGAGTTAAACAACCTATATGCTCAGAATCACAGAACAATATGCATCAAAGACACAAGAAAATATCTGAAAGATTAAACTAAATGTTGCACCAATAAGCAATTAGCAGATCCGTTTATCCAGTCGGAATTATATCACAAATCCACTTTCCAATGACATCACGAAAGAAGCCCGTCTTAGATTACATATTGTGAAAATTGGCAAAATTATCAATCATTACAAGATCAAACACAGGTGGATCAGAATTTTCCATTTCATCAGTCATACCATCCAATTCTATCCAGAAGTAATACGAAAAAAAAATTCCACTTTGTGATATCATTTTATCAGAAAACCTTCCACTAAACAGATAGAATTATCGTAACCACCACAATTAGCAAGCAAACTACAAAATGGGATTACTCAAACTCCCTACTTCTGGGTTGTCAACATCAAAGCCAAGCGACTGATAATGCATAGCGAGGGCATAGATGGCATTGAGAGTGGCGGCACCTGACCCGATCCGTTGACCATCCGGGTCAGGTACAGCAAGAGTAACAGTGGAAGCGGCGATACGACCAATGCGTTTGGCTCGCTGGAGCTGCCAGTCATAGAGCTGGGCTTGCTCGGGGCTCGCGGCGGTTAGAACAATAGCGTCCCAAGTGGGGACTCTCGTCGGATGTCTGACCGACAACCTCAAATGGTACCATGAATTCCGCAGAATCGCCGTCAAGTCGGTTTTTTGTCTGCTTCTCCGTCTTCTCGACTCCATATTTGATGATTATTTTCACACAATCTGAAAAATTGTGGATATGTGTGTGTGTGTGATATGGTAGCTTTGTAGGCCAAAACAGAGAAGTGTAAGAAAGAGTTGGGTAGTGACTGAAAAGCTCGCGGTATCACGAGAACAAAGCCCCTCCAATATTCCCGGAAGATGTGTAAGAATCAAAGAAACTCGTTTACGGCTATGATATGATTGACGCTTAATCACAATGATCATTTTAAAAGAGTAACTAAGCAAACGGTGATAAAGAATTTGGAAATGATAATTAATTAAGGATAATTTTGATTAATAACAGCAAAATTTAAACTCAGAAAATGGCGTCGCCCGGACTCGAACCGGAGACCTTCAGTGTGTTAGACTGACGTGATAACCAACTACACCACGACACC
>JAOXYD010000009.1:11730174-11742433 GCA_028565735.1 Pinacopodium congolense | reverse complement strand
GGGGGTGTATGCAGCAAAGTATCAAAATTTTCCTCAAACAAAACTGCACCCAAAAGAAAGGTTAAGACTTTAATTTATATGCAATAGATTTGTCAAACAAGCTCTAAATTGAAATTTGCAGTTGAGCTTCAACAAAGACAACGGAAAAAAAAAGGACTTTTGATCGACCCATTATTATTTAGAACATTTGGATATTGAACACATTATAATCAGTCAAAAAGATAGTTTCAACTCATGATTCCTGTTACCTTTGTCCCATGGATCTAATATATGGAAAAGATACCAACATTACTAATGGAGCTCAACTGGAATATGGGATACCTTAGCATCATCATTATCTTTTGCTAGAATGCAAAGGATTGCAAGAACTTGATTCCTTATCTCACGGCTTTTCCGACCAAGAAGTTCAATAAGAATTGGTATGTAATTTTCCAAAATTATCCATTCTCGATGCTGGTCCCTTTGCTCACACAGATCCTGCAACTGTCTCAAGCAATGAAGCACTTCTTCCTCCTCATCGAGTGCAAGTTTTGATTTCATGGAAGCAATAGTAATCATTGTGTTTCTATCCTTCCATTCTTCTATTGACTGCCTCAATGTCCTGTTTGGCCGTAGAATTGATGGATCCAGACGATTCATGGTCATAGGACAGACTTCATTCCCATCTGCAAGCCATTTTTCTATTGCACTTCTCTCGAATGTCTGTCCTGAAGAGGTCTCCACAGGGTCCACCATCACATCCCTAGTGATTGGACAGTAGAATGATTGGAGAGGTTCTAATGGTTGATTGCCCAAAGAGTTACGCTTGGTGAAATAGTTCCTCTCTTTTTCCCTGGGAGATGAAGTAGCATCTGCCCTTGCTAACAAAGCAATTATCTGATCCATTTGTATAGCTTCAGCCTGGTCTTTCCTCAGCCGAACATTTTCAATTTCATTCTTAAATTCTTCAAATTCTTTCTTCAATGAAGTCCTCTCAGTTGATATCCCAACAGTCTCAGCTATGCGCGCAAGTAAGTCGTTGGCATAAGAACGATCCACATTCCTCTCCTGTATTCCTGAATCAATTCTATCTAAAATCTCTTCTTCTGCTACAGCTGCCTTGAACTCGACTCTCTGCATAGTATCACAGAGGTTAACTATCTCATCAGCTATGCCTGATGAAAGGTCCAGAGAAGCCAAAGGAAGAAGACTTAAAGCTCGGCTGAATTCTCTGGTAATGTGCTCCAAGCGTTTAGCTATCATCCGGCAATTCATTAGAAGGTATACTTTGTTTCTCTTGGTGCACTCTACAGTCAGCTGCTTTGCATCTTTGATTTCATGATTGAGAATTCGGAGAACATTGTTTAAGTTCTCAGAACCATGAATATCTTTTTTATTCAGCTCTTTTAGGATGGGAACAATCCTTTCCAAGTAGCTGCCAAGTTCCTTAAAACTCTCCTTCTTAACAAGTACATTCTTGGCAGATAATGCAAGCTCAATCATGCACTCTATAATCGGTGAAATGAGGTCCGGAACTGGAACACTCGAGGCCATGTCAACAACATCCAGTACCATTCTGAAACGTCCAACAACAGCTATGAAGTGAAGTCCTCCATCACCATATGACACAGTTTAGTTGGTTAAATCAGGCTTCACAGCCACATCTCCATCCATCCCGACTCTATAAAATGCATTAAATTTGAATACCTAGTGGAAAATAAATAAAAATTTTAACTAATACGCAGATAATCAAATATAGGAACAAAAACACATGTTGGCATTCTGTTTCATTGAGAATTGAATGTAAGGAAGAATGAAACTTTTGGCATGCTGGACCGAAATCCTGGGTGTTGCTTGATGAATATGGTTATTCACAATGCATTTGAAATGCCATCATTATCTTACATTTATAACAACAAATCTCTTGGGTGTTTTTGGTAGCTGAAACAAGCTCTTAATGTATAATGATCTTAACGAGAAGAAGAAAGTCAGCAAAGCCTGTTGTTCAAGGAAAAGTTGGAAGAAACAGAAACAGAGAAAAATCTAAACATCATTACGGTTATTCTCCATTTCTCTTGCATTTTCCAGCTATCAATCAACAATTAAAGAAAAAAAAGATACATAAAAGTCGTTCTTTAAGGAAAAGTTGCAAGAAAGAGAAACAGAGAAAAACGAAGACATTCATTATGGTTGTTCTCCAGTTCTCGAGCATTTCCCATCAACAGCTAAAGAAAATAGGAAAGGAACTTGTGTCGATCAGTGAATTTCCTCAACTCTTCATGAGAATTCAACTAAAGGGCACAAGGAAAAGGTAGAGCACATGATTGAGCTAAAACATGAAATGAGATCAGCAAAGTCAGCAAGAAGTCAACTCGCTGAATTCACTCGAGCACCAAAAGTTCTGAAAATCATTGAGAAAGCAAAGATAGAAACCTGACTGTAGAACATCTGCCCATGAAAATTTCATGAAATTCACCAATTGTTCAACGAACTTTTCCCGGACATGCAAGGATAGTTTGGGGTAAAACCTTGAGATCGAGCTTCCCGGATCAGAAAGACCCTGAAGTTATCTAAATCAAATGAACTTGTAGACACCACATATGCAAAAGAAAAGAAGCACAGATATTAAAGAAGTGATTTTTATAGCCTTCTTTTATACTTGTGGCTGATGATTACTGATAAAGAACATAACTTTTCATTTCCCTGGTTAATATAGTACTTATGCTCCTTTCTACCGGCCAAGAATACGTACAAATAATCGTCTTAAAGTTGTCTTTTGTTCCACAGAGGTTTTGGCTTTCTTGGTCTTCTGGGTTGACCGTTGACCCCGAAATCATCAAGCTAAGCCGACAACAAGCAATACTGAACGTAGTAATACAAGTAAAAACGTATTAACTTTTCTTAAAGTGAAATTTTCAAAAAGATCGCAGCTTTCATGATTATGTCACAATTTCCACTTTACCTTTGGTAAGTTTTCAAAAAGACAATAACCCTGATTAAACTTTGTTGACAGCTTTAAGATTGGTAAGTACTAAATTCATTAGAAGTTTTGGATTTTGCCATTGCTCAGTAGATGATGACTTGCTTATCAAATTATTAACAAAAATTATTATATGATTAATTATTACAAAATTTTAATTAAGAAAACTCTTTCTTATTATAGACCATTTCAAGAAGTCCATGAGGTAAATAAATTAAATATAGAACTGAAATAAACAAACAAAGAACAAGTCTATTTTTGTTGGTTATTATTTTACAGCTAAAAGTATGACCCACTGACCAAGCTCAAAGACAACTACAGGAAAGAGTAGTCTACAGCCGCCTGGCTTGAAAAAGTCATTGCGTGGAAAACTTCTTTTTTTCAATTCAAGCAACTTCATTTCCACGTTGTCCAGGAATAAACTGCGTCAAATCCAAGAGCCAAGGAATTCCTGAGCTTGTTACGCGGACTGAAGGAATTCCTGAGCTTGTTACGCGGACTGAAGCCTCAAGGAATTCCTGAGCTTGTTACGCGGACTGAAGCCTCTCTCTCTTGCCTGGATAAATTAGGTTCTATTAACACAACACAATGTAGTCCTTTTTGGTTTATTTACTAACAATCTCATCAACCCTTTTGGAGCTACACTCTTCCCCTTAACTCTGTAATCAGAAGAAAATAATGAAATATCAGAGTTATTTAGGGTCACGATCAAAGGCCGCATTGCTGGATTGGCTAACAATTTCATGATGAACTCAGATAAGACTCTGGAGAACTTCTTCCAGCAACCGATGAATACCGTGCAAAAATAATTATCCCCGATAATCATCATGTATATCTTCAACTTTCTTTATCATACCCTAATTCCAAAAGTCATACCTAACTGTGATGTGTCAAAATTTCAACCATGTAAAGCAGCTTGAACAGCTTTGGGACCGTAATCTTTGTGAATATTGCACGTTGTATCAGAAGCTCTTCAAGAGACAACAACCACATCAAGACAAACTTCACCAGTCAAGACCTTGTCTTGATTGTTGCCTAATTTTCAAAAAGTTTCAGAGGCCAATTCCTTGAACAATATCTATACAGCGTTCTCATTCAACAACCTATCTAGAGTCCTCATCCCACAATCCATGTCACAAACGAGCTTGCTTAGGAAGAGATCCCAAGAACCACAAATTCCTCCTCTTGAGATGACCATGGAAACAATTTTGTCCACTTCACCTTTGATTTCTGAATCCTGTAAGCCATCAATCAGTACCGAATAAGTTAAACGATTAGGTGAGCAACCTGCTTCCAACATCTCCTCAAGAATGACAATCCCATCTTTTGCTTTCCCTACCTTAGAAAAGCCCTTTATCAACAGATTATATGTGAAAGCATTGGGAGTACAACCTTTCTCCACCATATCATCCCACAACTTCCCAACCTCGTTCAACTCCCCTTGTTCACACATCCCCGCAATGAGCGTATTATAGGTCAAAAGGCCCGGGTCTGAACCCTGTTCGAACTCATCAAACAATTTCCTTGCTTCCCATACCTTTCCCTCCTTACATAGCCAATGTATAAGTGTGCTAGTAATCGCATTATCGGGCATGCAGTTCTTCTTTAACATTCTCTTCCACAAATCATAAGCATCATCCACCTTTCCTTGCTCACATAACACATCAATAACCTTACAACAAAGGGCTGAATTGGGTATGTAGTTCTTATCAAGCATATCATCAACCAAGTTGCATGCTTCACCAGGCTTTTTCCCTTTGCAATAAGCCTCTATCATCACACCATAAGTAACATCATTTGGCTCTACACTATACTCTTCCATATTATCCATAACCTTAATAGCTTCATTTAATCTTCCTTGTTTACAATACCCATCCATCAAGATCGCAAATGTTGTGGCATCTGGCAACCACCCTCTATCCAAAAGTTCACCAAAAACCTTCTCAGCATTCACCATGTCGCCTAACGAAACGTGCCCTCCCAAAATCGTCGTGTAAGTAACCACATTTGGGATCAAACCCATTGTGGGCATTTCGTCAAGCACCTTAAGTGCAGCTTTTAGGTCCCTTTTCTCACATAATCCCTTGAGCAAAATGTTGTAAGTGAAAACATTAGGCACTATTCCGTATTTGGTTTTGCAATCCCTGAACACGGCGTGAACCAAATTGTACCTTTTGTTCTGTGTAAGAGTGTTCAACAACGTATTCAACGACCGCACAGAACGTTTGACCTTAAACTCTTCGATGCGTACAAACGTTTTCAAGGCCACTAAAGGCTTGCCCGAGAGACCATAGTTGCGAATAACGTCAATGAATAGATTTTCGCCACATTTGAGTTGGGATTCGCGTAGTTGAGAGAGCAAAGACTCCATGGGCTCAAAGGCGCGAGCGCGAGAGAGCTTGGAAATAATGGAACAGTAGGTTTCATAATTATGAGAAAAACCAGGATGGTATTTGCCGGCGTATTCGAAGATTTGAAGGGCAAGGTCGAGATTTTGTTGGTTGTTGATCATCATAGCTAGGCGTTTAGGAAAGAGGCGTTGTGGCCACCGTGTGATTGGTGGTTTGACGATGTAAGATTCCGGCAAAGCGGCCGCCTGACGGGCTGTGGCAAAGAAACGGACGTCGCTGATTGAGTTGACAGGTCCAGTATGTCTGATCGATAGTCGATACTGGTGGGATGATAGAAGCCGCATTTTTTGGCATCAGAAACTGGTTTGTGGCTGTTGTCGAATCCTGGAGGAACCTTCGCTTGGTTAGTATTCGGAATCTACGAGGCTTCCAAACATTTGGGATTTCAGAATCTGAATAAAGCTCGTTCCTTTTAGCCCTCCTGAAACTAAAGAAAATTGTCTACTTGGATGCACTTAGATTGGCAGATTTTGGAATATCTGGAGTTATATCAGATTCAAGTATTCCATGCATGACTTTCACTGTGCTGAGGACTCCGAAATCCGAATCCTTCTAGGTTGGGTTGAACAACCTCGTACAGATCCTCGGGCCTGCAAAATAACGTTGGACTAGGCTGTTTATTTCTATCTTTTCATATTCCCTTTTTTATTTTTGTGTATTTTTATTGTATATAATTTTTAAATTTTTACGTTATTTTTATTTTTACTTTGTATTTTATTTTTTATTTTTATATTTAAAAATAAAATTTATAATGAAAACAAACAAATCCTAACCGGCGATTGTAGTTAAGGAATTAGTTTTGCACGGAAATTTCAAAATAATTTTACTATTTGATAATATTTAAAAATTAATATTTGTAAAAATTAATGAAAATTTAATTTTTAAAACTTTACAAAATTATTGATGTAGTAATTTTTCGATATATTTAGATTATATTAATATCTCATGTGAATTCTCGAATTTAGCTCTAAATTTTAATTTATATTTTTGTATGTTTTATAAATATTATAGTTTTTTTAATATTAAAAATTACATTTTAAAATTTTTTTATAAATATTATTATTTTTTAAATGATAACAACAATTAAAGTTTTTTTAATTTTTGTACTTTTTTAAAAAAAATTAAGAAATATTTAACTGAATTATAAGTTGTAATTTTTTGTTGTGATTATTGTATTTTTTATTAATTATTATATTTTTTTCAATTCATATACTATATTTTTTAATTTTATTTTTATATTTAAAAATTAAAAATTAACACCAAAGTAAATATGTTCTAAATTGTATACTATTAATGCTTCAAAATCTTACCCTATTGTACAACAGTTTGCAGCATAACTACCTGTAGTTACGGCACGTCATAATTTCCATCATGAGTTAACCTGCTTTTCCACTCATTTTTTCCGTAAACCTGCTTTAGTTGCCCTGATTGTTCGGTTCAGTTTCCGGTGTTCTTTTTCTTATTTTTGTTTTTATATTTTAATTAAATTATATATATATATATATATATAAATTTTGCATTATTTTTTAATTTTTGTGTTAAAAAATAAAAATTAAAAATTAAAAATAAAATCTCAATCAAACAGTCTCTCATGCCTTTATATCATCATCAACAATTATTTTTTGTATTTTTATTAATTTTTGTATATTATTTTAATTTTTATAATATTTTTTATTTTTATATTGTATTCTGTGTTATTTTTTAAAATTTTGATACTTTTTTTTTCAATTTTCATATTTTAAAAAATAAAAACTTAAAACCAAAATAAAAAATTTTCGTTTGGTATTGCTGTAGGTTGTAGTTTTTAGTTATAGTTTTGATATATTTGTATTGATTTTTGTATTTTATCTTCGATTTTTGTATTGTATTAGTGTGTTATCTTTATCGATTTTTGTGTTAAAAACAAAAATCAAAAACTCCAATGATACCAAACAAGCCACAAGACAAGCCTTTAATCTTAGAGCTTGTTGTAAAGAACTGGATGAAAATACTCAAACTGAAAAAACAATTTAAAATATTCTATATTTGAATTTGTAAAAATTTAAGACTAAGTTGAACAAATAAACTCAAACTTGGTCGCCAATTTAGCTCGCGATGAAAGGATTTCAAGAACATGAATATTCATCCTCAAATTTAATTTAAAATATTTATTTATTTTTAAATGAAACAAAAATTAAAACTAAAGCCAAATTTTGTATGACTTTAATTTTTAATTTTTAATTTATGTTTTTTAACTACAAAAACTGAAAAAAAATACAGAAATAAAAAAACAGCACGCTAAGATAATAAAAAATAAAAATAAAAAAATGGCATAAAAATAAAAAATACACAAAAATTATAATAAAAATACAAAATTTATAATAAAAAATTGCAACCAATAACAATATCAAATAACTCCTAAATTCAACACCTCAAACTTGGGCTGTTAATAACAAGAGTAAGTTTGAAGGATTGTAAACAAACATATATCCAATATTAAGCATAATCTAAAATATTCTCATATATATATATATATATATATTGAGTTGTAAAAAATACAAAATTAAGTACAACAAATAAGCTCAAACTTGGACGTTGATGACAAGCCCATTTCAATTTATTGTCAATCCTAACATAGATCTTCAAGAAAAATTGCAACTTCTACCCAGCAGGTGTAGAAGGTAACATTAAATGCCCAATTAATTCAACAGTGTGGAAATAGAATATATATATATATATATATATACACACACACCTTGGCGACATTAAATACCCAATTAATTCAGGGGATCGAATATCTATATATATATATATATATTATTGAATTAGTATTGATAATTATGATATGAAGACCAATTATACGTTTTAAAATCTTAACATTTGTATGGAAATTTAAAAAAGACTATGACATTTAATAATGTTCAAATAAGAATTAATATTTTGAAAATGTTTAATTTAAATTTCAAACTACTCACATAAATTTGACTTTTTAACAAAATTTAAATTAAATATTTTTAAAACATTAGAATTTTTAATGAATTGTTTTCAATTTAAAATTTAATGTGAATATATTAAAATTATATTAAATGCTGTCTATTATTAATTTTATAATAAAATTTTATATAAATATTTAAAATAAAATATAGCTTTAAAGTCTTTTGGTATGATAATTTCAGGCATTAACCCTCTAAGGCGTCTGTCTATCAACTTAATTTGACAAATATGATAATAAATGCCACCACTCGATTGTGATCTATCCCAACTTATCATTACAATAATGTAAGGGCCCATTTGTCATTGGGCCTACAGTTATTGTGAGGGCCCATAGATGCCATTGAAAGTTTGTAACCTGGTGACTGTCTCCCCGAATCCCATGTGGTTCACGTGACAATAGTTTAAGTGTTGATGAAAGGTGCCAATAGACTTTCGTGGTAAATTAATCTTCTTCTTTTTTTTGGAAAATCTTCTTATTTAAAATACTAAAGTTTGAATTATTTTGAAAATCTTAAAATAGATTATTAATTCAGAATAAATACACACTAACACTTATAAGAGCCACTTGATATTCTTTAAAAGTCTTTTAAAAAAAGATGGATAGAATATATAGAGGAAAATTTCAAAATCTTTGCATATATTCTAATTCTATGTATTTTTTAGGATTTTCAAGTGTTATACTTCTTGAATTATTTAAGTTTGAATCTTCTAATATATCATTAAATTTTCAATTTTAAATTATTAAATAAAATTTCCAACGCGTAATTTACAAATTATCATATATTTTCATTAAATCTTCAAATAAATTATTTAAATTTTTTTATTCTAAAATTATTATAACCCTAATTTTTCCCTTATAAAAGAAAATTTTATAGAGAACTAGAGTGGGTAATCTAATGGTAATTCCATATTTCCTATTAAACAACTTAAATTCGAGTCATCTCATGTAATTAAAAAATAGATCTAATTACATGGTTTATGTATGTGTATGTATGCACAATTCAGGTTCAAACTTCCAACCACACTCCTAAACAACAAATTCTACCAAAAACTCCAACTTAACCTCAAACAAACAAACCAAAAACCAAAAGAAAAGAGAATTATCACTAAACTATGGAATACAAATCAAAGACATGCTTCATTTAAGGTCATGAGCTTGACCAAGGTTCAAAGAAATTAAGTGGGGCTTAAAGAAAGGCAAGAAACTACTTCCCGTTCTTGTGAAAGTGTTCCTCCATAGTAGAGTTTGCACCGATTACCATTTACTTTGAAACCTTCACCTTGGGTGTTTTCTAACTCCAATACTCCATAGCTAAATACTTGAATGACCTTAAAAGGTCCACTCCACCTTGACTTGAGCTTTCCGGAAAATAATCGAAATCGTGAATTGAACAAAAGCACCAAGTCCCCAATCTTAAACTTTTTCTTCTTGAGGTGAGCATCATGCCACTTCTTTTTCCTTTCCTTGTACAGCTTGGCGTTCTCATAAGCATCAAATCTTAATTTCTCTAATTCATCAAGCTGTAGCAATCTCTTCTCACCTGCTTGCTTCCAGTCCATGTTTAACTTTCTTAGTGCCTAACAAGCTCGATGCTCCAACTCCAGTGGTAGATGGCAAGCTTTGCCATACACAAGGAGATATGTTGTGGTACCTATGGGTATTTTGAACGCTGCCCTATAAGCCCATAAGGTGTCATCAAGCTTCAAAGCCCAATCCTTTCTAGAAATGCTCACTACCTTCTCCAAAATCTTTTTCAACTCTGTGTTCACCACTTTCATTTGGCCACTGGTTTGAGGGTGGTAAGGAGTCGCTACTCGATTATGCACATTGTACCTTTTTAGCAAATCTTCAAAAGGTTTGTTGCAAAAATGACTCCCTCCATCACTTATGATCGCTCGAGGCACGTCAAATCTAGTGAAACTCTTTTTGATGAACCTTTGCACTACCTTACCATCATTGGTTGGGGTAGCTATGGCTTCAACCCACTTGGAAACATAATAAACTCCAACCAATATATAAGAATTACCTGAAGAAGATGGGAGTGGTCCCATGAAATCCAATCCCCAAACATCGAATATCTCCACCTCCATGATATTGGAAAGTGGCATTTCAACCTTAGAAATGTTGCCTATTCTTTGACACCTGTCGCATTTCAACACAAAATCTCAAGCATCTTTGAACAAGGTTGGCCAAAAGAATCCACATTCCAAAATGCGGGTGGCCATTTTGTTCACTCCATAATGTCCTGCATATGCTGAACTATGGAAATAGGTCAAAACTTCAAGTATTTCATCATTAGGAACACACCTGCAGATCAAATTATCAGCACATATTTTATATAACACAGGCTCATCCCAAATATAACGAGAACACTAGGATATGAAATGCTTCCTTTGTTGGTAAGAGAGATCGGGAGGAAGAATACCACCTGAAAGGTAGTTAGCAATAACGACAAACCAAGGAAGAAAAGGGTTATCTACCATCATCAATGCATCATCAGGAAAGCGCTCATTGATTTCTTCCTCTTCTCCTTTTTGGTGCCCTCCTTCAAGTCTCGAGAGGTGGTCCACTACAACATTTTCTGCTCCCTTCTTATCTTTAGTCTCAAGGTCAAATTTTTGGAGAAGAAGTACCCACCGGATGAGCCTAGCCTTGACATCTTTCTTAGCAAAAAGATATCGCAATGCAGTATGATCTATAAAAATAATAACATGTGAGCCCAAAAGATAAGAACGAAATTTCTCACATGCAAATACTACAGGAAGTAACTTCTTTTCTATGGTGGTGTAGTTCAGTTGTGCTCCCGTCAAGATCTTGCCTGCATAGTAAATGGCGTGTAGTCTCTTTTCCTTCTGTTTTCAAAGCACACAACCGATGGCATGGTCACTTGCATCATACATAATCTCGAATGGGAGGGACCAATCCGATGACGTCAAAATGAGTGCTGTTGTAGGTGTCTTCTTCAACCTGTTAAAAGCATCCAAACTATCATCATCAAACATAAAAGGCACATCTTTAACCAATAAATGTGTTAAATTTCTAGAAATAAAAGAAAAATCCTTGATGAACCATCTGTAGAACCCTGCATGACCAAGAAAATCTCGGATGCCCTTGATGTTTGTAGGAGGTGGTAGCCTTTCAATAACTTCAGTTTTAGCACGATCCACCTTAATCCCATTGTGTGAGATCTTGTGGGCCAATACCACTCCCTCTTGGACAATGAAATGACACTTCTCCTAGTTCAAAACTAGATGAGACTCCTCACATCTTTAAAACACTATGTCTAAATTAAACAAATAATGATCAAAAGAATTTCTAAAAACAGAGAAGTCATCCATAAATACCTCCATGAAGTTTTCATTCATGTGGGAGAATATTGCCATCATGCACCTTTGGAATGTTGCAAGTGCATTGCATAGGCCAAAAGGCATCCTCCTATACGCAAAAGTCCCATAAGGACAAGTAAAGATGGTCTTCTCTTGATCCTGTGGATATATAAATACTTGATTGTAACCTGAATATCCATCAATAAAATAATAAAATGCATGACCGACTACCCTCTAAATCATTTAGCCTATAAAAGGTAAAGAGAAATGATATTTCTTGGTGGCCAAATTGAGTTTTTGGTAATTAATACACACTCTCCAACCTGTGATGGTCCTAGTAGAAATCCTTTCACCTTTGTCATTATCCATCATTGTCATGCCTCCCTTCTTAGGCACAAACTGCATTAGGCTCACCCACTCACTATCTGAAATGAGATAGATGATCCCTGCATTTAAAAACTTAACAACTTCCTTCTTCATAACCTCCTGCATGTTTGGATTTAACCTTCTCTGTCTCTCCCTCACTGTCTTACATCCTTCCTCTAGGTTAATCCTATGCATCACAACATTGGGACTAATCCCCCTAATA
>JAOXYD010000009.1:11698607-11709186 GCA_028565735.1 Pinacopodium congolense | reverse complement strand
GGGTCGGGTGAAATCGGGTTTGAGTCTGATCAGGTTCGGGTCATCTCAGATTCATATAAAATCGAGTTCAGGTTCAGGTCGGGTTCTGTCCGTTGACTTTTTTGGTCAAATCGGATCAGGTCGGGTATGGTCCAGATCAAGCAGGTCAGGTTATCGGATCGGGTCCATTTTTGACATCCCTACCTGTAACCTTCACCTAAGTCCCACAATTTTTAAAACCCAACTTTCAACTTTGACTTTCTCTGTTTCTTATATTTACGAACTTAAAATTTAAAATTCAATATTTTTAAATCCTAAAGTCATATACTCTAAATTCTAAAACCCTAAAATAAAAATTTTAAAACTTTAAATCAAAAAATCTAATATTAAAAATTTTAAAATTATATAATAGTAATTTTTAAAACTTTAAAAGAAAAGAAAAATAAATTAATCTATTCAAAAATATGTATTTTCGTTTTTACTCCCTCCAGATTCAGCAAAAAAAAAACACAAGGGATGAGGATCATCGTTAGTAACCATACATACATAAGCTATACAATAAAAACAAGAATATTATATTTAAAAAAGGCTTAAATTATTAGTGGTATTAATGTGGCATGACTATAACCACTAAACATGTACCGAGCAGTAATTACAAGAATCATAGACCATGAATGAGAAATTTGTGAACCATTAGTAACATTCTAATTTATAAAATTTATGAAAAAAATTCAATAGATCCTCAAAAAATTGTGTATAAATTATGGGATTAAAAAAGGTTGTTGGTCTAAATTGCCATAAGGAAAATATCAGTAATTCACTTTAATACTTCAAATAAATGATTCACTTGAGATGAAAATATTATAAAAGTTTTCACAGATTTGATTTATTTTAAAATGTTTATAATATTAATATATTTTTAAATTAAGAATAAAATAATTAAGTCTTTTTAAAAAGACAATGCAAATTGAATCACCTATATTTTCAATTTGCATGAGAAAATTAGAGCAGGAAAACCTTATTTTTATTAACGGCTGAAAAATTATTCCTACGTTTAAAACAAAAAAATCTTTTCTCTTTTATATAAATAAGATCACATAATAATGTGAACATGCACTTTCTTCCTTAATTATGTACGAGTTGTAAAGTTTAGAAGTTATTAAGTCAACTAGTTTGGCAACCATGATAGGTCTCTATTTAAGTATTTATCCATTCAAGACTACAAAACACCTTATCAATCATTAAAATTTAGTGCCCAAAAGGATGACTCCACTAACCTGAAGAAGCTATTTATTGAGCTCGAAAAGCAAGTAAAACACTACCCCCTGTTACGTATAAAGTAACGCATTTAAATCAATTCTAACATGTAACCAGACAAAAGAATGAATTGCCTTGGAACAGGCAGTTCCAACTTAAAGTTTGTGAACTTCATCAAAACTGATTGCTGTTTATGATCGAAAATTTGATCATGTTAATGTTAGTAGATTTTTTTGAATTGGATATATATTAATTACTAACTTTTTAAAATTAAGGATGAATAAATTAAAATTTTTTGGTTTAAAAATAATAAAGAAATTTTATCAAATTAGTCAAAATTTAGAGAAGAAAATATAACTTTATTAGTATGAATTGGATATTTATTGAGTCTATAATAACTAATAAAAAAGTTTAATAAAATTATTTATAAATAGTGTTAAATTTCTCACAGCTACTCCAAAAGGTTTCTTAGATCTATAATTTTTTTTCTTAGATCTATAATTTATTAGTTATTATAATAATAACTAATAAATTATCTATTCAAACAATTGAAGAACTTGTTTATATAACTCAGCTTGCTCATAAAAAAAACAAGATAACAAAATAAGTAATTTTTTAATGTTATTCCCATTTATTTTAATTTATAGAAGTTTATAAATAACTAACTCAATAAGATTCATATGATTTGTGTTAATTTCCAGTAGTAAATTCATTTTCCATTCCTACGACGGTTCATAGTCCTACAAAGAAAATAGTTTGAGTCACAATTTAGAACTCAAATAGGATTTGTGGCTCTCAAATGGGATTTGCGTGAGTCTCACGTGGAGTTTTTTTTTTTATAATTTAAAATTATATTTTTATAATTTTTATCAATTTTATCATTATTAAAAATATATAAATATTAATTCTTATAATTTTAAATATATATTTATATTTTTTGCTCATAATATATTTATATATTTATATTTTCACTTTTAACATATATATAAATATATATATTTGTAAAATTATCAAAGAATTCTGAATGTGTGGCCACAGAGCCGCTCCCTTGCTTTTCTCAGAAAAGTCATTATTCGGTGGAACCTCAAACTCTGCACCTTACATTAGCCGCAAAATGGGTGCACTGATGTTACGATGGTGACTGCAACTTCACTGATTCCTTACTGAGCTAATAGTAAACCGAAGGCACAATTCTGTATTCACTTCCGCATCCAATTCTGTACGAGGAAGGGCTAAGGCAGAGGAAGCTGACAAAAAAGTCAAAGAGAAAAAGCAAAGACGCCATCGAAGTTCTGAGAACCTGATCATATTGAAATATTGGCTTCTATTCCGTTCTCACGAGAAACAAAGATAGAGACACTAGAAAGCCACCATTGCTACAGTTAGTAAAGATGCCACAAACAATACAGAAAAAAAATCTTACTTGGCCTATGAGAAAGAGACTGAGACAAGGGCTTACAGAATCATATTCTTCTCTACTTAGCTGTGAATTGCTACGTTTTGTGTAGAACAAGAGCTGTGAATTGCTAGGTTTTGTTATAAATAACGATACCGATGTTTCCAATCTAGTCAAACTCTCAACTAATAAAATCACTTGACATGTCTGACAGACCAACACAACCTCGTCCTTGATTCCGGTTCCTCCCAATTACCCGACCAACCACCGCCCCTGAACGTCCTTCTCCTCCTCAGCCGCCGCGTCCGAGCCTTCCACAGCCTGCATTTCGACCAATGGGTCAGAGTCAATCTAGTCCTCCTCGTTGTCGTTGTTCTTCTCCTCCTCGACCTCCTCCTCCTCCTCCGCCTCCGCCTCCTCCTCGTTCTCCTCCTCCTCCTCCTCCTCCTCCCTCTCCTCCTCCTCCTCCTCCTCCTCTTTCTCCTCCTCCTCCTCCTCCTCCTCTTCCGCCGCGTGAAAAATCACAAGGGCCTCCTTCTCGGCCACCTCTTCCCGCTGCACCACCACCAGCAACCAATGGCGTTGTATCAGCACCAGCTTCACCAGCTACAAAGTCAACTGCTCCTTCACCTTCTGTCCCAACTTCTCCCGCTGGATCCTTCTCCGTGACTCAGCCTCCAGCCACTACTTCGGTACCGTCCCCTCCAAAACCAGCTACAAAGTCAACTGCTCCTTCACCTTCTTTCCCAACTTCTCCCGCTCGACCCTTCTCCGTGACTCAGCCTCCAGCCACTACTTCGGTACCGTCCCCTCCAAAACCAGCTACAACTATCGCTTCAGTATCCTCTTCTGTCCCAACCTCTCCAAGACCGAACCTTCCTCCATATTCCTCGGTCCCCAGTACTCCATCAGCGAGTAAAGCTGGTCCGAAGATATCTTCGGTGCCAACTTCTCCGGAGTTAAAATCCTTCGCTACTGTGGGGTCTACTGCACCATCCCCAAGAACAATGAAACATGATGTTCAATCACCACCAAATTCATCCAAGTCTAAACCCCAAGCTCCTTCGGTGCCAACTTCTGCGGAGTTAAAATCCTTAGCTACTGTAGGGTCTACTGCACCATCCCCAAGTGCAATGAAACATGATGCTCAATCACCACCAAATTCATCCAAGTCTAAACCCCAAGCTCCTTCCGTGCCATCTTCTCCGGAGTTAAAATCCTTCGCTACTGTGGGCTCTACCGCACCATCCCCAAGTGCAATGAAACATGATGTTCAATCACCACCAAATTCATCCAAGTCTAAACACCATGCTCCTTCGGTGCCAACTTCTGCGGAGTCAAAATCCTTCGCTACTGTGGGGTCTACCACAACATCCCCAAAAGCAGCGAAACATGATGCTCAATCACCACCAAATTCATCCAAGTCTAAACACCAAGCTCCACCACCTTCTCCTTTACTCCTTCCACCACCTCATATCGGAGCTTATGCAGAACCTGAACCAAAGATTCCAACTTCGGAGATTGAAAAGACTGTGACCAGGTCTAATGGTACTGACTCGGATTGGGTACCTAACCAAATTGTTCCTGCTCTTAAGCAGGAGCCATTTAAGGGCTCGAAAACAAACCAAAAAGGTCACCCCAAGAAAGTTTCTTCTGATTATGGGGTTGTAGGCAGGAGAGCCATTATACTTGCTGGAGAGAACAAAGGAGCTACAATGGAGATTTTTCATTGGCCAAAGAGTCTCCACGAGAAAGGAACTTCTCGAAGTGAATGGGGAAGCAGTAGGGATGAAGAAAAGAGTCACAAGATCAAAGACAACAAGAGCAACAAAGGGATGATGAAATCCCCACCAATGAGTATGTTCGTGAACAGCAGCGTGCTGGGTATTAACAATTCTATCTTGATCGATTCTCGAAGCAGGCACCATGATCCTGGTGTGCACCTTTCAGTCTCTACAAAACAGACTTGATGCAGTAGGTTTACATCTTTATGTAAGATGAGTTACTACAAAAGTTGAGGAATAAAATTCTTATTAAGTGGAGTAAGACTGTAAACTGTAGGGTTAATATTTATATTAAAAATGATAGTTCACCGTGAACTTAATTTAATGACTTCTATAGTCATCATATTTATTATAAACTAAAACATCTTTATATATTATAAAATTCGTTTGTGGATGTATAAAAATAACTCAACATATAATAGTCATGATAATTATAAAAGTCATCAAATTAATAATCATGTGACTGTAATTATTACATTCTAACGGCTGTAAATGCTACTGTGTTCTTTACAATGAGGTTTCCATTTACAAGTTGGGTGAAAGAATAGTCCTTAAACTCGATGATTAGTAGGGTTCAAAACCATACTAAACCTTACTCTTCCAACTCAAATATGAACCAATTTCTAATGTTAAAAAGGTTGTGAATTCGGTCTTCACTAATTCAACTTATCTACGAAACATCTGGCATATAAAAAAAATATTATTTATACATTATCATACATTTTTAAAAGTTTACCAATATATATTAAAAAAGTAATCAAGTCGTTAAATATATGTAGATTGAAATTATATTTTTATATTTAATGTTTGCATGAAAATTTTAAAAAATTTAAATGTTCAAAAATATTTTAAAAAGATTTTAACATTTATAACACATTAAAAAATAATATTTATAAAAAGAAAACTTCATAGTTGATGAAATTTTAATTTTTCATCAAAATTTTATTTGCAATTGTCAATATAACAAAATTTTAAGATTATAATAATTCTAGTTTAATTTGAGAATTTAAAATGTTAAGATCTATGTAAATTATTGACGTGGTATAAGTCTATTAAAAATTTATCACATCAACAATTATAAATAAAATATT
Organism: Pinacopodium congolense; assembly: GCA_028565735.1. Classification (NCBI taxonomy): domain Eukaryota; kingdom Viridiplantae; phylum Streptophyta; class Magnoliopsida; order Malpighiales; family Erythroxylaceae; genus Pinacopodium; species Pinacopodium congolense. Next base: position 11,703,679 of record JAOXYD010000009.1, on the reverse strand, counting down.
TTTTAATATTTTATAAATATTATAATTTTTAAAAATATTTTATTAATATTAGAAATTTTATAAACTTTTACTTAAGAATTAAGATATACCTTCAACCAAATATATAAAAACATGTGTTTTCCAACTTCAGCTTATTGTATAGTTATATTTATGTAAGTTTTGATGCGACCTTAAATAGATATTACGATGGATTAGAATAAATTGATTTTTGAAAATTTTTTTGTTCCTATTAAAATTTAAAAATCATTAGTTAGAATAATAGATGTTACTGGCAAAAGGATGAGCATTTACTAGTTCAACATTCATGAATGTTGGGCACCGGTCATATAACCTTAAAAAGAAATAATTAGGAGTCCAGTTGGGTAGTTTTTTGTGGCCACTCAAAGTACTCTAAGTTATAATAGGTTTTTTTGATAAATTATTAAAAAATTAAGAGTAAAAATGTAAATGTGTATTTAAAATGATATAAATTAATTTGTATACTCTTTAATAATTATTAAATTAATAAAAAAAAGAATAAATTTAACTTAAAAAAAGTGGAATCCACCTAAAATTCATGTGGTCCTATGTAGTGGCTGTAGGGAGCTCAATCCAACCTTAAATTACATGAAATCGTTGGGAGCTCTCTAGTCAAGTTCATCTTTAAGTTACATTAAACTGCACCCATCCAACGATAGAAGCTCTTATTGGATCCGGTAAAACTGGGTCTTTTGTTACATTAGGCCTCATCAAAAGTACATATTCTTATTGGAACCAGCAAAACCTGGCCAGATCATTACGCTGTTTCATTATGAAAAAGGACTTCATTAGGTAGCTCTCAAAGTAAGGGCCTAAGTAGAAATTACCAACATGCCCCTCCCTTAGTATTTTTGTATGAAAAATTATTGTACGACCAAATTTACTTACACCAGCCAATTATTATGAAAATTATCTATGGGGTATGCATGTCCTTATTGTTTTAAAAGGATATTATATATACTATATAGACTAATATTAACAATCCACAACAAAGCACATAAAAATAATAGCGAGAACACAACAAAACAAAAAGTAATTTTATGACATGTTTAGTTGGGTTGTTGGTTTTTATTTTTTGTTGTGGTTTTTGTATTGTTGTATTGGTTTTTGTGTATTTTTCTAGATTTTTGTGCTATTTTTTTGGTTTATATACTGTATTAATGTGTTATTTTTTTTGATTTCTGTGCTATTTTTATTTATGTATTTAGAAAAATAAGAAATAAAAATGAAAAATGAAAATGGAACTAAACAAGCCCTAATGTTTGCATAAAACTATTTAGTAAATTTACAAGGGCATATAAAAAAATTTAGGTAAGTTACTATTGATAAAAGTTAATTTTTGGTTTTTTAACACCTAATAATTTAGTAAAAGAAATTCTTTATTTTTATTTTTATTTTCTTTTTTTCAAGAAGATATTATTTTACTACTAATAAATGCGCATGTCCTAAATTAATAATAGATAGAATGTTTTAATCATCTTGTGATCAAAATATTATGACTTACTAGAAATTATATGTTTTATATCTTTATGCCTATTATAGGAACTATACATATATTTTAAATATGATATATTTTTAATATGTATGCCTTAGATAACTCATATGAAATGGGTAATCGAATTATGAGTGATAATATATCATCCAATCTATTAAATGCTCTATTTTTGGTTAGAATTTGAGATTTAATGGTAATTAGTCCTATGTCAAAGTAATCTCATTACCCTTAATTTAATTTATTTCATAATAATTTTAAAATTTTAAGTTTCATAATTAATATATTCTAATTGCAAATAATATTGCTTGTGTTAAAACATTAAAGCTTTGTGCTTTTGGTTATATTGTTAAATTTCGATTTTCAATTTGGAAGGAAAAAAACAGAGAAAATATTTCTCAAGAAAAAAAGTACAGAGAAAATAGCAAGCGATAATAAGAAGAAACAAAGGTGATAAATAGCAACAAAAGTTTTTTTCAAAAGTTTCTTATTTTAGTTTACCCAATTTTATGTAAAATTATTATCTTAATCCCTATCTAATAAATCTATAATAAATCCATTTTCAATTAAAAAATGTTTATTGAAGGTCATTTTCCCTTTTGTTTTTGGGTCAAACTGAAAGGTGAGGCCTTTGTAATTTGACCAAATTAATGTACTTATTTGGAAATGCTAACATTTGGTTTTGCAAATTACTCAAAGTATAATCTACAGTTATTGTAAGGACGATATTCCAAAATAAGTAGAATCTAACGTTACGTAGTCCAAAACTGTAGATTGAACTTTGTGTTAAATGTTTACTAACCCAACCATATATATCTAGAAAAAATTGATTATATGGATCGACTAATTTCTTACATGCAATATACATTTAAAATATTCACCATTGCAACATCTTTTTACTTCATACAAGTTCTAACAAACAAAAGGAAAATTTTAAAATAATTTTAACGAGAAATGGCTGGGATTGGATAGGTATGCAAGATTAATGCAAAGTATGTAAAAATATTTTATATTTTTGTTTTGTAATAACATCATAATCGTTACATAAGGATTACTAAATATTTTCCTTTTCCATTTAATTACCTTACTTATGGTATAGCAATGAATGCTTATGTTATGTTAATCTTGTGAACTTAAGACTTTTAAACCAACTTAAGTCATTAAGGGCTTATTTGGTTATATTTTTTAAATTTTTTTCTATTTCTATTTTTTAAAATATGAAAATAAAAAAAGTACAAAAATCAAAAACTATAAACAACACAAAACAACATAGAAACTTTTTATAGCTAAAGGGTTCATTTCTAAGGGCACGTTTAGTTCTTTTTTTCATTTCTATTTATGCTTCTTCTTTTTATTTTTATGTGGTTTTTATTGATTTTTGTGTGTGTTTTTTAGTTTCTATACTTTTTTTAGTTTTCGTATTTTATTTTTGCATTATTTTTTAAGTTTTTATATTATTTTTTAATTTTTGTAGTTAAAAAAATATAATTATAAAATAAAATTTAATAAATAACTAAAGCCCTTAATGAGGTAAGTTGGTTTAGAAGTTCAATAATTTTAAGTTCACAAGATTAACTTAACACAATCATTCATTTCTCTACTATACATAATGCAGTTAAATGGAAAAGGAAAATATTTAATAATCCTTTTTTCTAAATTAAATAATCACATTACTAGAAAATGTATAGGTTCACGAGCACATCTAAATCAAAATTCACACGTCGAGGCAAGATTCGAAGCCTCTAAAACACTAAAAAGGGGGGGAAAATCTAAGTGAAACCCTAACCAATCTTAACGATTACCCAAATTGTTGAAACCAGAGTTACCACTATCCAAGCACGACCTGAAGAATGAAGCACAAAGGATAGGGAAACAACGATGATCAACTTAAATGTCTATCGTAAGGTATTTGATCCTTGTCTCATATCTCTTTTTCAAAATTTCTATTCACACTTGATTAAGAGTTGCAAATCTATTCAACTTCCCAGTTATCAACAGCATGTGAATCGTTAAGACATGCTCTATGAAGGACGGTGATGACGAGGTAAGTAGCTGTGAAGTTCCCTTTCTTTCCAGTCTAGTAGTAGTAACATTGAGTGGGTTGCTGTTATAAGGGATAAGATAAAATCTTTATATGACAACCATACTTTTAAATTGGTCAACTTGCCTAAAGACAAAAAGATTTTATAGAATCAATGGATATATAGGGTGAAGAATGAGGAGCATTATTTTTTGCTTATAATATAAAGTCAGGTTAGTTGTCAAAGGCTTTAAACAGAAAAAAGAAGAAGAAGAAGAAGTTGACTTTAAAGAGATTTTCTCACTTGTTGTTAAGATGTCATCCATTAAAGTTGCTTTTGGTTTAATAGCTAGTCTTAATTGGGAAGTTAAATAAATGGAACTGAAAATTGCTTTTCTTCATAGTGATTTATGGGAGTAGATATATATGAAGCACCGTAAGGATTTTGTAGTGAAATGTAAGGAGAAATTGTGCTTATAAGTTAAATAAAAGCCTGTACAATTTTAAAAAGCTCCCAAAAAGTTTTAATATGCTATGATTCAACAACGATATAAGAAAACTACTTTTGATCATTGTGTATTTGTTCAAAAAAATTTTATAGTGATTTCATCATTTTATTACTCTATGTTGATAACATGTTAATTATTGGTCAAAATGTAATATCCATTCCTATAATGAGGGAATAGCCTAGTTACATGCATTGTACATACATGAGATGAGACATTTCTTTTTTTTTTTAAGCATTACATGTGCATATGTGAATCATGATATTGTGACATTAGGAAAGCATGATTAAGCATGCACTCATCAGACATATCTTAGGTATGAATGAATTTTGATAAAAGAGTTTTGATGTGATACTGTATTATGGTGATTGAATTTTTGTTTCATGGCTATAATTAGAGATTTGGGGATTTATTGTCATAATTTGGTGAATTGTGAAGTGATATGTACATTTAGAGTGGGAAATATGTTAAATTATAAGAGAAATTGATATGTGAAAAAAATTGAAATTTCTGGACTAATTAGTGAGTGACACATGGCAATATGAGAGAGAGGGGGACAAATGTAGGTTTAAATTAAGTGTGATTAATTGAAATTAAATAGGTTATTTATGGAACATTAATTGGAGTAAGAAGAGATAATGGAAGAAGATATAAGTGTGGTTGAATGGGACAAAAGGAGAATAATACAAAACCAAACCAACCTTCCATTCTTAAGTTGACATATGGCAAGATAAATGACTCACCCACTCATTCACGTTTAACACCATTTAAAAGACCTGAATTGTTGTCATTTACTCTTCTTCTTTCTCTCTTCCATCTATCCATCACCTTTGCTCTCCCAAACCTTGGATTTTTGTTCCATTTTCATGGAATCCTTCTTGTTCTTCCTTCTTTCATCTTATCTTGTTTTTGGAATCCTTTGGCAAACTTAAGGAGCTTGTTGGGCTTATTCTTGGAAGGACACCCTAGGTGAAAGAAGTAAGTATTTGATTGCTTTGTTGTGTTATTTATGATCATATCATTCATAAAGATTGAT
>JAOXYD010000009.1:11650944-11662039 GCA_028565735.1 Pinacopodium congolense | reverse complement strand
TAATTTTCATGTAACAATTTAACTTGTCACTTGATAATTTTTATGCCTTCCACATTCACATCATAGCACAATTTAAATTCCTATATCACATATACTTCTATAAACATGTATCATTTCAAGGAGGATATATTTTGGGGCTTTACAAGTATATACACTGATCAATCAATGAGTAATGAAGAAAGTGCACATTTTTAATTTAATCCTTGAAACATTGGTCAATCAATGAGTAATAAAGAAAGTGCCCATTTTTAATTAACCCTAAAAAAAATTATTTTTCCAATTCAACCCTGATACCTACTACACTATCCATCCAATATGTAACGAAAAAGTGCACATTTTCAATTTAATCCTTGAAATTTTTTTTATTTTTTCAATTTGATCCTGATACCTACTATTGACCAATATTCAACGTTGGAATGATATAACAAATTTTTGTATTATTTTCTAATCAGTATGTGTTGATACGATATGATAATGCAGACACTGATCACCAATTTATAAAATCATTTATATATCTTTTTTGTGTTATAATTCAATGTTTAAATATAAGGTTAAAATCACCTAAGTTTCTAAATTAGATCCTTATAATTTCAAAATTATCAAATAGATTCCTAAAGTTTAAAATTACTTTCATCTGCTAGTCTTATATTACTTTATCATATGTGGACTAATAGCATATCTACTTGGCACATTTGAAAACATGTGGCATCATCACATGGAATTGGGCATATGAATGAAAGTAATTTAAAATTTTAGGGATCTATTTGATAGTTTACCAAACTATAGAGACCTAATTAAGAGTTTATCAAATTATATGAACCTAAATAATTTTAAATCCAACTAATTGATTATTTTAATAATTAAAATAAACATTTTAATAATTAAAAAATGTTTGATGCAAATATTTTATTATTTTAATAAGGTATACAAAAAAATTTTAATTAAAATTTGAAAATCAAATAAATTATTTTTTTTGTCTATTATAAATTCAATATCTATGATATTGCATATATTTGAGAGCAAGGTAAAGTTTTTATCGTATAAATGAGTAATAATTGTTTTAAGTTAAATTTTTTTGGATTAATAATAATTTGATTTCGATATACTTCTCTATAGCCTGAGCTTTTAAAAAATTATATTTAGTTCTGATTTGACCTAAATAAAAAAGTTAGAATTTGTTCATATTTAAAATTTCACATAAAATAACATGAGATATTTGTAAAAGTGAGTATATAGACTTTTTAAACTACATTTAGAACTCTATAAGGAATATTTAAAAAGAACTTTCATAAGAAGAAATGAAAAAAAATTGTATTTAAATCAAATTAACGTAATTAATTTTATATGGAGTTGAATTAAAAAATTTTAATTCAATAAAATTAATTTTTAATCTAAAATTAATGAAGTAAATTGTGTTTAGTAAATTTAAAATCAAATTAATTTATGATATAAAATTAATGAAGTAAATTTGTTTAATAAATTTAAGTTTAAATTTAAACTTAAAATTTAAATCATATTTAAATGTGAATAAGTTTTAAACTATTTTATTTATATTCAATTATAATTAAGTATAAAAAAAGTTCTTTAGGCCATATGAAATCAATTTTGAACCAAATTATTATCAACCCAAAAAATTTATTAACTTAAAGCAATTATTAATATATTATTTACACGATAAATTTGTTTGCATTACTTTCACATATATGAAATATTATAGATATTTAAATTTATAAAAGAAAAAATATTTTTTGATTTTTTAAATTTTAATTTAAAATTTTTGCATACTTTATTAAAAGAGTAAAATATTTATATCACACATTTTTAATTATTAAAATTTTTATTTTAATTATTAAAATAATCTATTAATTGGGTTTAAAATCATTTAAGTCTTTGTGATTTTGTAAACTATCAATTAAATTATTATAATTTGGAAAAATATCAAATAGCTCCATAAAATTTCAAATTACTTTTGCCTATTAATTCAACATCATATGACATAACCACATGTCTTTAAATATACTACGTGAACATATCACATAGACATACCGTTGGTCTATATAAGATAAAAAATAATAATAATTTAGGACCTGATTACATGTCCCAAAATTTACAGCCCTATCTTGGCCTTAGGACACATGGAAACATCTAATTAAAGTCATAATTTGAAGAAGGAAAAAAATGTTGTGTTTGCCAAAATGGTGTTTTCGTAAAAAGCTCGAAAAACAAGCATTGCAGCTTCTTTTTGCCTATTCGATGTGTCAATGGCAACTGAAGTCTTTCCCCAAGCAGGTTTTTGTTGATCCAAATTACAAGGAAACAAGTCAGTGTGTGATAGAAGTTATGGAAATTCAATGATATAACATCGAATCAATTGTGAGTTTCTTTCTTTCCATTTTATTTTTTTAATCTTTTTGGTGATTTCTTAATTGTTAGGGCTACGGTTATGTTAAAGGTTCTCCCATTAGGGTTTTCTCCTTCTTCTTTCTAAGATTTGGATTAGGATATATTAATCATAGCTCTCCAATGTGACATATTCCTTATCGGTTTGGTTTCAGAAAAATGTTCGCAAAGCTTTGAGCTTTTTCGTTTTAGCTTACATGGTTTTCCCATATAGGTCAAGAACCCTAATATTTTTGTTGTAACCAGTAAAGCATTTATGGATCTCTTAAAACTGACTTTGTTATCTAGATTCCTAGGATTAATAATTTCGATTCCTACTTCTTGTGTTCGATCTAGTATTATGTGTTCACAAAAGGTTAAAATGGTTAAAATCTATTGGGGACCTCTTTAGTTCAACTAGTAATTGCTACAGACAAATTGATTAACTACACTTTTTGTTATTAGAATAATGCCATTTATTATGCAATCGAGCTGATTTCAGTTATTGATTGGTGATTATTTAATTTCATTACGCATAATATGCATTTTGTTAATGTTTATTAGGCTACATGGCTTATAACACGTGCTAGGATAACTGCTAGTGCTTATGCAGCTACATATGCCATCCAAGCATGATAGGCATTTAAAATAAAACCTCAAACTGCTAAATTTTGCATGTTTTTATAGAGTTGCTTTAATACTTAGAGTCAAGTTTGTTGCCATTTTTTTGTGTAAGAATACAAATTTCTATCATATGATGGGTTAGGTTTTTTAGATGCCTTTTAAGTAAAGCATGAAATTTGATTATTCTCTATTAAACTTAGTAAGGGACCTTGATTAGCCATGAATTGGTTTGTGTTTACTAAGCATTCAATTACTCATGAAGATAAGAAGGTCATAGAAAGTTGTTTTTTAGCCCTCCCTGATCAATGATTTCTCAAATGAATGCTTCTTACTACTAAGAAACTTTTTATGCTTGAAACCATCTCTTGAAGTGAACAAGATACCAATACTCTTATGAGTTTAGAAAGACATAGTTGCTTATTTTAGTTCCTAGTTATTAGCTTTTGTTACTTTATTAGCTTTGAAGCCTTTAGATACATGTTGATGCCCAAGTTCATAGATCCATGATTGATATGTTAGTTCAAACAGAGTGAATTGTCCTAAGAGCATTAAATAGATGCTTGTAATCGTTGCTACTTGATCCATATTCTTGTCTAGAATTGTGCATTCATGGTTGCACAGTTATGTGTTGTAAGCTTTGCCTTTCTATTAACGTTTTAATTTGTGCATTTGTAACGTCCTTTACTTGGTTTTGTAGATCACTACTAATTAATTTTGTTTATTGGGAATATTATTTTTGTAGGGAAATTTATGCAGCAGACAAGATTAAGGAAGCATATAAGAGAGTAATGGTTACAAACCATCCGGATCAGGAGGAAATCATTATTTAGCGTCCAAAATAAATGAGGCAAAAGATATCTTGCTTAGGAAAAAGGGTGGTGATTATGCATTTTAGTGCCATTGGTTTTACTATCCCAAAGCATTCAAACAATCAAGAATATGAAAGTTCTTAGTATATAAAAGATGATTCTTGAAATTATTTTTGTAAGAAAATCAAATTTACTTGCCCTATTGCTTTTCCCATGGGTGCACAAAATTTGTCAAACTCTGATATAATAGGCTTGCATTTGATATACAGGGTGAGGTGTCTTTTTCTTTATTCTTGCTTCAAAATGTAGCCACGTTATCCTATACATGGGAGGCAATAAGGAACCTAGAATTTACATATTCCAATTGTTTTGATTTTGGTCTTGAGGACTTTTCTTTTGCTTTCAGATTTGTCATTCTTATACAACCATATTATTCAATAGATGGAGAAGTATGCTAAATATGTTTTGTAGTGCCTACATTGATGCCTATCTCTTGAAGCTATAGTAGATGTTAATGGGCCAAGAATTCTAATTATGCAAGTTAAGAAATTTTATCAACAAATCTATACAAAATAATCACCACTTTGAAAATGCATTTAATGCACATGCATGAAAATGTATTATGAATAAGACTTTAATAAGGAGAAGGAATGTCCAAAGATAATATAGACAATGTCTTAATAGGAGATTAGTTCATCTATTTACATATGTCAGTTGAATTTTATAGTGGCACCTGTTACATGGTTCTTAGTCGCTTAAATTTTAAATTTTAATTGAAACAACTAGATCTAAATTTAAATGTAAACATTCAAATTTAATTTTTCTACCTTTCTCATTTCATAGTTAACAATTTAAGCTCATATTTCAAATGTTGAATTTTACGTTTTGGTAGAACTTGACAAAGTTGCAGTTTATCTAAAAGGGCAACGGTTATCCATACATGTTTAGTTTGTAGGTTAAAAGTATGGGATCACCTAATCATCCAATCTTTATTTTGTCAACTATATTGAAGATGTTTATTGATCCCTCAAGGATTTTGAATCTCTATAGAGTTGGATTTTGTTTCTATGTGTGTCTAGATTTGAAAAGATTTAGTTGATGAACATCTTCTCCATGTTAGAAGAACACGTTAAGTGTTTATAAAAGATGGAAGCATATCAACCTCAAGTCGTCACATTACCCTATCTATAAAGTAGCTCTTTCGTTGATTCTATAGGGAGGTGTCATTTACTTTGGCCACAACATAGTAATCTTAAGTTTATTCTACATTCAATCTTAATAAAGGTTACTATTCTAAGAACAAATAAATTAATGGAACTGTCAAAATATGATCTTTATCTAAACATAACTTGCTCAATTCCAAAGTACAGGAAGTCAGAACCATGTATATAATGTACAATACACAAACACAGTTAAGCCAAAGATACATCTTCAGTTTATTTTACTGGTCTACATCTTCAGTTTATTTTACTGGTATATCAAATGTTGGTAATAGAATCAAATGAAACACAGATCATGCAAGCAAAGATTGACAAAAATCTAACATAACAACAGATATATAATTATAAACAAGAAGCAATGTTGTTATTGGATCCATTCAAGCTCCATAAATCATTGTCTGCTCATTAGGTGGGATCATAAGCATGAATGGCCAAGTGTTGAACTAAGGATGAGGCACATTTTGATGAATCTAACATCATTTCTGGCAAAGGACACACGAGTGGCAAAATCACATGTTGATTCACACAGCTCACATCGCAACTCATCTTCTACACAGCTTCCACAGCAACCACATGATTTATTAAGTGCCTCACAGCTACCCTATTTCATATCAAAACAATGGATATTAATCTGTAAAATGCTCATCCAGAACCTACTGTAGGTAATAAATGCACAAGAATAAAATTCCAGCTCAAGTTCATCTAAGTAATATATAACACTACAACAAAAGAAAAAGAAAAGATGAAAAGTGGACCATATTCCATAAAGGTAAGTCATCTAACAAAAAATAAAAAATTTTAAGCCAAACTATACTTTAAGGCTTAAGATAGAAATAATATGAAAGTGAAAATCATACAAAATCAGAGAATGATATGTAACATTGTATAAAGACGCAAACGCTTTTATGCAAAATAAGATATCAAAGGAAAAGTACAAACATAATTCGCACAACAACACACCAATACCACGATAAATCTTGGAAAAGCAACTGAAGAAATACATATATAAAAAAGGTGGGCCAAAATGAATTATAGAAATTTATACACATCAATCAACGTCCAATTTCATGTGAAAGAGAAGAACTATGCAAGCATTTAGAATCTAGAAGTAGGTAATAACTTGCCTCGAGGTTAAGCTTCCTCCCAAGAGTAGCACCGCTAGGATGTATAAACCATAGTGCAAGGCAATTCCAACCAAAATGGGAATTACCAATCAAGTATACCTATGTAGGACAATTAATGATTCGAGAAGGTACCGAGACTTGATCCAAATCTCTCAATATTGCTTCCATACAGCACATACAGCGTAACACTTCCCAAAAGACCTCACAAAAAAATTAACAAATTCAAACCAAGTTGTAAACCTAATCAACACGTTAAATAGTCTTAGGATCAGGACTATAGCACGTGAAATACTACAAAAATCCCGCTCTATACCTTTACAAACCTCTCTATTAAATCAATCTATTCCCTAATGGTGCCATCAAATTTGTCTACTATCAAGATCTAATTCAATATAGAATGTGGAAGAATTAGTTAAGTTGATGCAACTTCACAAAATGTTAGATCATAAGCAAAGAGAGTCAGTGGAGATATTAAATTGATAATTGTGCTTAAGGCCATCATAAGAGACCTAAATCACTGCAAGCATTCACCTTTTCAAGCTATCAACCATGACAAATTTCAACAAGATGAAATGCCCACATTTAATATCCCAAATACGATCATCAGATGCAAAATCAATAACGTCAACAAAAAACAAAAATTCTTCCAATCAAGGGTCGATTTAAAAAGAGATTAAAACTAATCAACAACATATAACGAAACCCTTAGGCCATGGTTCTTGAAAAATAAAAAACTCAATATTATCTGAACCTACTATTAAAAGAAGTTATACGAAAATACTCTTGATGCTTATTTATTTATTTTTAAAACTAATTAACATATGGATTTAATGACAATATTACACATTTATGACTGGCCAGATAGAGTTGTTTATAATTTAAAATTTTAAAAAATTATTTAATAATTTTAAAATTATGAAATCCTACTTTACTAAACTATAAAAGTTGTGAGTGATTTTAACCTTAAATATACAAGTGATGATTTACTATAATATCGAAAGAATATAAAAATGACTTTGCTTTAGACGATATAGAGTATCTCGATGTCGACACCATATTGACTTAGCATGAAGCTCCACAAGAAAGTTTTTCGAACTTTTTTTCTTCAACTACTCCTCCATTACAGCCACCACTACTTGAGAGAAAAGGACAAACATAGAGAAGAGAAAAGTAGGGTTGGCATGTGACCATGCAACTTGAGGACAATGAACATATATACCCAGGTAGGAAAATACTGTCCTAAGACAGACTCCTGACTGCTGCTAAACTATATATCTATATATATATATATATATAAAAAGAGACATGAGTTGTGAGCTGTAGTCATCGTAGATCATTGAAAAGTTTTTGTTGGGTAGTGTTAATAATAACAAATTTCTTTTACAAACGTTAAAAAAAGAGTCGACAACCTGGGTAACAGATGCAGATTTGACATTTACGTGTTGTTTCTATCCATCTTCTGCTTCTCTCTCTGTCTCTCACTCTCTCTCACAGACGCTCACTCACTCACTCACTCCGTCTATACATTAGAAACACAATTTTCAAGACTGTAAAGCGTTGAAATCTGGAGCCAGTATCGTCCTCTCCGTTTGTCACTCTGATGTACAGTGAAAACAGGGAGAGAAGAGAGAATAGTGGAGCCATAGGTTGGTGCTAAAGTTGCTAGCATGGCAGCACGTTATACGGGCACCAAGCTCACATGAAAACAACACAAATCCCTTGACTCCCTTCCACAGAAAAATAAAAAATATATATCTATTATAAAAACTATTTATTATTACATAACAATAGCTTGATTTACGATGGTTATAATAGCCATAACAGAACCATATAATTATTCAGTTATTTACAATTCCTGCGACTCACTTTCATGACTTAGTCTATGCTAAGTCGTTTAACAACTCCTCCAATCAAATTTGTAGGGTGAAATATTTATTTAGTTTGACTTTTTAATGTCAATTCTCATTTTAAACTTTCAGTGACTCATATGGTGTTTTTTACATTTATATAACTCTTTCTATCACATTATATCTATTTTTTTATTTTTTTAAATGTAGAGCAGTGTCTTATTAAAAATTTAAAATGCGATGTTGTTTTGAAATTATGAATGAATAAAAAATTAATGAAATATAATACAAATAAATAATATTTTCAAAATATAAAATTAAAATTAAAAAAAGCAAACCACAAAGTGGTTTGAGTATAATTAACTAAAATTTTTAACCAAGAAACTTTGTACCAAAACTTTTTTAAAAAATTAACTGTTGACTAAGTGAGTTTCAATTAATTAATACCCAATTAAAAGTATTATGAATCTTTATGCTTACCAATTCAAAATTATAAAGTTTAATTGAATGATAAAGTACTGAGGTCCTCATCAATTCAATACTGATGATATCTTGACCTAGTAAAAAGGCTGGCACTACTTTGTTCGAATTCTGTATGGTACACGCCTTTTCTACATGTTGAATTTTCAACTTCTATCCTTTTTGTTAAAGTCGTAGCTTCTAACTTAATAAAGACTCTTCCTTTGAACTTTCTCAAACTCTTTTCCAACTTCACTTTTAGCACAAAGTAATTTGTGGTGCAGTGATTCGACTATTATCAAAAGAAGATAAATGACGACAAAAGAGATTGCTTGGGCTACAAAAATAGGCACGATACTAAGAACTTTATGTTTTCTTTAATTAAATTCAATTGTCAACAAAATTCGATTTCATCTACTCAGTGGCTCCACCATAATCCTCCATTACTGATTCCAGATAATCAATATTTTATGTAGTCCAATGTAAATTGTCAGGTAAAAAGGGGATGTTTAGTTGGGTTGTAGATTGTTGTTTTTTATTGTGGTTGTTGTATTTTTGTATTGGTTATTATGTTTTCTTTAACGATTTTTGTGCTGTATTAGTGTGTTTTCTTTATCGATTTTTGTGTTTAGAAAAACAGAAAACCAAAACCAAACATAAAAACAAAACAAAACATGGCCAAGGAGACCCCAATTCATTTTCCTGCCATCTTAACTTCATCTGGCATCAAATGAGTAAAAGAGAAAAAGAAACATTATCACAAGACAAAGACACATAAATAAAATTGGACCCTTGAGCATTAAATGAGATGCATGTATTTATTGGAAGATGGTCGTGCCATGTCCCTATCTGGCCAACAAGAAAGATGAGGAAAGTTTTTAATAACCAAAACAAACTCCACTTAGAAGCCACACGTTCTGCTTGTTTCTTCCAATGTTATCTATGTTTTTTAAGACATTGATTAGTTGGGTCGTGAATTATAAATTTTTGTTGTAGTTGTTATATTTTTATATTTTTTATTTCTGTACTATATTACTGTATTTTCTTTATCAATTTTTATATTTAAAAAAATAAGAAACTAAAATAAAAAATCAAAGATCAAGTAAACGTTATTTTAATTCCTATGATTGAATGTACATTTTAATTTTTAATATTTATATAAATATTAAAAAATATAATATCTAATAATATTAAAAAAATTTCAACGTTTGTAAAAATGTTTAAAAATATCATGGTTAAAAACTTTTTTCAACTTTATTCTTATTTTCTATTTTTTCTTTTCAAGAATGCCAAATAAATGCTTAAGATTGTACGTTATAATAAGAACTTCTGATTTGAAACTACTATCAATTCTTTGCAAGGCTCTTTCCATATTTTTCGAGCAATTAAAGCTTTGATTCTGCTTCGAAACGTCTACGTATTTACCTGCAAAGCAATGCCAATTTCAAGACAAAACCATTTGTATTTATGAACGCTCAGTATTTAATGCATTGCATGAAAACTATAAGCTCATTTATGATGTCCCAACAGAAACCCTGAATTCATCTGCAATTCCAAACACATCACAATAAATATTAACAAAAGTCGAGAACGTAAAAAACATTTTTTCGAAAAATAAAGAACGCAATAATTTAACAACAAAAAAACAGAATACTCTCGTGGATACCAAAGGCACATCAACAACCAACATTCTCTTTTCTTGTTTCTAATTCAGAGTCTAAAAGAAACATAAGGAAAAAAAAAAAAAGAAGCATAAAATTAATGAAATACATAATAAAGTACAAACATTTTTATAATTTTATTTATTGTAAAAGTTATCTAAAAATATGAAAATAAAATTCACAAAAATTCATTGAGATCTTTTCATTTTAAAATATGTTTTAAAATGTCTAACGTATTAGAAATAAAAAAATACCATTTATTAAGTTTTATTGACTTATTTTTAAAATTTTAGTATTAAAATCAAGTAAAAAAATTATATATTTTTTCATAGGTGTAATTATCATTATTTATTACCTTAAGTACCACAAAAATTTAAAATAATTACAAGGGAAGTCTCTTTTCTTTTATCCCACACAACATTATTTATATCAATCTAATTATCAAAACTAGTCATCTTGACCTATATATATTTTTTAAAAGTGAAAAGAGAGGGGTAGGGGGTAAAAAGGCAAAGTAAAAAAGAAAAGCGTGGACCCCTGACGATGTCTGTCGGTCATCGCCTCGAATTCCTCGCCTCTGCCTAAAAGTGACACGGCAGACGAGGGCCCATTCTTTCATTCACATTTACATTTCTCTTAAAGAAATACTTACTTAAGAGTTAAATTCAATTCAATTCAATTCAAAATTTTAGTTCTTGTTAATTTTTAATTGCAAAATTCCAAATTACAATTAATTCTGGCAATGCCCATATTAAATAGGCTTTCTATTATCGGGCGGCTAAAAAGCTCAACCACTCCTCTGACTCAATTCTTGCCCTTCTTTACTCTTTGATTCCCTTCAATTATTTCTATATTATCACACCATTTAGAAAACCAAAAACACAACAGCTTTTGAATCATGGGACGGTCGGTCTCAACATCCGACGGTCCATAATGGGCAGTAATGGTTCCTTTGTTACATAGTACACAAAC
>JAOXYD010000009.1:11629824-11647781 GCA_028565735.1 Pinacopodium congolense | reverse complement strand
TAAACCTCAAGTTCTTCGAATTTATTAGATGCTTATGGATTTTAACTTGTATAAACTCCATTTCTTCTAAAGTGGTCTTGGTTGGTCAAAAGGTGGAGAATTGGTCAAAGAGAGGAGGGTAGACTTGGTCACTTGGTGAATGGTCTTCACTTTGGTGAAAGAAGTCTCACATAAATTCAAGCTTCCAATCTTGGTCAAAGGAGGAGGAGACTCGGTCAATGGTCTTCTTTTGCTTCTCCTAGAATGGTCTTGGTCAAAGGTTGTTGGAGTTGGTCAAAGGAATCGAGAGAAGACTTAGTCAATGTTTTTGTAATTGGGCTTAACCTAAGAAAGCTCTCTCCGGAGACTTAAATTAATTAGAAGCCTTTGTAATTCTTCCATCATAATGCGTGCTTTTCCTAATTTTAACATGCTTTCTTTTCATTATTTTGGACTCTCTCCTTCCATGCTTCTTTACTTCATCATTTTTTATCATTTGGTTTCCTTCTTTTTTTTTTTTGTACAAACTTTCTTTCAACTTCCATTCGTCCTACATAATAAATAAATATACTAACAAGACTTAATTCTAACCCAAAATAAAAAATTAAATAATAAAACCTAAAAAATAAACTAAAAAACCAAATGATTAATTCTTAGCCTAAATCAACACTAAACAAATAAGAAATACAATAACAATAATGATGATGAAAAACACATAAAAAGAGTCCTAAACATAACAAGTTCATCGTAAAATGCAAATGAACACATGCTAAATATTTAGAAAATCCTATACTAATTCACAACTATCAATATCCAACAAGGGGTAACAACTTGTATCGTATCTTGAATTTATTTCTAAGAATGAACTTAGGACTATTGAAGAAGCTTTAGATGATGAAAATTGAGTTTTGGTTATGAATGAAGAGATGAATTAATTTGAAAGAAATAAACTTCAAACCTTAGTACCTAGACTTAAATACCATCCAATAATAAGTAGTAAATGGGTTTTTAAAACCAAATTATATGACTAAGAAAACATAGTTTGAAATAAGGAAAGACAAGTTACAAAAGGATATAACCAAGGGGAAGGAGTAGACTATGATGAAACCTTTACCTCTGTAGCTAAATTAGAGGCCATTGGACTTTTACTTCAATTTTCATCTCACATAAGCTTTAAATGATTTCAAATGATTGTTAAAACTGCATTTTTAAATAGCTTTATACAAGAAGAAGTTCACGTTGCGCAACCCTCCAGTTTTGAAAAACATGAAGCACCCAATTACATTTTTAAATTATCCAAAGCTTTATATGGTTTAAAAGAAGCACCTAGAGCATGTTATGATTGATTAAGCTCATTTTTATTTGAAAATGGTTTTGAAAAATGAAAATTTTATACCACTTTATTTATTAAGAAAAATAAAAAGGATGTATTAATTATTCAAATTTACATGGTTGATATTATTTTCAAGGCTACTAAAGAATTATTATGTCAAGAATTTGTTAAGTTTATGAGTAGAGAGTTTGAGATGGGCATGATGGTGAACTTAACTTCTATATTAAACTTAAAATAAAGAAAATGAAGGATTGTATCTTCATCAATGAAGCCAAATACATAAAGGAATTGCTTAAGAGCATTGGCATGGATTAGAAAACCATTAGATACTCTAATGAGTACGTCCATAAAATTAAACAAAGATGAAGAGGATAAAAAAGTGGATGTAAAACAATATCAAGGTATGATTAGTAGTTTGTTATATTTAACTGCTAGTAGACTTGATATAATGTTTAGTGTATGCTGATGTGTTAGATTTTAATCATCACCTAAAGCATTGAATTTGTTAGCTATCAAATGCATTTTGAGAAAATTGAGTGGTACATTACGTTTTAGGACTTTGGTATCCTAGGAATGCATGTTTAGATTTGAATGGATAATCTGATGGTTACTATGTAAGAAGTTTGCTCAATAGAAAAAGTACATCTATTGCATTTAATTTCTTTTTCAATGGATTAGTATTATGGTTTTGTAGAAAGAAAAATTAGGTTTCACTGTCTACAACTAAAGTTGAGTATATAGCCGCCAATAGTTGCTACACTAAATTTTTGTGTGTAGACAATAAATTAGGAATTATGGTTTATATCTTAACAAAATTCCAATAAGATGTGATAACACGACCACTATATGTCTAAGAAAGAATCCCATTCAACATTGTAGGACTAAGTATATCGAAATTAGATATCATTTCATTAGAGATCATGCTAAAAATGGTGACATTGAACTTGAATTTTTTAATATTATGCATGAATTAGCAGGTATTTTTACTAAATCTTTATGTTAAGAATGTTTGTACACAATTAAAAGAGAAATAGATATGACAGATGGCCATTTTTTATGACAATGTTTCTAGTTTTTTTAAATTGAACTTCATACATCTTTTTCATGTGTTTATGTCTTTTTGTCGATTCCAAAATGGAGGAGACGTATGATTTTATGTAGAGCATGTTTCCTTTTAAAAATCTCTTACTTATTGCATGAATGTAGTGGGAGTCTGATTAAAATCGATACTTGTAGTGATCCTTGAACTCTTATTTGATTTAGGGGGAGTATACTAAAATCACAATCATTAGTTTTTATTTATTTATGTTCATTAAGCTTAGTTATCATAATATCACATGTTTTTTCACCACCAAAAGGGGGAGATTACTGAATCAAAGGATCTTGCACCCTATTTTGATAAGGATAAAAAACTTTATTACTAATATTATGGTTAAATGTATTGAAAGATAGGTGTTTGAAAGAAGTTCGAGTGTATTCACTTAAGAATTCTCAAAGATTAATTGAAGTTCATGAAGATTATATGAAGACTCAAGCCATCAAAGAAGCGAATTAGTTTTTCTAATACAGGTTTTATATGTAATTTTTATTGTAAGTCTTGTAAGACTTGTTTCCTTTTATTCAATGGCTCACTCATGCAAACTTACATTCTTGACTTAGAAAATGCATGTAGGTGCATGAATCATGAGGACTTATATGTTTTATGTGTGTATATGGAAAATCCACTTGATGTATGATTTAGTTGAATAAAGATGAATGAATGATTAGGGTTAATCAATTAGTATGAATTAGAAAATATTTGGGATTTTTAATTTAAGTGTTTTAGTTATAAAATATGTTTGGGATGGCTTAGCATTGTAAGAGGTTCTTTCACTTGTTGGATTACTAAGTTTAAAGGTTATGCTGTCAACCAGTACAAGTCAATCGATTGAATAAGGACCGGTCGACCGAATGAAATATATTAGTCAATTTAACATTAGCCATTGGTCGACCGGTCAACCAAACATAAGCCATCGATCAATTGAATGTTATAAAATTAGAAGCATAAGATCAATAATGGTCATAATTTACAATGATAATATGTTTTTAATGATTATATGTTAGACATTTGATGAAAAATGGTAAATTGATTAGGTTATAAGTATAAGTAGGTGTGTTTTTCTTGTACTAATCATTCAATTATCATCTACACATTTTCTAAAATCATATTTTTGCATTAGAATTATTTTTATGGATTTTGTAAAGTGTTATGAGTCTTTGTGAGTTTATCCATCCATTGTTTGTGTGAGCCTTTTTGGTACACCAAAGGGAGCTTTACTAAAATACTTTTAAGTGTTGTTTTGGTGACGTTGTGAGAATATTCTTTAGCCTTATAAAAAGAATGGGAGAAGGTTATCATTGCACCATAAAAAAGGATCTTATAATTCTTACATTGTAATTGCTGACTGCTTGAATAAAATCATCTCAATAAGTTGTGTTGGGAACTAGATGTAGCTGGAAGTGAACCACTTCAAACTAGTATAAATCAATGGTGTATTTATTTTCTATACTCTTTTAATTTGCACACTTACTTTGTTTTTTTCTGTTTAATTTTATAGCATTGTCTAACTTTCGTATTTGATAAATTTGTTTTGTGCATCTTGAAAGATTTTTTTTATCATTTAATTCACCATGTTCTTAGGTGTCATATAGGCTTCAAATTGTTTTTAAAAATATTGTTTGGTCATAGAAGAGGATTTCATTCTTGTTTTCTAATAAAGTTAATCATTCTCATTTGATGCATTTTCCCATAATAGCCCAAGTTTTTTGGAAGAAAAAATCATTGAAACCCTCTGAACTCAGGGTTTTGTTAGGATTGAAACTGTTGAAGACTTTCTAGATCTCTATATTTGGGAAGGGGTTTGTGGGTAAAGTGATAACTCTCTCAAAGATCTTAGTATAATCTTTAAGGATTAGTAGACATAGATTAACCTCTATATAAAATGTCTTGAAATAATTTCTGAAATTGATCTAGGATTCTTTTTTAGGATATAATATGATGGCCATTATCATCTAGAGTATAATATATATTATTGCAACTCTATGATTCCTGTTTGAAAAAATTGAGTTGTAGAAAAACTTAGTGTTCTTGTTACCTTTTGTTAACCAGGAGAGTTTTTAAGATTGTTTTAAAAAATATTCTTAATCTTCAAAGTGGGCTGCGTTTTAAAAATTTTTAAGTGATATTAACTAACTTCAAGTTACATTGGAAAGTTTGGTGTTTGGTGTTTGTTTTATAATTTTATAATATCACATAGTTTTGTTATCATAAAAAAGGAGGAGATTGTTAATCCAATATTGGTTTGATTGTAGTTGGCTGTACATAAAATTTTAGCTCAAATTAATCTGTCTTGCAACACATAAATTCACATTTAATTTGATACCAATGCTCCATATGTGCACCGGTTGCAACAAGTACTATAGTGTGTATGTGATTGTAAGTACTAGGTTAATCGGATTATAATTATCTATATAATCAAAGAGGGTTATAAATTAATAAATTAAAATTAAAAAATTAACCTAAAAAGCCTAGAAAACTTCCAATAAGAAGTAAAAGAGTTTACGATTGTTTTTCCTAAATTTTTCAGTTAAAGCTTTTGTGATTGATGATTTAATTGATGGATTAGTAACGCCTAATCTATAGTGTCTTCACTAAATCAAGATAGTATTATGGTTAAAACACTGGCTTATCTCTATTGGTCATATCTTGAGGTTAGGTTATACCTCAGAGTTAGGTAACAAGCTTAAAGCTTAGGAATCATAATCCTAAATTTCCCTAATTCAAGATGAATATTCTCATGATTGACCAAGTCTTTGGTTATTTCCCTAATTTAAACTCCTTTGTTTATTGATTTTTCTAATAACCTAAATAGAGAGTATTGGAGCCTAGATTATCTAATGGCAATATCCTAAGCTATTAGTTCAGGATAACCATTATGTTTTCAATAAATAAATATTAACTCACTAATCATGCATTAATCATTAATTGACACAATTAACCATCAATAAACATATTTAAAAACCTAACTAAACTAAAATTTAACATTAAGCACATAAATTAATCAAAGCTAACAAGATAATTAACTTAGACATCATATACATTGATTAATTCATAAATAAAGCCATAAAAAATAAAATCAAATCGTAGAAATCACCAAAGATGGATTTAAGATAACTAACTAACTCTAATCCATGTGATTATAGCTTCTGGAACTCATAAACAATATACGAACGTAATTTGCAAAAGATGAAACCCAAAAAAACCTAAATTAATTTGATTTGAAAAACTACTAAAACAAAATTTTTTAATTTCTAAAACTAATGCTTCAAATGTCTACAAGAGGCGTCAATTTATAGGGAAGATGCAGCTGCAAGTGGAGGAAGAAGACAAGCTGTAACTGTTAAAAAAATTAGCTAAAGAATGTGTCTACCGACTAAATATAGTGAGCTCACCTAATGAATATGGCGGGTTAGAATCAGCTGTATTGGTCCATTTCTTCGACACCAATATGGGAGTCTTTTATGGGCAGTATGACGAGTTGTACACAACTGTGTTACTCATAGAACTTGACTCCTTTTGCTCCTTTTTACTTAATTCTCCAATTATTCATATCAACCTACAAATTAAACATTTCTAAACATTAATAAAATATTTAAGCATTGAAATAGGGGTAAATATACAATAAATAATGTCCAAAAATATTATAAAATTCACCCATAAGAAGGTTCCACCTAGGTTTGATGATAAGAAAAAACCTTCTTAATAATATATTATTGTGAGTTTGTTTAGTTGGAAAGATGTAGTGAAGAAAAACTATTTAGAAGATATAATTTAGAGCTTTGGAGCTTAAATAGAGACTATAAAGAATAAGGGCAAAATGCTCAAGTTGAAGGTCAAGACAGAATTTTAATTGATTATGTGTGGTAATTTTTTATGTAATCTTATCCAAGTATTCTCATTATATTTTTAGGTTTTCTAATAGGATCAATGTAACCAAATTAATTGCCAAATTTAAAAAATTAAACACTTTTTCTCAAAACACATTTTAAATAAAAAAGTTAACAAGTATACTGATCGTAAGTAACATAGTGAGTAAATTAAACTTAATTTATTATCCCATGGGGAATTATCAATGCAATTACTAGGGAAATTGGATCACAATTATCTAAAGAGGTTGAAATTGACTTATTAATTTAACTAAAATTACCAAACTAAATTAGAGGATTCTAATTTTTCAAAGAAGGTTGGCTTTGAATTTTAAGATTGCTTAATGGATTAAATGGCTAAGGAATTGGTTTTTAATAATTTTGAAGGATTAATTAAGGATTAAAAAACTTGTCCTATGGAAACTTCACTAAATCAAGGCAATGTTATGGTCAAATTAATGCCTTTTCTATAACTTTCCAAGTTTATGGTTTGGTCCACTCATAATTCTTAGAAAAGTCTTAAAGTGTAAAAAGCTTAACCGAAAAATTTATGTTTTCATATTAACACCCTCAAGATTAATCAATCATTGGTCCTGTATTGATTAAAATCAAGTTACTTCCTAATTTTCCAATGGAATAAGTGATTGATCCTTTACTTAACCATTTATTATCTTTATCTTCAGGCATTCATTTAAGACAAGTTTTAAGCGTTTAAAATGATATCTCTTAATCAGACGAAAGCATGCATATAGATCATCTACTAACCATTCTTTAGCCAAAAATTATTTCAGCCACTCATTTGAATCAAGAAAGAAAGCACATCCATCATATTATCATGTTCTCAAATATATAATCAACAAAGTGGATTTCAATATAGAAAATGAGTTTAGAATGAATCAAAAGTAGTTGTAAACATGTTTAGAGGTCTAAGATAAGTGATTAAGCTTTTACAATACTAAAAAATAAGATAAATATGTAAAAAAAATAGAAAATGTGAAGAACATAATAATAAAGCCCAAGACATTGAGAAAATAGGATAATTTGATCTAAAAATTTGTTTCTCTTTGTGTTTCTTATTCATTTTTGGCTTCAGAAACTCAATATATATGTTAGTTACAAGGGTGAATTAAGTTTCACAACTTAAAACTAGTTAGATGAGGAATCCAACTGGAAAAAGCTCAAAATGTACTAAAGCAGTGCTTGATAAAGAGTAAAATGACGTCGTTTAGCCCCCTACATTTAAATCCTAGATTTAAGTAAAATGGGGGTTCTTCATAGTTTAATGGCATTATAGGGAGACCACCATCGTACTCTTGAAATCCAAATGTTTGCAATAATTTCTTTGATTTTCCACTTTTTAAAGCTTTCATATGCAATATAAATACTTCCAAAGGTTATTTACAAAATTTAACATCAAATTACGAGCAATGTACCTTAAATTTGAATCAAACTTATGATAAATTACATTAAAATCATAAGCTAACAACTCACCCACATTAAATTTTGTTTATCCTCTAGCAAATCAATCAATCATGAAGTTCAAAATAGCCGATAAGTATAGGAAAACTTTCTAAACCTATCGAACAACATCATTGGAAAGATTTCCTTAGGTTTTCAAGCATTATAAACCTAAAACATGTTATACAACTAATTAAGCAAATCAAGTCAAAAACAACTTCAAATTACATCATGTTTCATCAAATTATATCTAGAAGATATCATTATGTTTTTTTTTCATGAAAATGAATATTTTATCATGAATACCTCCAGTTACTCCATTAAATCACATAACATCAAGTGCCTACTAACACCACTCATAAACTTCAACTAATTAGTATAAAAGCTAGTAGAGTGAAAAAACTAGCTCACTTATTTACATTTTACTTTCTCTTCTTTTTCTTTTTCATTTTTCATTTTTTCAATTTTATTTAATTAAACAACATGAAGATATAGTATAAAAGAAAGAACATTTTTTTTAGAACTGTCTACTTTAAACATGGAATTTCATAATGACCATAAGATATTATTGCCAAAAATATAAAGAAAATTAAAATCTTTTGATCTTAAATATACTTAATCAATCATATAACATCTAAAAGTGGCATAATAAGTTAAAACAAAAGGAAAAATGTCCAATAATATGCAAAATTGAAAAAGTTTCCACAAATTATAAATTATTTTTAAAAAGATGATAAATTGACATGATTTAGGACAAGATAAGCTTAAGTGTGATAACTTAAATCAATCCATCCCTCCCCTATATTGAAATTGAAATTTGGTCCCTAATGTTTAAAAAATTCATAAATATGGGAGAAAATAGAAAGAGAACATCTAGAATGATAAAATAATCTAAATCTCACTCCAGTGAAATGTACAACACTTGTAGAATGATAAAAACAAGTGAAAGCTTCGGGTATAGATTGAGACTAGGCTACATAATAAATAAAATCAAAGAAAATTAAGGAGCACACGAAAGTATAAAAAAAAGCATAAAGAACTAAAGAAACATGCTAACTACTATCATAACAGAAAAAAACAATACACACACAACAAACAAAAATGATTAAAAAAAAGAAACCTAGATCAGGGGGGATCATAAAGAGTGACATTATTAGCAAATTCCTTCATTGGTATAGAGGAATAAAGGTTGACTCTTTGAACATTAACCTTAAAGGTGGTTTGTCCATTAGTATCTTCAAGGGTACCGAATGGATAGGCTTTAATCATATCATAGGGACCATACCATCGAAATTTTAATTTTCTAGGAAAGACTCTTAACTTAGAATTGTATCTTAACACCTTATCACTAACTTTAATTTCTAGTTGAATGACGTTCTTATCATGCCATCTTTTAACCTTTTCCATATAAATCTGAGAGTTTTCATAGGCATCTAATACAAATTCATCTAATTCATTCAATTTTAAGAGCCTTTGTTCATCTATTTGCTTCAATTTAAGAAATTTATCATCTGAAATGCCTTGTGTTCTAGCTCACAAGCAAATGACCTGACTTTCCATAAATTACGAGAAACAGAGACATGCCAATTGTTGTCTTATAGGCAGTGTGATAGGCCTATAATGCAACATCTAATTTCAAAGACCAATCTTTTCTTGATTCATTAACAGTCTTTTCGAGAATTCACTTGATTTCCCTATTTGAAATTTCTACTTGACTGCTTGTTTAGGGATGATAAGAGGTGGCAACCTTATGAGTTATACTATATTTTGATAAGAGGGAATCAAATAGCCTATTATAGAAATTCGAAACTCCATCACTTATTATATCTCATATTGCACCAAATCTTTTAAAACATTTTTCTTTAAAAACTTCACCACAACTTTTACTTTATTAGTAGGTAATGCTACTGCTTTGATCCATTTACTCACATAATAGACTATGATTAAAACATATTGGTTGGCATATGATTTATGGAATGGATCCTAAAATCAATGCTCCAAACATTAAAAACCTCGCATACTACAATGTTATTCAATATCATTTTCATGTCTCCTTGAAATGTTTCCACTTCTCTAATAGCTATCACAAGATTTAACATACTCAAGTGTATCCTTAAATAGAGTGGGCCAAAAAAATACAAATTCTAAAACTTTCTATGTAGTCCTAATCGACCTGAAATGTCCTCCTACTTCCTTAAAATGATAAAGATGTAAAATAAAAGGCGCCTCTTCATATGGAAAACATCTTATGATCATTCTATCTACATAAATATTGTATAAAAATAGTTCATACCATAAAAAATTCTTGATATTAGAAAAAAAAAACTTTTTCCTTTGTTGATAAGAAAGATTATGAGGAATTATATTAGTATCCAAATAATTGACATAATCAGCATACCTGGCAATTCATCCTTCGTTGTGAACAATTTCTCCTTTGGCAATATTTATTTTATCTTTTGACTTAACTTTTTTTCCATTACTGCTTCATTCAATCTTAAAAGATGATCGACAACAAAGTTTTCAGCATCTTTCTTTTCCTTTATCTTGATATCAAATTCTTCAAGAAAAGGATCCATCTAATCAATCTCAGCTAAAATAAGGTGTGTTCATCAAATATTTTAATGCCGAATGATCAGTATACATTGTCACCTTTAAGAAAACTGAATAAGATCAAAATTTATTGAAAATAAAGATGATAACCAACATTTCTTTCTCAGTCATTGTATATTTCCTTTGGGTATCATTAAGCTTTCGACTCATTTAATAAATTGGGTGACAAGTTTTATCCTTCCTTAACCTAAAAAATGCTTTAATTGCAAAGTCGCTTGCATCACAAGGTAATATAAAGGGACAAGGATTTATTGAGAAAATTTTTAATAGAAAATGCCTAAATTATTCTTATGTATTTTAAATTATCTGTTAATTTGTTTAGGAATAATTCGAAAATAGAAAATACTTTGTGGTTCTTTTATAGTGAACAAAAACAAAATCATTCATGTATCCTTTATAGATTAAAAGATATTTTAAGATATATCCAAATATCTTAGATATCACAAAAGGTTGTATAATTGGACGATTTGAACATTTTTGCCTGATATCAACTAATAATTGTCATAAGAACTTAATGGCTTCTGCACAGTTACTTTTATATTTATGAAATTATCTCCTAACATATGAAGAATATTTTTAATATTTTTAATGTGATAATGATCAATAATCACTGCATTATAATTGAGTGAGTGAGTCATTTATTTAGTTAGTTAGAAGTATTTGGTCGTTGAGGCATAAAGTTTTAACTGGACCACGAAATCGTATGGCCTACACGAAGTCAATAACTCTGAAATCTAGCCCATGGATCGAAATGAATGCACTGGTCCAGTCTCAGATTACTTACCTGAAATTTCGTGGCTTTTTTTTTTGTGTGTGTGGGTATTTTCGTTTTTCAGGTTGCCATAACTTGTACGTCGAACCTGAAGGTGTAAATGCTCTTTTAACAAATTGCGACTTTTAGAGTAGTTTTCATCACTCAAAAGTCAGGAACCAATAAGAGCCAATTTGAATAGTTTAACAGTGATAATCATAATACAACTTGCAATCGTGCTTTAAAGGGAGAAACGGAAAACGAAATCATGTTTAGTTGAGTTTTTTTTTTTTAATTTTTGTTTTTTTTAAATACAAAAATAAAAAATAATACATTAATACAGTACAAAAATTAAAAAAATACATAAATTTTAATATAAAAGTATAAAAATTACTTAAAAAATTACAATCAATAGGCTTTGTTTGGTTTTTTTTTCAGTTTTTGATTTTTTTTCTTATTTTTTAAAATACAAAAATTAATAAAAATAGTACAAAAATTAAAAAATAACATATTAATATAATATAAAAACTTAAAAAATAACACAACAATTAATATAAATAATATAAAAATTAATACACATATAAAAAATAAAAATTAAAAACAGAAACGATAAATAATATTAAATATACTCTTAACACTTTCTTATGCCAATAATGGTTTCATTGAAGACAAGCTAAGCTTCGGGGGAAACGTGTTGGTCGCGATTGAGTGGCAACATGGAGCAACCACAATCAATCTTATCTTAAATAATAATTGATTTCAAGTCAACCATGATGGGGAAAAAAATGCTTATTAATCGCCTTTTGTTTTGTGGTGATTATTTGTATATTTTTAAATTATTTATAATAATTTAATAAATTTTATGTAATAATCACTATAAAAACATATAATTGGGTCTTTAAGGAATTATTGAGCATATTTAGAAATTTATTCAAATATATACTCAATTAATAACTAAAATATTCTCTCATTATAAAAATAAATAAACATATAAAAAGTAAAAATAGAAGTTATCTTATCAACTGTGAAAAGAATAAAACGTCAAAAACATTGGAGCTACCTTTTCGCTTTATTTATGAAAAGGGACTCTCACTCCCTCCACTTTCCACGGTCTTTCCATTCCCCACTTCCCCCAACTTTGCATCTTTTTCCTCCACCACCATATTTTCAGTGTCTCCTCTTTATGTGTATACCATACCCTAATCCTATTATATCATTCTTCACCAAAATTTTAATAATTCATATGGAATAAGTGTTCATTTCTTTATTAATTTGAGGAAATGGGGATTCTGACTAGGCAATTAGCATATCTTCTTTCAAGTACAGTTGTACTTCAAGTACAAGCAACTACTTTATTTGGGTTTTTCTATTTCTTACACTTGTATTATAATAAATAGAATACATGTTATGTGTCAAGGATGGCATTTTATATTAAATTGGTAGGATACCCGTGGGAGAGCATGGTATTTAATTCTATTAAATTTAAAATCTTTACATTATCTTTGTAGTTATAGTAATCTTTTAATTGATTTTCATATGGGTAATTAAGAATGTGTAAAAATGGAATTTATTTCCTTAGTTGCTTAAAAACTTATATTTAACAATAAATGCCTGCTGATATTATTATAAACAATATGTAAAATTAGTCAAAGATTTTTTTTGACTTAATTTAAACAAAATCAACAAGGCCATATCAGAAAGATGTGGACTGAAATTCTGAATGGAAATATATTCCCAAAAATTTTCATATCTCTTGATTTAACTCGGATATTCCAAAGTTGAAATATTATATCATATTGGGTCCCAATTGATAGGGATAGTTTCGTCATTCTAACCCGATTTTTTTTTATTCTTATGTGCCGTACAGGCATGCTGAGGAGGGACCGTGTGAAACCTTGTGATATCAGCATCCAACGGCTGGAATTCTCCAGAGATACAAAGCATTAAGAGAGAGAGAGAGACTTCTGCTTGATGTCTCTACATGGACATGCTCGAGACCTGCTATTGGCTGTCTCCCTAGAATAGTCGACACCTCATTGTCGGCTATGCTGATGATGATTCACAGTCTCACTGTCCCACACCTTTCCACTTGTCCTTATGTTACCCGTTTTTCTTGACCCTAAAAAACAACATATTCACACATATGCCACTCCTCGAACGGTATCGTTGATTCGGGGGCCACCAAATCCAACGGCTACGAAACAAAGTTGCTTTTAATTGCCCTCTTTCTTGCTATAAATAATATCTTTACTTTAGGGGTCGGTAATGTATGCGTTATTTGTTCCGTATCAGTCATGACCAACGTCCCAAGGTCGCTTAGATACTCTTCTCTAACGCTCTTCAAACAAGCCATTATAGCAGATCCTTGGCCGTTTTCTTTTGTTTTCTAGTGAGAAGTTTCTCGGGAAACAGTCAGGTTTTTTTTAGGGTTTGTCTTTCTTTGTTTCTGTAGTTAACATGGGCAGCGGCGAGAAGAGTCTAAGGAACTTTCACCTACACCTACCTCATCTTCATCATCATCATCATCATCATAGCAGCCATGGAAGCAATAAGAAGCAAGTGAGAGATGTGCCAAAAGGGTGTTTGGCAATCAAAGTGGGACAAGGAGAAGAGCAACAGAGATTCGTAGTGCCTGTTATATACTTTAATCACCCTCTGTTCATGCAGTTACTCAAGGAGGCAGAAGACGAGTACGGGTTCGATCAGAAGGGGACCATCACTATCCCTTGCCATGTGGAGGAGTTTAGATACGTTCAAGGGATGATTGATCGAGAAAGATCGCTTCATCAGCCTCACTATAATGTTTTGTGTTTTAGGGTTTGAGGGTATGATAATTCTGCAATCAAGAAGGTCCCAAAGTGGGCTGCTTTTGATGGATTGATCATCTGGGGTCGTGTAAATTCTGAAGTCAGTTTCTTCTTCTTCTTCTTTTTTTTAATGTTTCTTGGTGGAACTTTGTTGTTTGGATGAGGAAGAAAGATGATAAAGATTATGATGAGATAATGACGACAAGGGAAGGAAAAAAAAAAGATGCTTCTACAATTGTATTGTTTTCTGCAATTTTCTTTTACTGGAAAAGAAAAAGCAAATAAAATTCTCTTCCTTTTATTCATTTCCCTTTATCGTTTATTTTCTTTTCTTTTTCTTTTCCCTCCATTGTTGAAGATGATATGTATGAGAAGAAAATATATTAATGGTGGTGATAGCATCATTAGAACAACACTGAGAAGGAAAGAATAGACGAAAGACCAACCAAAGTTGGTAGGGCCAATTACTCAGTAGTTTCTTTAATTTCTTTCTCTTAAGGTCAATGGTTTGGTTTTATGGAGTTTTAGGTACCACAAATCTACTTTTCTCACGAAGATCCATTCAATGTGAGAATAAAGAAAACAGATAAATTCTTCGTCACTTACAGATGTCGTCTTCTCCAACCATATATCCACTGTAACCTGGTTAAAGCCAATAAGTTACTGAGTCAGTAGATAAAGTTGACCATGCAAACTACTTTTCTTCAATACTATGGAGGAGAGAATATCGTTTGATTGGTGTTGTAATCTGTAAAGGATAAGAGGAAACAGAGATGAACTGGGGAAAGATGTATTAAGTATCGAGAATTGGTAACCAAACGTATGAGTGGAAATCGCTATTTGGAGCGCATTGATGAAATGGATACGTGAATAAATGGTAGGGTCAGAAAAACAAGGAAAAGGTTTGGTGGTCTGGTCACCACGTAACACAGCCATATGGGTTTTTATTTTCGGTTGTAACAAGGTTTTTGTGTAGTCAGTTGGTCGTTCTGACATCCAACAGGAAGCCGATACAAGAACGAGAAGGGACCTCCTGTTCAGGTGGTAGTGGGTGAGGTTCACAGTAATTCCATGCCCTGGATAATGTCCTCTTGTAATAATTATAAGTAGTTTTCTTTTGAGAGAAATTATTATAAGTAGTTGTAATAAAAAAATATTTAAATATTTTAAATATTTTTACTATAATTAGTAATAAAATTAAAAAAAATGATTTAATTCTTAATATTTGTAAAATAATTTGTAAAAATTTTAGAAGATATTTAATTGAGTTATGAGTTGTAATTTTTTATTGTGATTTTTGTATTTTTGTATTAATTTTATATTTTTTGTTTCGATTTTTTTCTGTGTTAGTGTATGTGTTTTTTTATTTCTGTTATTAGAAAAATATGAAACTAAATTTTTAATAAATTTATGTCATATTAATAAAAAAAATTAATTCAGTTTTTAAATTCTCAATTAGTTATCATATTATTAACTATACAAAAAATTAATATTTTATCATTCTAGAGTTTTATTTCAATATTTTTAAATAATATTATTTTAAAATATTTTATAAATATTAAATTATTTGAATATTATTAAATATTAAAATCTTTTTAAAATATTTGTAAGTAGCTTAAAAATCAATACTTATCTTTCGGGCTATAAAATAATTTCGAATGCAATTCTCTTCTCTCTGCCATGGCCATGGAACATCCATGCTTTTGGCAATATCTATGTTATGCTGCCGTGAATGGTGTGAATGAGAGAGACTGTGTGGACCTTTTATTTCTGGTGGGACGTGACTGGTCGCCAAGGGCAGTTAATGCCAATTCTATTGTGTGTGTCACATTTAATAGCGTTTGATTATTTTTCTGCTAAATGATTAATTAGTTTTGACGAAGACTGGTTTGTAATTATCCTTTTATTTTATGGAACATTGGTAGATTTAAACGTTCCGTATTAGTAATTATTTTTGTTTTTATTTTAAGTTAATGGTTTTTACATATTTTATAGATTAGAGGGAAAAACCCAAATCGTATCCCATACCCAATTAGTGGGTTTTAAAAATCCAAAGTCTTTTAAAAGTTTTTTTTTTTTTTGTTCAAGTAACTTTAGAGATTGTAGGGTTTTTTTTATTTCTTATTTTTTAAATATAGAAATAAAAATAAAAAATAATATACTAATACAACATAAAAATCGAAAAAAACAGCATAAAAATAAAAAATACAAAAATTTTAATAAAAAATAAAAATTACAATAAAAAATTACAACTAATAACAATATAAGTCATTTGATATTGTTGTTGATTGTGATTTTTAGTTGTGATTTTTGTATTTTTATTTTTGTTTTTGTTTATTATTTTTAATTTTTGTGTTATTTTTTAATTTTTGTATTGTATTAGTGTATTATTTTTTTTATTTTTATATTATTTTTATATTTTTGTGTTAAAAAAAAGAAACCAAAACTTAAAACTAAATCCAAATAACCCCTTAATTAATGCATGAGAAAACACTTAATATAGATTCAATTTACGAGAATAAAGAAAATGAAGACAAATTTAATGGATACCTCATGGCTCACACAATCTATGTTGTTTATAAAGGATTTGAATGGTTCGATATATTTGGTCGATTGCACTATTCTACGCAATATTGCATAAAGGGATTTATTTTTTTAATGTCACGAGTTTCAAGGAAAAAAAATCATAACTATGTTTTTTTTTTTTTGACGTTTTCAATTTTCGACAACCCTCTGAAGAGAACTACAATGAATTAGAAACCAAAAACTACTTGTAGCTTTCTGGGTGTATTTGCTTTTTAGCCACATGCATTTTGGGTTGGACCATTAATATTTTTTCTCAATTTTTGCATATGATTTATTTAGGTTGAAATTGAAATCATATGTACAAAAATTTCCCATTTGTAATCAAATTCCGAATTCTAATGGTGTGTGATAGATACATACAGAGTGTTAGTATATTAAAAATTGCATATTTTAATGGTTGACCTAAAGACTAAATCCTCCTGTTTTTTTTTTCTTTTTAAATTGATCTTCCGATAGAGAAATTAACAATGGGAACGAACAAGTTTATTCTGTAAATATACCACAATTTCCTACGAGTGTGCCCAAAAAAAAAAATCTTCTGAAATAATGAGAATCTTTGAGATCCCTTCCCTAATTTGGTCGGAAGGCAAATTTGAGCATACTTATACTACTCATTATAGAACTACAAATTAATCAATTTCATTTGGTGATAATTTGAAGTCAAATTTAAAAAAGGATTAAATTTTAAGAATAATTCCAAAAGTTGAAACTGGATTTAAGTACTAAATTCGAATAATCTAAAAATGAGTTTTATTTATATCAAAATACTTAAAAAATAGTTTAGCCCAGTTAAATGTACGTAAATAACTTACAATTATCTTACTCTGTAATTATCTTCTAATAAGATTATATTATTTAGATCTTGTTAAAATGTAAAGTTTTGTATTTATTTATCTTGTTTAATTCTATTACGGTTATGAATATTGTTTTACCTATACCATTATAAGAAAATATATCATCATTTTAGAACAACTATGTAAGTTGATTTTTATTTAATAAGTGATTAAATACTTGATTTATACATTTTGTATAAATTTAAAAGTAGTTTAAAATATAGATTTAAATTTGATTATTTTATTTGAGAATTTAGGTTTAAAAATGAGATTATTCAATGAATTGGATCGTAAATGAACTTATAAATTTTAAAAAATTTTGGGTGAGAAGCACAATATGGTGTTAATTTCTGACTACTTATTATCAATAATAATAATTTTATTGATCCTCATATTTATTTAACTATATGTATTCTTGCGTTGCCTACATGGAAAATACCTTGGTAGGTAAAAAGGGTAACTAATTCTTCTATATAGAGTGTAAAAATTAGAGCTTGGTCAAATCCTAGTTGAACAAGGAGCTTTAGCATATGGTAGGGCTATTACATAGAGAAAATAAATGCACGGAGAGATATTAGATCATTCCTAGATGCAGGGACCAAGGCCAACAGTTAGAAGAAAAAGTACTTTTGGAT
>JAOXYD010000009.1:11618917-11629724 GCA_028565735.1 Pinacopodium congolense | reverse complement strand
TATGGTTTAAAATTATATAATAATTAATATATTATACTTTTCATATTGTTTAATATACTTTAAATAATATATATATATAATTTTTATTACAAAATAAAATATAGTTAAAATCAAAAGTACTTTTTATTTTTATATTACCAAACAATCTACTTTATGAAAAAATTTTTAAAAAATTCTTTTTTAAATGACAGTCAAACGATCAACTGTCTTCTTAAAAAAACTCTTTTAAAAAAAGATCTACAGAAAAAATTTTACTAACAAAAGTTCTACTGGTATAAGCCCATTCAAACAGGCACTAACTCCAGGACCCATAATAGTTCCCTCGATTGAAGTCAGTCCACAGCTCAATATGTCCACCTGAATCTGAAAGCATCTACATGTTTTCTGCAGTTCCTCTTGGAGTTAATGGAAGTGCCAAGAGTTAGTTGAAGCTCATAGTCGTCTCGTTTAAGTTATGCCTTTGCTAACTATTCTGAATTGTGTGAAACATTTAATTTCACCTTTCATCTTCCTTTTTTTCAGGTTTCTGACCTTAGAACAATCTGAATGTTCGAGCTCTGCTATAGAAGAAGCTAAGGTCAACTGGTACTGGCATTAATCATCGACGTAATGAAAATTTTAATTAATTTGTTTATTAGGGACAAAAAAATTTTAAATTTATGTTTTGATCTGATACCAATGAGTATTTTATCAAGCCCAATTGCATCGTTATACGAACAGTATGTTTTTGGTTCCTGCTTCAAAGTGGACTTGTTAATTGTCCAGAAGCAACTGCGGTTCACAATTTCATAGTCGTATGAAATATAAGGGAAGAGATAGGTTAAGTTTTATGATGTGATTGATGTATTTATTTACTACTTATTTTGGCACTCTCTTAATGTGTGATAAATTTAGCATTCGAGAGTAAAAAGCCTGAGGCCTCACAAATCCAAACGTTTATATATTTTATTTGCATAAAAATTCATATAGATAAAGTAACCTTTTATTCATCACTCTCACAAGGCAGATTTGATAAACCCTAATTGCTTGTTCGATGAGCCCTTTAACATCATATCCAGTTCTGCCTCAAAACGTTCCATGGCATCAGATGGCAAGCAAATTGGCATCAGTATTCCTTTCTCTCCTTTTCTATTCTTGGATGCTATAAAAAAACTCAAAAGGCCGGGAATTGCACCATCACCAGCCTTCGCTGGTCCGCCGTACATCGCCTTACCCCAACCGAAGTCTACATCTACAAATCCCACACGAGTCAAGTCTGACACAACAAAGGTCCTCACCACAGTAAAGTGGGGTCTACCCTTTATCACCATAAGATCGGCTACAGACTGCAGGTACTCCTCCGTGACAACCGCCTTCGCTTTTCTTACAAGTTCCACTGCATACCCTAATGGGTTTCGACTGATGTCACCTGCTGTTGCCACAGCCATCGAAAGTGCAAAGGCGTTGCCGTAGAATCCTTTCGGTAGTGGTGGGTTGAACCTGGAGCGTGCGTTGACTATACATACTAAGCGCATCACTTCATCAGTGTCTGGTTGGATGGCGGCGGTGCGGCACTTCCAGAGACATGCTATCAACAACTCGAAGGTGGAGCAGTGGCGAAGGTGCGGCGGCACGAAGCTTCTAAAGGCAGCGATCTCTGTAGGGCCGAAGAAGAAGGAGCGATGAACCATCTCGTCCAGTGGAACAATTGTCCTTTTGGTGTCGATCACTTCCTCGTACTCAGGGTGCGTGCATGTCACTCGCGGTGGAGTACGTGCTTGAAATAGGTGGCGATCCCATACTGGTGAAACCGAAGGTGATTGCCCTCCACACGCCATCTCGCTTACGGCCGTCAGGAGTTGGATAAGACCCGGCGCGTCGGACATGGTGTGGTTAAGGCGTAGTGCAAAGATGAAGCCACCGCATATGAGACGCGTCACCTATCAAAATTTGTAATAAAAAGTGATGTTATATTATACACTATTTAAAAACCAATATAATTGGTAAATAAGTGAATATTTTATATATTTTAAATTATTTATTAATATATAAAAATATTTAAATTATTTCCACGTAATCGGTTTCTACTAGATTTTATTTTAGCTAAAAAATGTCATGAGTTATTAAGGTGTTTTGCTTCAGTAAGATACGGAAGGAAAAAAAATTAATTAACTGACAAATTATGAATACTTATAACCTGTCAGTATTATAATATTAATATTATAATATTAATAATTATATTTTAAATAATATTTATATTATCATTATGTAAGAAATTAGTTATTAATGATCACGAGTATCGATTATGTAATTATGTAATTAATCTTATATAAAAATTGATGTAATAGAGGAATTTATAGATAGTGGGGAAAAATAAGGACTTAATTATATGTTTTTTTAGTAATTATTAACAATTATCTCAATTTTGAAATTGTTTAAATTATTTGTTATATATAAAAAATAGTTTAAAACATATAAAGTAGAGACAAATAATACAAGTACCTGAATAAGCAACAAGGGGCAGTCGAGAATTCCACTAGAGCCAGGGACGTCGAAGAGGAGCTCCTCAAAGCCAGGGAAGGGAGGGTGAAGATCATCACCGAACCACTGGAGGGTGACGTCAGCGTCAGCCTCGATAAAAAGGATACCCTCGCCGGTGCACTCCACCATAAGCTTACGGTTAGACCCTTCCCTGAGCCTACCAGCAAATGGATAGTAAAACACCAGCGTCTTGGCAAGTGCCTCGCGGATGACTTTCACAGGATCTTTTCCTCGCATGGAAGGGTTGCAGCGATAGAATTGTATGACTGGAATTTGGAACCGGAGCCCCTCTTGGTCATCAATGTCTGACAGGGCCTTGAACTCATGTGGGGTGGGCTTAGCCGGAGCAATTAGCTCCGGTTCTCGTCGATTCACCTTGAAGACTCGGGAAGTAGGTGGTGGTGCCATTTGAGTGAAAGGTGGAGAAGAAATTGGTGATTATATGTTATAGGAAGAACAAAGAGTGTGAGAAAGGTAGTCTGATTCTCTGGTGTATGAGTGTGAGAATATGCTTAAAGGTGGCTGTGTATTTATGATGGTATGGAGCACACGAAGTTAGGAAGTTCAACAAAAGCACTGTTGTGCAGGAGCCGTGGCCTAATTGACTTTAATAATTGGCTTCACTTTCGATCTTTGCCCTCATGGCTCCACGCTTAAAATGTTAAGAGGCTGTGTTGCATCACGTCTATTTTTATTTTTATTTTGTAATTTTTATTTTTCATTTTTTTGTTTTTGTTTAAAAATTTTAAATTTATTGTATTAATATTTTTAAAATTTTAAATTTAAAAATAATAGCTAAATATGAAATAAATTTAAATTTTAAAATAAAATACTTTTTATATACTTTAAAAATACATTTTAATTAATATATTATGTCAATTATTTAATCAAAAATCTGTTTACAAAATATAGAAAAATACAGTTTATTAGTTTCTTTATTTTTTTGGTTTTCTAATTATGTTGTCAAAAACTAAAATAGAATTTATTAAAAAATTTTATTTAATTCTTGTATTTTAAAAAATAAAAATATAAAACTAAAAAATATAAATGATAACTAACAGAAGATAAGTTTCAAATAGAAAAAGATTACACATACAATTGGAGGAAAGCATTCAGCTAACTTTTTATAGTACTCCACACTTTTTTTTTTTGATAAATTAAACTTTCTATCAGAAAGTTTTATGGGTTCACATATTTTTATATATTTAATTTTTACGGTATATATAAGATATATAAAATAATGACCACTAAAAATTTTCACTTACAGATTATTTAATCATACCTATTTACTATTTAAATTCATCCCCCAAAACATTAAGCAGCAACTAAGTAATTTGCTACAATCACGTAGAAGAATTTTGTAAATTACTATTTTTTATTTGATAACAAGATAGGGGATATATTAACATATCGTTATTTCTTAATAATAGCCTGGTTGCTTAGGGCCTGTTTGATTCTGTTGTAATTTTTGGATTTGATTTTTAGATTTTTCAAATACAAAAATCAATGAAAAATATTACAGAAATTGAAAAAAAAACAAACTAATATAATATAAAAATCGAGACAGATAATATAAAAATTTATAAAATACACAAAATTCAATAAAAAAATATAATAACCACAACCAAAAGTTCAATCAAATGACCCATTAATAATTATAATAATTAGGACAAAAGAAAATTATTTAGAAAATTGTTATATATTTTTAATTATCTTTTAATATATAAAAAAATCTTTTAAATAACCACTACACCATAGTGATGTAGTTGGAATATCTTAAAATACATACACCCTTCCCTAACACACGTACAAATCCTTACCATTTTGTGTACAAAACTACTCATGATTAGAAACTAGCTAATGAATTAAAATAATTTTTTTTAAAAAAAATATTACAAATATCTTTTGCATTGCTTGATGTTTCAGCTACTCTTACGCAAATAAACTTTTTCTTTAGATAAAGGTGGTTTAAAAAATCTCTCCGTTTGTTCATATATACAATATTCATTTTTCATTTCTACTTAATCACAGAAAATGTTGGGAAATTTTTGAAGAATAAAATCGAACTGCATATACTATTTGAAACAAAGGGTTCAACTGATCGGATAATACAATTCTGAAATCATGACAATAAGGCTAGACTTTGGCCGGTGAGTGTAAAAGGAAAGAAATTTGTGTCCACTCAAGGAATAAGACACCAGTCTTGTATTGGTTATAGAGTTCCTCCAACCACAATTTTTTTTGTCTTTTTTGTAAATTATTTTGCTTAAAGTGGTCCATTCGTCTTTCCATTAATCATATAATTTGATTACTTTATATGGTGGTCGTACTCGTTGTCCTAACGTGTCAAACCCGCACGTTTTTTACCTCAAATTAAAGTAAAAATTTGTGACATCAATGTCAAAAATTACACAACTACTAGAGGCTTCTACTACGACCAAAAGTAAAAGGAAAGTCTTATCAAATGTCATGTTTGTGAGAAGTCTATTCTTTACGTTTACGTTATTACACCACCAACACAAAAGTTCTTGTTACCATGCTTTAGTGCAGCAAAAGCTGGGAATGTGATTCTAAGTAAAGTTAATAAGAGTAAGATTCAGTTTCGGGCTTTTTATTGCCAGACTAGTCCTTGGTTGTCTGGAAAATGCTCCTGATATAAAAGTAAAGACCGAAAGTAAGTACATGATCATTCCCTCTTTTATATTAATCAAATTCGCAACAGATAATTTTTTTGAGGATTTGACTATTGATTACAAACCAAGTGAGTGATTAATACCTGCAATCCTGATTCGTTAAAATTTTTAAAATATTTATACGAGTAAATATGATATATTTAAATTATTTAAATTATACATTGACCACCAATAATTTTCCTAGTACTTTATTTGTTTCCTTTGTATAGAATACCACATTTTACTTTTAAAGTCCATGTAGATACGCTTTCCCTAACAGAAAAATAGTTGTGTCTGGATAGACCTTTTACACATTTTACTTAAAAGTCCATGTTTGAACATATTTTCCATTTCCATTTTTATTTTTATTTTTTAAAATATAAAAATTTTAAAATAGTAAAAAATCAAAAAATAATATATAACACACAAATAAAATTAAAAAACTGAAGAACTAAAATCTTTTTATAAAAACCTAAATCCCGTTTTCAGACCATTGCGGCGGGAATACTGAAATTTTAAGGGTTATTTGGTATTGTTGTGGATTGTGATTTTTAGTTGTTTTGATATATTTATATTGATTTTTGTATTTTGTCCTCAATTTTTGTGTTATATTAGTGTGTTGTCTTTATCAATTTTTGTATTAAAAATCAAAACCAAAAACAACATTAATACCAAACAAGCCCTTTCCGGAGCAAAATAAGAAACTTAACGGCAATTCTGGTGATGGAGCAAACAAGACAGACAGCAAATTGCTTCATTGTGACAAACATTTTGTTCTCCATCTTTCCTTAAAAACTAGTTTGGGGTTCAATACTAAGCACAAAAAATTTTAGGAAAAAAGAAAAAGGAACATGTCCAGGAAAATGAAAATTTGCCTGCACAACCTCAGAATATACTTAAACTAAACAACATATCACTTATGCACATTTTTCTGTACCCCATCCCTAAAAAATAAAGAAACCCCCACATCCTCCAAATGCCACAAATTTCTTTCCAAGGTAAAAAAAACAAAAAAGTAAAAAAAACAAAAAAGCGCTATAATTCCATCTAGGCAATTAATTAATGGTGTCTTGTGTTTGAGCTACGCAGGGTCAGGCCATGCAAGAATTTCGTGTATCCAAGAAAACTAAGCTTTCCATCTGAATTTCTAATCCAATCTTTGATGGATGAATAAGCTGAAGGCCCGACGTTCAACTCCTGCAGTAATGGGAGACGTATGATGATGTTTAAACAGTGAACAAGTACGAGAAAGAACTAGAGAAAAATTTGTGCATACCCTTGCCAACTCTTCGACTGTGATAACTCGATTACCATCACATTCAAAATGTTCAAAGCCATTCGAGGCAATTTGCTCCCAACCCTCGAGAGCCTCTAATTGATATGTGCTGATAGCAGCTGCACAAAATTCATCGAAGTACATCTTCCGGTAAGCAAGGGATTCCATCTGTAAAGAAGGAAGACAAAACAGAATGAGAAAATCACATCTTATATGAGATGAAACATGAACACCACATGCGACAACTAATAGGGGTCAGATTAGATCAATTCATTTGACAATGATATGTGAGAGAAAATTGACTGCAGAAAATAAAAGAACAGGCACAAAACACACAAAAATTGATATATTATCTTCTGATTTTTAAATGGTTCTGATTTAAGAAAACGTATCGAGGGTTGGTAAACAGAGTAAGTACAAAATCTTGGTAACATACCAGAGTAAGTATTTCTGGAACTCTTGACTCCCTCATTGCATCAGTTGCATTCCGCCCTAGTGCCTGCAATTCAAGTAAATTAAAATTATAAATGCAAACAATTTGGAAAAAGTCGACATAAATTACAAGCTTGCAGGATATTGCTAATTACCAGCCTGAAATTATCAACTGTTATGCTTCCGTCTCTATTTGGCTCCAACAATGCAAATTGAGCTCGTAAATACACAAGCTCATCCTCAGTTAAAGCTTTTGAAAGAGCCTAACAGTGAAAGAGAAGGAGATAGATACGTAAGATCATATCTTTTCAACTTATCTTTAACTAAATGATTATGCATACATTATCAATATATGGACAAAATTTCCCAAAAGAATTAAAAATACAATATATGGACAAAAGGATGTTGAATGATTTGCAAACAAGAAACACAACCAGAACTCTTTTTTTGTTTCTTTTTATAGACTAAAAAGATAAAACCTAATCAGTTAGGAAGAACACTTCATTCTTTATTAGTCCGGTTAATTTTTTACAATTAGTAAATTTCTTACTTGTTAAGAGTTGTTAAATAAGTCAAAGAAGTCTTCTACTGTAGCTCAAAAAGCTAACCACTTACAGTTTACGCTGGTCTTTTTTGCAAAGGCACTTTACATATCATATCCTCCCTTCTGGAGATTGGTCTATGGGTTTGTTCAAACTACCATGCATTAAAAAAGTCCATCGCAAATACAGATCAGACCCAACTTGATAGTTCAGTCATTTAACTTTATTGCAAGGCATTGAGATATAATACTC
The DNA here is from genome assembly GCA_028565735.1 of Pinacopodium congolense. Classification (NCBI taxonomy): domain Eukaryota; kingdom Viridiplantae; phylum Streptophyta; class Magnoliopsida; order Malpighiales; family Erythroxylaceae; genus Pinacopodium; species Pinacopodium congolense. The sequence continues at coordinate 11,622,030 of JAOXYD010000009.1, read as the reverse complement.
AGATTAAAAGAATATTGAATATGTTTATCCCACAAGGTAATAAAAACCTTAATGCCGTATAAATCCACATTAGTTGTCACTAGTTTGGAAGGGAAAATGAAAACTCTTGATACAAGCATCACATCAACAAATTCTAAGAACTCTAAGCATTAGAAATAGTTGCATACATACTGCTCAAGGAACTCATAAATTAGCACACGAAATAATAACTAAAATCATATACATTTGAATTTTATATGTATAAAATAATAACATGAAAATCATAGAAGAGAGCATTCTGAAGGAATTGATGTACCTTCAGTGCTGCACGTTTGAAAGGTGTAGCATGTAGGTATGCCTTCACAAGCTTATAAATCAATATATCTAGAGGTATAGAACGACTGTCATCCCGCAACCATGGGTGAGCTGCATTCACATTATTCTAATTAGTTCAGAAAGGCTTAGGAAACAAACACATAAGATGTAAATAACCTAATAAGACAAATATCTGCACTGTCAGAAAATAGCTCTTTACGTCCAGCCTATGAAAGAATTTTATGTAAAATTTCATTGGATAGAATCAGGAGACAGTGCAATAGAAAGATGAACAAGTTCTTATTTGGGCAAAAGGTATAATTTACCCCCTAACATTTAAGAAATGATTTAATTTAACCCTTAACATTTTTAAAGGTACCACTTTACCCCCTAACGCTTGTAAAATGATATAATTTGCCTCCTAACGTTACAAAATGGTACATATTACCCCCTTAATATTTACAAAATGGTATATTTTACCCCCTTAACGCTAATTTCATTAAGATCTTATTAGATAAATGTTAATTTTGTCAATATTCTATAAATGAACTATTAACTAATCATTAAGAAAGTAATTAACAAAACTTTAATGAAATTAGTATTAAAGGGGCAATTTATACCATGTTCTAAACGTTAAGTGGCAAAACACACCATTTTACAAATGTTAAGGGGCAAAGTGATATCTTTAAAAATATTAGGGAGCAATTTAAACATTTTTAGAAACGTTAGGGGGTAAATTATACCTTTTACCCATTTCATATCGTCAACAATCTGTAAGAGATATATTTGAAATGATGATCTAGGAAAAAGAAGATATGTAAATAGCAAGAAATCCATGTCTTCATATTATGTATCCAAGCATTGATATCCAAGTCACTATATCCGAGCATTGATATCCAATGTTAATCATTGCTAAATCTTACCAGTAGGGGAAGATTTTGCTAAGATAGAATTCTAGTCACTACTCATAAGCATGGATAAGTAATTTTCTTCTCAGATACAAAATTTTGTTCTTTATACATTCATAGAAGTAGATGAACCTGACAGACAATGGGAGACAATAGCTGTATCAACTAGCCTGAATCATTTTTCCATCCTTGTAATGTGGTGTATGAACTTGATGTCCTAGTTTTTGTACCTTGATGTTAGGGGTCAAATTCATGACATTTTAGTTGTTATTTGATGTCAATTTACCACTATTTTAGTATTTAAATGTTTAATTTATGTTTAGAATTGATTTAATTGCAGTTTGATGTGAAGAATTGAAGATTAGGTAAAAAGGATGCAAGAAGATTATGTTTCTGAATCATTAATGGCACCTTGTATAGCCTACTGTTGATAGATCACAGGCCACCATTGAAGGAGTCAAAATTTGCATGCTAACGGTGAGCTATTCATCCTATAACGATACCATTGTAGATCTGTGTAGACCACCGTTGAAAGGCACAGGCACGTTTTCTAAGTAGATTCTTCAAAATTTGTAGCTTTTCTTCTTCCTCCACTTGCAGTAGCTCCAACCCTATAAATAGAGGACCTCTCTAAATGTTCTAAGCATCAGATTTAGGATCAAAACACATTTTATTTCTTTAGTTTTCATATCAAGGTAGTTTTTAGGTTGTTTTTATTTTTAATATTTTGTAATTTGAGATTTTTAAGTTGTTTGAAGTTCCAGCAACTGTAATCACGTAGTTCAGAGTTAGAATACCATATGAGGATGTGATTTGGTTCATTTTAAACTCTTAATTTCATGTATTATTTTTGTTATTTTGAATTAATCAAAGGCTTGTTACTTAAGTTTTATTTATTATGTTCTTTGATTAATTGTTGTGCTTAATTTTTAATTTCAGTTAAATTATCATGTTAAATATATTTATGGATGATTAATTATGTTAATTTATGATTAATGCATGATTCGTGAATTAATATTTGTTTATTGAATGCTTAATGCTTGTCTTAAACTGATCACTTAGGATATTACCACCAGATAATCTAGGATCCAATAGTCTATACCTAGGTTATTAGAAAAGTCAATAAAACAATGTAGTTTAAATAAATGAACTAACCAAAGAATGGTTGATCATGAGGGTATTTGTCTTAGATTAAGATAATTTAGGACTAGACTTCCTGAACTTTAAACCTATTACCTAAGTCTGAGGCATATCCAAACTTTACGATAAGACTAATAGAGATAAGTTAATATGTTAACCATAGTGTTGTCTTGAGTTAGAGAAGACCCTAGATTAAGCATCACTGATCCATCAATTAAATCATCTAGCACCAAAGATTAACTGAATAATTTAGGAAAAGCAACCTATAACTCTTTTATAATTTATTGAAAAGTTTCTAGCCTTTTTAAATTAGCTTTTAGTTATTTATTTTCTTAAATTATAAAGCTGAGTGCTCTCTAGATAATTATGTTCCGATTGACCTAGTATTTGCATCATATAAACATCCTCATGGAATCGATACTCGGAGTCTTAAATATACTCTACTTTATTACTTGATTCGACCGATACGCATGCCGAAGAGTCGATCTTAATTTAATTGTTAAATTGTGCATTGAAAGATAAATTAATTTAAGCTAATTTTGTATGTAGCCAACTACAATCAAGTTTTTAGCACCATTGCCAGGGAAATGAATTGTAATATTAGGGATATATCAGTGTTAGTTACTTTGAAGTTTATTTTGTTGATCGTGTTACTTTCTTTATTATGTTATGTGTCTGTTTTATGTTTCGTTTTTCAATTTCTTTCTTTGTCTTATTTTTGTTGTCATCTTTGTTTGTAAGTTGGGACATCTTTTAGTAGCTTACTTGAGT
>JAOXYD010000009.1:11579063-11593556 GCA_028565735.1 Pinacopodium congolense | reverse complement strand
TGTTAAATAAATTTAAAAATTTTATGTCTAAGATAAAATAATATTGATATATACTAATATAATTTTAAACCTATATTACATTAAAAATAATACACGAAATAAAACATTACAAAACAATAGTATTTAAAAACAAAACAGAAAACACCAATAAAATCAAAAATCAAAAATCAAAAATAGCATCTAAAAACAATAACCAGACATAAAAACCAAAAATAGTAACTAAAAACAAAAATCGAAAATCGAAAACCGAAGTTATACCAAATGAGCTCCTTATTATTTCTATCTATTAGACGAAACACTTTAACTAAAGATTGATAAATTCAGATAACAAATTGACAATTACACTAAAACTCACTATCCTTAAGTACAATTCTTATAATCTCTAATTCGACATTGGACTTATCATGTTAAGAACCAACCATTTATCACTTTTAAATATTTGTCTTAACTCCTTTTTCATAATCATAAAACTTTGAAATGATAAGAAATTGGGGCAATTCTTGTAATCACAAGGTGACATAAGTTCAAGCTATTAATGAAATCTCTCCTCGTCAAATTCAACATTCATATACAATTATAAATAAACTTTGTCATTTTCTTTACCTTTTATACAATCTCTTCAATCATAGGAAAATATATATCATTTTTATTATTTTTTATCATTAAATTAAGGTAATGTGTATTATACAAAGTCCAAAAGAAAGAATTATGCATACTTTGTAACCTCCTCCTAATTGATTTATAAGCAAAATCATTATTTGTGATGAACTGAACAATATTTTTAAGACTATCTTTATCAAATATCTGAAACAGTGTATCAATATTCTTCACAAGGCTAGATACATCAATTGATTTGAAAAATATGATTCTCTTAATAGAATAAATTAAGAATTTTATAATATGCTCCCGTCTTCTATTAGTCCAACTATCACATATGATTGAATACCCATAAGTAGCCTAAGTCATTTTTTTTTCTTTTTCTAAATAATCTTTCATTTCACTAATAGAATTGTTAAAAAGTTTACATTTATAATCGTCCATCGAAGAAATTTTATATCTCAAACCATATGAGATAATAGCATCTACCATAAAATAATAATAGTGAGACTTAACAGTATTGAATGACACACTTGTATTATACTATTATTTAATCATTGTCATATCTATATTGTTATATGCTTCCCTTATTTGTATGGCACTACGAATAGAATGTTGAATTCTTAAATTTGTTTTTGGAATTAAAAAAACTAAAAAAATGGCTTTTTTTTTTTGTTTAACCTCTCTATTATATGAACTGTTCCCTTTTTACTGGGTAGAAGGCCCAACAAGTTTACCAAAATCAATTGCATCACCATCAAATCCACCACTATCAAATAAATTCGCACTTCTAATTTCAAAATTCAATTTTTACCTTATATCTTTCTTAACTTGATACTCTTTAATCAAAGTCTTCAACTGTCACTTTATATTATGAGGAGCCTTTTTACAAGGCATCACATCACCCATAATTCAAGCTAAATGCCTTTTTAATATAATGATTTCTCCAATTTTCAAATATTTGTCACAATATAAGTATATAATCTGGTTCCTAAAGTCAAGAACAAGTCTCCTATGAACCCATGCTAGATCACTATATCTTCAAAAAGGGATTGAAGTTTCACTAGGAATATAAAAAGTTGAACTTCCCTCTTTTTATCTGTAAAAATCAACAGAATTGATTAAATCATTAAACAAAACAAATTAATTGTACCTAACTAACAAACATAAGTCATTACATGCATCAATTGATGATTCTACTAATTTAATCATACTTTTAATATCATGAATATATATTTAGTTTAAAAAAATATGATGCAATTTCATTAAAAATCGAAGAATGCCTAATTTCTATATGCCTAAATTAGGTAAATTTTAAATTCTATAAAATTGGATGTGAACAATTGAAATTTTTAGGATATTTACAATTTGATCCCTACAAATTTTGATATATATATATATATATATCTCGATTTTAACCTGGTATATTGGATGCCAGTAAGTACATGTTGGAATATCCCAAACTGACCAGGATGGGCCAATATATTGGCCTAACATGTTACAGACTCTTGAATGTACTGGGCTTGGGCCGATTTGTTCTAGTTTTCTAAACCCTGATTCAAGGGCTTGGGGCCTTACTCTGTTAAGCTTACTGGCATTTGCCAACTAAGGAGGGACTTTTTCAGTGAAGACCGTTGTCCAATATTCATTTTGAAAAACAAAAGAAGTTTGGAACTATTTACTGATTATTATGGCTAATATTTTCTAAATTATTTTATATTTTAAATTATTTATTCATATAAAAGTATATGATTAATCTCGGCCCATCTTTCATTATTAGTAACCTTGGTCAAAACAACATTCTTTCTAGAATAAAAATATGAAAGCAACAACCTTGAGGTTTCATAAAAAGATCATCTTTGGAAAGTTTCAAAGGAGAGACGTGGTACTGTAGCAAACACTTTAAATGGATGAGAAGGAGAGAATTGTTGATAAAAGCAGAGTCTTTAATGGCAAAGACGGTGGAATTAGGAGAAATGAAGAAGATTTTAGGAGAAATTAGGAGAAAGCTGGTCATGAAATCGAACCCATATTTTCTTAGAGCTAGTGAGGTGTCGAGTGAATGTCGGAGGCTAATCGATATTATTGTAGGTGTTACTACAACGTAGTTGGAGGGTGAACGCTAAGTGTTGATACCAAGGAATGTAAGGACTACAGAGATATAGTTTAATAAAGGATTAAGGATTCCTTTTTTTTTCTTGGACACAAAAATACAAAATTACACAATTTACTTAAAAATAATTTGTATATTATTATATTAAAACGACATCGTTTTATAAGTTATATAATTTCTACGTGTCATTTATTTGGATCACGTCAAACTTACGTTAACAAACACTAATAGAAAGATTAAATTAATGTAAAAAATGAAGGTATAAAGTTTAAATAGAAAGTTTTAAAATTATAAGATTAAATTAAAAATTGATTAAAAACTGAGGGATAAAAATATAGTTGTCTTTTATTTAAAAAATAAAAGGATTATTTTAGTTTAATTTTTATTTTTAAAAATTATTATTTATCCTTTTATGATATTATTTAATTACTATATAGTTCCTTTTGTTATATCCTATTAATTTTTAATCTACTCGTAATTTAATACAATATGATAAAATAAGTTGTGTGATAATAAAATAATATTATAAAATGAATCAGTAAAAATTTTTAAAATATAAAAATTGAAATAAAAAAATCAAGCTACACTAATCTTATCTGAGCGTATGTAACTCGTAAGAAAACTATAAAACAAATTAAGGATATACAAAACCAATTCCTTTTTCGAACATTTATTCCCTAATTCTCTTAGATGCTTTTATCATCAAACAATTAATAAGAGAGTTAATATAAATACTTCCTTAAGCCATTAAAGCCAAGGAAAATCTTTATATTTCAAAAGTCAGAAGAGTGAATGACCCAGTGTTGACCATCCGTTTGGATTTCAAGGCCATTTAACTGAGCAAACAAATTTACTGCTCTCCTCACACCTCTATTATCAGCGGCTGTGAAATAATCGTGCCCGAAAATTATCCCACCGGGTCTCAAGATCCGATAAGCCCTGTTGATGTCCGCCCAAGCCGAGTTAAAATCATGACCCGCATCTATCTCGATCAAGTCACCCATCACCCCCCATTCACACATCTTTTCAAGACCCGACCCGCTCGAAAATGGAACGGGCAGAACCGTCTCCGTTCCGTTCAATGTGACCACGTTTTGCATGAACTGATACAACAATAGTACGTCGCCGTTTACCATGTTGATAAACTTGAACCGGTCACGAAACCCGGGCCACCCTCGAAAGTCGTCGATGCAGATAATCACAGAGTCGAGCCCCAGTCGGCGGGTCAACTCCGCCATGTGGAGAGCTGACGCGCCTAAGAAGGTTCCCACTTCGATGATCACTTTAGGCTTCACTTTCTTCACAAGATGCTCGAAAACGGCCCCGTTCGAGCCCCATCCCTTGATACTCTTGCCGCGAAGCAAGGTGGCCACGTGCGCCGGGGGGAAGTTTACGAACGGCGAAGTGCCGTCGTAAATTTTATCAAGGATCGTTTGGCGAACGTGCTTGGAAGGTAACCGTTTGGCACAGGCAGTCGTGATCCGGAAGTTGTCGAGTTTAGTGGGCAAGCTTTGAAAGATTGGTGCTACGGTGGGCATAGGTTGACGTGATGCAGGTTGCCGTACAGTGGGTCGGGTTGGCGCCGACAAGTAGCCTAAAGTGTACGCCAAAAGCAGGAGAAGAACGTAGACAACTGTGGAATTGAAGAACTTGAATGAGAATAATCTTGAATATTTGTAGCTATACCGGCGTTGATGAGGTGGAGATTGACCCTCGTCTTTCATGGTTCTTTCTTTGCAAGCACAAGTAGAAAGTATCAGAAATGTAGGAGCTGAAATTAGTTCAAGTTCGGAGATACAATGAAAAACTGGGTATTACTGTTTTCGGTTGACAGTTAAAGAAGTGTAGGTAGTTCTTCCATTTAACGACAAAGTAAGGATTAGAGGAGATAATGAGTTTGTGGCGGAGCTCGGTAGGTGTGTTGATGAATACAAAAACGGTGTAGAGAGGCGATGATGGATGTGTGGCTGAATCGGTTGTGTGATGACTCTAGAGATGGTGTAATGAAAATGACTGCAGCCATCCACATTCGTTTGAAAATTATAGAATATTGATGTGGGTTACAACTTGAGACTAAAGATCATATTTGCGATACTTTAACGTTATAATCAAGATGCTAAAATTTTACTCTTAAATAATCTTTATTACAGGATTTAATTAGGAAAATATCTAGTAATTCTGAGTCATTAATTATTATTACAAAGAAAACCATTTAAATTATGGTTATATTTCTTAAATTAGAAGGTTTATTGTGAATATTACTTCTAAATTTATATTGGATATTTATATATTTTAAAGATATTTTAGCCATTTTTACTTATATCAGCAAAAAGACAAGTAGTTATTTTAATCATTAATTAGATGTTTAGGATCTGTTTTGTTTAATTTTCTGTTTTTAATTTTAATTTTTTAAATATAAAAATTAACATATGTTGTTTTTTATCGATTTTTGTTAATTTTATTAATTTTTATATATTATTTTTATTAAATTTTATATTAAAAAATTTAAATTAAAATCACAACCGAACAAACTTTAGATCGTTTGATATTGTTTTTTATTATAATTTTTAGTTGTAATTTTTATATATTTATATTTATTTTTATATATTATCCTCGATTTCTTTGTTATATTAGTGTGCTATTTTTTTTCAATTTCTATATTTAAAAAAATAAAAAACTAAAACACAAGCCACACCAAACAAATCATACGTATTACAATTGGCTCCATTTTCTTTTTCTCATCTTTTTTGGGTATAACTTTATTTTTTGATCATTCACTTTACTTGAAGCGTCAATCAGAATTCCTGGGGACATGTCACTTTCTTTTTAAATGTTAGTTAAATTGTTACGGTTGGTAAATCAATATTCAATAACCGAATAAAATCACCAATCACCACACTTTTCTTTGAATATTTTTGCATCCTAGGAGCTAGTACTCAATAAAAACACGACATTTTATCCTGAATCATGGAAAAACACATGGATAAGTATATTACTTTGACTATATAATATTTTATTAGTAGCCTTTTATGATTATTTTTATATATAATAAATAATAATTAAAATAAAATAATTAAAAATAACTTTTATTTTATATAAAAATGTCATGAAAATTTACCAGTAAAATATTATACAAATTTTTTCATTTCATAATTCTAACACCAGCTTATCGGGAGAAGGGCAAGCTGGTACGATGTAGATTGTCTTCATTTTCTTGTACAACGTATGAAAGGTCGGCTTAAGGGTCACGACCAGCCTCCCACTCATATCTTTGCTTGGCTTTAAAAAAGCATTCTTGGATATTACGATCTTTTTCTTCTTTATTCAAACTCTCCCTCATATTCGCGCGGCCCTCTCCTGATTCCTTATCCATCTTTCACTTTTTACTTTTTTTTTTCAACCTTTTCTATATGCCTAGTTGCCTTCTATAATTGCTTGTCAATTTCCATGCGTCAGTAGCTAAAGCTAAACCTATCAACCCAGGTAACTGTTTTGAACTATAAATTAGCAAAGTCATAGTATCCATGTTGTAACATGGTCCTAACATGAAGTATTCACAAACTAGCGGTTGATTACTGTCATGAATTGTCTTTGCATGTGGGAAAGTTCCAAATGGCGCCAAAGAAGTTGAGTGTTATCTTATCTAGCGCTACGTCTCGTTCCATGTGTTTTCGTGCTTCCATATTGTTGCTGGTCCACGGCCAGCAGGAGGACAAGGTATTTGCTACAATGATCGTAATCATGATGCAAGATCTTCACTGAACATAAAACTCTGGAAAAATGATTCAGATGAACCAAAATTCTACTGATATGCATGCATCTTTAAGGTTATTACAACAGACATGCATCCAGGAGCATCAGCTTCCATCTTTTTCCTTCTACAAACTAAACAAGCTATCTCATTGCCAGTCGACTTTGCAAGAACCAAACTTACCTACCCTGTTGAAGCTAATACAAACAAAACCATCCCTCTCTTTTTTCATCCTGTCAAATGTAAAGGTTCCTACTATCGACAACCAAAGGTGTAGAGCTAAAATGACCGAAAGACCTATTTCACTTTCCTTCCTCGGAGCCATCACCACTGTGCCCGGTAGCTGTGCCACCCTGGGCATGAGTGCCAGTTGCCCCAGCATCAGAAAGATCTTGTTTGCTCGCCCCTCTGGCATCATGTGATCCTGCAGCTGTCAAGGGGCCACTGTTTCCAAGTGTTGTCTCTGTATGCATGGGATTCATGCCATTGTTGGGCCCCATAGGTCTCATTCCCATTTGCCCTTGAATGGCTGCTTGATGTAGCTGTTGACGGTCCTGCATTTGATGTGGATTATTGAATTGCAATGGCATCTTATGGGGGAAAAGCCCTGATTGCTGAGCCATTGCTGCTGCTGCAGCTTGAGGATGCTGTGCATAATATGCTCCTTGTTGGAGTGCAGGATGGGGTGCCATCTGAAAATACCAGTACAGCTAAAACATATATGCATGGTTAAGTGCATAACCAAATACAGTTCACATAAATTACCACCTGCGGAGGCATTGTAGGTGCCTGTGGTTGAGCATCAGCAATTGCAGCCAAATACATCAAATTCCTCTGCAGTTGTGCTTGAAACCTAGATCATCCAAATGTGTAAGTTACCACATAAAGAATCCATGTGAGAACAATAGCTATACGACAGCAGTTTGAGTAGTTATACTGCCTTGAAATTATGTTATCAACCTATAATGCCAATCAGACAAGCAAAAGGGGATTATGTAGTTTGTCCACAAGATTTAAAGATAAACAGTTCTTCCTCCAGCCACTACGATTCAGATCTGCAACCTGAACTTGATTTCAAACCCTTATTTAAATGGCCTGTAGGCAGTACCACCAACTAAAAGTAAGCTCATTGCATGATCAGTTAGTAGCCTAAGTTAAAAAGTACTCACACAATACCAGTCCCATGTTGACCCAAAAAAATAGCAGCAAGCAATCCAAACTTCACATTCAAAGTGGCAAGTTATTATTATACACAAGCTAAGATCTAGCAGGATTCAGCACCGTGGATGATCACACAATTCCCGTAGCAGCAGTATTATAATAATTGCAGATGAGTTCCAAATGATGATGGAATCTTTTAAAACTCAAAATATCTTAGAATACTATAATGAAGTTCTTCTGTTTTGGAAGTAAACTATTTTTCAAACATTTTTCCTCCAGAATTATGATTGGTGAAAAAGATTAGAAAGCATAATAAGCTGAAAAGAACAGTATGTAAAAACAGTCATTAAATGTTTATCAGGAAGAAATTACTATTGATTCAAATATCTCAGAGTAGAAGTACAAGTTTGGACAATCATGACAAGCATATAAAGAGTTACTTACTGCGCACATTCAGCAAGTTTTCCAAGGTTTTGATTATCCAATATTGCCAATATTAGCTTTTTATTTTCATCAAGGTACTGAGGCAAGCATTTGAAGAGAAGAGTCAGAAAACAATTATCCTTGAACCAAATGACAAAAACAATTACCCATGTTCTTATGGTCTGACAGAATCTACTGAAAATAAAGATGGAACTGCATTCACATAAAACCAGAAGACAACGAATAATTCATATTTTTAATAGCACATAAACTTGGAACTGTAAATAGGAACCTGCCCTCAGTTCAACTATCAGCCTTATGAAAATCAAAACACTTCTCTTAAAGGTGCCGTCAATTGAGTGGACTAGTTATTACATTTATTTTGAACACATATAGCTACAAGAGATACACCAGATACCACTTATTAAACCTAAGCTTCCCCGGGAACTAAAGTGCATGGAAATTGAAAGGCCAACTACTCACACCAAGGGAAAGTAATGAAAAAATCATACCGCCTCTATAGACATCTTAACGTGTCAGCCAGGTAGAAAAGGAAAAGCATCTGTTCAAAATAATTTATAAGGTAAACTAAGTGACAGTAATTATCACCATAAAGACAAAAGCAGGAGCCGTGTGTCATGATAGAATCTTTGTTACTTAACATTGTAGATAAATTCAAGAGCATGCCAAACATGAATCACATGAGATCCGGCAGAGTAATAAAGGATGGTCAACATCCAATTAATAGATAGACAAACATTATGAGCCCATCATTACAACAATTTTACATAAATTAAGAAACAAGTATGCACGCACAAATTATGATAGTTACAAAAAATACAAAAACCATTAAACGTATTTAAGAGAAATCACAGGACTCCATCACCATCCATACACAGCAATACGAAGATATTGAATAGAAAATATGATCAATTAATCAAAAAGAACCCTCAGCATTAAGGTTCCAATTCCACTATCCACCTAACATAATGCCAAACTTGGAATCTCCATATTTTTATCGCCTGACAAGGATAGTCCCTTAACTTCTCTTTTCAACCAGAAACCAGATGTTTAAAGCTTAAATAAAAGGCACTAAACTGTCATAGTTGAGAAATATAACATATTGCCTGAATCTTGACAACCAAAATGTTTTGAGAAGTCCATCAATAAAAAAGATCTTTCTGTGAACTTATGAACGCTTGATCGTGTGATGAAGAGCAAACCTCATATGCGTAAGCATAACTCAAAACATGAACTCTGGATACCATTTTTTCCTTTGTTCGTATGGGTTTCATCATTAATTTTAAATCAATTAATGGCTCACAAAAATTGAAGAAGTGAAACAAAATGAATGCTATTTCCTACAGCCTACTCCAAGAAAAAAAAAAAAACTCAAGCTTGAAAACGCTCCTTCGTCGAGATTAATCATGAACAAGCTCCAAAATTCCAAACTTTTAGTAAAAGATACAAACTTCCAAGTTCCTAACTCGATACAGATAGACCTTTATAAGTCTGACCGATATGTTATTATATAAAATCTTACAGGTTAATGACAAATGCTCAAACAAAGTCCAAATTCATACCTTTTGGATCTGTTCGGTGGTGATGTTAGTGGGTGGAAAAGAAGGCATCATAGGAATCATGGACTGTGGCTGTCCCTGTGCCTGTGACTGCGGCTGCTGCATTTTTGTGTGCTTCCTCCAAACTTCAGCCCCAAAATGCTCCAAATTAGTAAACCCTAAACCAAGAGAAGGAACGAGAGAGTGAGCGAAATAAGGAGAATCTCTAGTTCGGTAAATGGTAGTATGAAACTGGAGAGAGCTAGATTACAAAAGATCTATATGCCTACGACGTTTCTGCAATTTAAGACAAAACTCAAAGGTAAAGGTGTGGTTTTTTTTAATACAAGAAAGAAAAAGGATATGTAACAATATTTTATCATTACCAACATGGGTTCTCAATTAGTTGGGCTCGAGCTTCGGATTGGTTTTGCTATGTTAAGGCATGTGTTTCCATCATAGTAGGTTCTACAAGTGAATTTGGGTTGGACCTAAACCCAGTTTTCTTTTTGGGTAAAGCATAAGTTATATTTTGGTCATTATTTTTATAAAAATTTAATACAGTTTAAAATCACTTTTTATTGTAATTTTTATTTTTATATATCCATTATTTTATAAAAATAAAAATTTATTTGGTTGACATGTGTAATAGAAAAACATAAAAAAATTTTATTGAAATTTATAATAAAAAACTAATTTAGTAGTAATAATCAAATATGAAATAAATTTAAATCTTAAAACAAAGCACTCTTATGCACTTAATATATATATATATATTAATTTATAGATTATATCAATTATTTAATGTAAAAAATTCTATTTATAAAACTTATTTCTAAAACAAAAAAAAAACAAAAATAAAAAGTGATAGTAAACATGCTAATTTTAATCTCAATATTTTCTTTATATAAAAAGTAGGGAAATTTACCCCAAAAAAATTCTAAAATTTACCCAATTTTACAATATTAACCGAAAGAAAAAATTTTAATAATTAAATGCAAAAACGTTCAACATGTTACAAAACCAACCATTAAACATTCTATTAACTTTGATGATGTGACTTACATATAAGTCAAAATTTTAATTACATTAACAACACACAAATACTGTAAAATTGAAAAATACAGAAAAATAAAAAATAAAAACTTTTAAGTTGAAAATTAAGAAACTAAAACCAAACAAGTGCATTTAATTACTCTGATTATCTTCATCCTCTCTAAGTGGCAGAAAAAAAAAAAGGAACCTTAGAAGACCACAACAAAAGTCAGCTCAAGTTCACCAAGACGAACAGAGATCTTACAGAGGCAACGCTTGTAGAATATATTTAAATTAAATTTAGGTATTAAATTTTTTTTAGGTATTATTATATTAATCTCTTCTCAATCTTTAACACAAGAAAAGAAATTTTTCATATAAATTTAAAAGAATTTTTAATATTCAATTTCATTTATATTTAAATAAAATAGGTTAGACTTTATTCGTATTTAAAATTTTACTCAAATTAATATGAAGCACTTATAAAAATGCATATATAGAATTTTTAAAACTATATTAAAAATTTTATAAAAAACATAAAAAAAATTTATAAGAAAAAATGAAAAAGAAAATTTTATTTAAATTCAATTCAATTTATTAATTTTATTTCGAATTGAATTAAAAAATTAAACTAATAAAATTAAATTTTGATCTAAAATTGATGACTTTAATTTGAGTTTAAATATATTTAAATTTAAGATTCACATCACATTTAAATTTGAATAAGTTTCAGATTGTTTTATTTAAATTCAATTACAATTGAGTAAAAAAATAGTTATAATTATATAAAATTATACTTAAACCAAACAATTTTCAACTAAAAAAATTTATCAATTTAGAGTAATTTTTAACTATATTAATTGCACGATAAATATGCCTTTGTTATTCTCACATATATGCAATAGCATAGCTATTGAATGTGTAAAATATAAAAATATTTGCATGATTTCTTTATTTTTAAAATTTTAATTTAATACTTTATTAAAAGAATAAAATATTTACAGCACACATTTCTATATTATTAAAATGTTTATTTGAATTATTAAAATTATTAATTAATTAAGTTTAATATTATTTGGGTCTTTATAGTTTGATAAACTATTAATTAGGTCTTTATAGTTTGGTAAACTATCAAATAGATCCATAAAATTTAAATTATTTTAAATATATTTTAAATACAATAATTTTTAGATATTCAAATATATGTGATTAAAATTTTATTTATAATTGAAAATATAATTTAAATTTAAATTATTTAAAAATTTATAATATTAAAATATTAAATTGTAAAATATTTTGAATATATTTTAAATTTTAAAATATAATTAATAGTTTCAATATAATTAAAAATATTTATAATTGAAAATCTTCAATTATAAATATTTTTGAATAATTGAAAATAGTTCTATTGAAAATATAATTTTTACAATATAATTGTAAAATTATTTATAATTAAAAATATAATTGAAAAATATTTTATTTCAATAAATAGTTTTTAATCTTTCGAAAGAGTAAGTTATATATTTGTTAATTAAATTTAGAAGTTGTTATACAATAATTTCTAACAAAATATTGATATATTAATTACTTGTTAATTTTATAAGAAAAAATTAATTTTGATTCGACTTGAATGAATTTTAGAAGGATAGTCACTGAATTGAAAAAATTTTAAAGTAAGAATGTACATGTGGATGATGACGTGACAGTTTTGTCTCGTAAACCTTGCCACGCCAGTATAAACCTAACAAAGGTATCATTTTTACCTTAATTGAAAATTTTTAAAGATTTATCAACCAATTGAAAATTTTTAAAGATTTGTCATTCAATTGAAAAAATTCTAAAAGATTAATCACTTGTATAACTATTATCTGTATTGTTTTTATAACATAACGTAAGTCCTATGGCATCTAAAAGGGGGTGAATTATGCGTTTAATTTTTTTTTGACAAATTAAAACACTTTAAACACCTTATGATAAACCAAAATTTCTAACTATATGAAATTTCTAACCAAAATTTAACTTAAATGATAAGCCAAACTTTATACCAAAATTAAACAAATTTAATAAATAATAAACCAAACACAATAAGCATAAATATAAAGAGGATAGGGAAAGAGATGAATATCGAGATTTATAAAGGTTTGTCTACCGCAAAGATAGAATACGTCATCTTTCCAACTACTTGTTGGAAATTTACTATCAAACTAATCTTACTTTAAATGGGGAAAAAATAACCCTTACAACAATCTTGGTTATAAGGCCAAGAGGAACCTTTACAACAATCTTGATTATAAAGGCAAGATGATCCTTTACAATCTTGATTTTAAGGTCAAGAGGAACCTATACAATCTTACTTTAGGGTGAAGAGTAATCCACTCCAATCTTGTTCTAAGGTCAAGAGAAACCTATACAAAATCTTGTTCTAAGGTCAAGAGGAACCTATCAATCTTCATTTCTAATGGGTGAAGAGTAACCCTCACTAATACAACTAAAGTACACCATAAAACAACCCCAAACTTAAGTTACGAAAACCTCTACTCAATCTTATATAGCTTTTCAAACCTTGATTAAAATCAACACAAGATAAAGGTTCAAATGCAACAAATGCAATACTTACACCTTATGTAATCTCTAATGCACATACAAGGCCTAATCCAATCCAATTCACATTCAAAGATTAACACAATTTAAATCTTATTTATCCTAGGTGAAGAGTAACCTACAAACTCTATTTTTAATGGCAAAGAGCAGTCAATGTAACAACAATACATAACACAAAGATATTCCCCCAATTTAAGTCACTAAGCACACCTTTTATAGTGTTTCATTAAAGCATATGCAATGTAATCCAATTTAAAAATTCTAGAGGCAATTAAACAATTTTTCAATCCTTATAATCAAAATTATCCACTAAAAACGTGATTATTGCATTCAAAATTCATATTGAACACTTAGATACAAAATATGTCAAAATATGCAATCTTAAAATTTCAGCCAATATATAAACAATTTTTACCTATAAAATAATGCAAAATAAATGAAACAAACCTACAGAATCCTCAATCAATCAGTTAACAGCAAAACATAACAACAAACACAATTTTATAGCATCAAATAAATGGATTAAATCAAGACTAAAGCAAAAAACGTCAAACCTAGACAGCTTTAAAGTAACTAGTAAAATTAAGCTCAAATACACAATATAATGACTTAAAAATTAAAACAAAAATATTAGCACACTCCTAGGACATTAAACAAACTAAAAATAGTAAATTTGTGCACACAAGAAACTGATTAAAATAAAAAATAAAAGTGATCAAATGGGTTGCACAAAAACTGGATAGATTTGAGCAATCTATGTTCTTTGATCTCAAATAAATGTTATGAGTGCTTAACAATCAAAACAAAAGATCCAATACACTCTTGAGATCTTAAAAAAACTTGTATGATGATTTGAAGCAATAAAAATAGATGTACATGCCCAAAATTGAAGAACAATGTGGCTGAACCAAAACAAAGACAGTTTTAGTGTTAATAGAAACTTCAACTTAAAAAACAATGAAAGAAGCTTTCTAAAATTCAATAATTTGTTCAATCAAAATATTAGACACTTAAAACAAACTAAAAACAATAATTTTACTGCACAAGAAACTGATTTAAAATATGAAAAGGGTGTTAGCCCTATGGCACCCAATAGGGGGTGAATTGGGTGTTTAAACAAACTTGCGGAATTAAAATACGTTAAACACCTTAGGCCAATTTAAACAGTATGAAATATTTAACCAAAATTCAACTCAAATGAAATGCCAAACTTTATGTCAATATTAAGCAAATTCAAACTATAATAAAGCAAA
>JAOXYD010000009.1:11560964-11578963 GCA_028565735.1 Pinacopodium congolense | reverse complement strand
AGTATCTTGGAGAAATTGATTAAAGTTTGAATTATATAACTTGAAGAATAATAATAAAGTATAAGGTTGTCTAAAATATTATATTAAGATGGATAAAATAAAAAACATATGAAATAAAAGAACATACTACTAATGTAAATGCTTTAAATAAATTATCCATGATAAAATGAAAGTAAAAAGAAAATCAAAGCATGGTGCAAAGAACAAAAGAAAAGGAAATGTCAAACTTAGCCACTTAGTGATCCATAACTCACATCATCAATCATCAACAAGTGGTGATGGTGGATGATGGAACTGCATAAACTATTGCCACATCACCTACTGCTGCTCCTATCTCTTTTATTGTATACACCGGTACTCATCATTATTTCCTTTGCTCCTTTCCCATCTAACTTGTTGCATCTATAGGAATTCTACACATCATTAGATCTAAAGATGTATGTCCTTATCTCAACAAAAATTACATCCACCTAGGCACTAAACTAGTCAAAGTGTGCAGTTAATGATGGATCAACATTTGATGAAGTTCTAGTGGCTGCGTCCTCCTCATCTCCTTCTTCCATCTTCTCACTCGTGTATCATACATCTAAAGGAGGTTGAGCACCCTTAAGCCTAAGGCAACCATTTACTCATGCTACTAAGCCCATTCTAATCTATACTGAGGCGTCTAATGGCTCTGAATTGATTTTTTACCCCAAGAACAATCTACTCAACCTGATGCACAAATTTATAGCTAACTATGTGATATAAAAGGATCCACTTAGTTATCCTCTTATCTTGTTCCTCTAGTGACTAAAGTAGTAGGCTAATGCTCTTTCGATGATAGACCATACTCCCTTAACCTTGCACTATAGATGGACCATTTCTCCTTGAGTGATTACTGTATAACTCTCATGTCTACCACCTACACTGTAAGTGATCAGCCTATGTAAAATCTTGAGCTCTAAAGTCTTGATATTGGTCCTTTTTATAACCATTATTTTAAAGTACTCCTCTCCAATTTCATCCCGGAAGTCAGATCCCTCTCTCTAGTTTTTAAATTCTAATATGACCATCCAAGTAGAAGATAAGTTCCTTTCTTCTAAGGCTAGAACTCCTAAAGATATGTTAAAATCTCAATAAGACATCAAGTAATGCTTATTGGCAAGCTGAACTAAATTACATCGTCTCTATCTAACCCCATATAGTGCCTTTTAAACTGGAAAGTAGCCAAAAACTCACATAACAGATTCCAGTAGCTAGGTTCCTTGATCGCCACAAATAGATCCCATCCTCCCATCTTTAAGAATAGTCAAATGTTGTTTGTTACTCCCATATATTCTAAAACTTCAAACATTACATACTTTTTCAACTTAATATTTAGCTTTTTCAATGTTTAACATTTAGCTAGCTATTTAAGGTTATTAAATCTAGGGGTGGAGGCTTGAGTTTCTCTAACCCTTAAACTAGATGCTTCCTTTGTGCACACCCTTTTGTCTTTCACTTTATCTTTAGGCATGATGTCTACAAAGAAACTAAGATAAGTATGAGTAAGTGAAATCAAAATTAGCTCCTGTAATGCATAAGTCCTATGATCATAAATCCTTGAACATAATCAACCATCTAACCAAACTTGTGAGAATGACATGTTAAACTCATCACCTAAGCATAATAGGAAAGATTAAGAAGTTCTTAGTATTAAACTTCTTAATCTTCAAGCCTATTGCCTAAATTTAATGAATGACTTCTTAATCTTCAAGCCTAATGCATCCACTGAATGATAATTGATTTAGAGTATCTTTACAAATTCAAGATAAAGCTATGGATAAGACTATGTCTTTTCTCTAATCTAATTTGAGGTTTGAACATTCATCAAATTTAGGCAATAGGCTTGAAGATTAAGAAGTCGTTTATCCAATTTGGGCAATAGGCTTAACGATCAAGAAGTTTAATACTAAGATTCCTTATCTCAGCACTAAAACTGTCATAAATAATCAAAGATTGGTCATACAATGATTAGATTATATCATTTATTATCCAACAATCTACATAGCTTTCTTAAATCTTGAATTATCTATCACTCTTTTCTTAAGTGACCAGCCTAAAAGTAGAGACTTCAACCCTTCAGTAAAAAAAAAGGCTTTAATGCATGCACAAAATGTCAATAAAATCATTTACTAACCAATCCTTATCTAAAAATCAACTCAGCCACACATATTAATCAAATGAAGCAAGATATGCATTTTATACAACATACTTTGATTAATCAAAAAACAAGATAATATATAACGAGTTCTTAAGTTAAGAAAACACCTAAGATAAGCTATAGAATGCTTTACAAGCTTTGAAACATGATCTTAGCACTAGCCAAACTCAAATTCACCAATTGTAACACATGATAATAAAAGAACATGAAAATATACAAGTTAAACAACACACTTTGATTAATCTTAAAAAAGAGTAATATTTAGCAAAATTTGAGTTTAGAAAACAATCAATGTGAGCATTAAATTGAGATACATATCTGAATAACAAGATCCATCACTTAGAAAATCACAAAACGACTAAAACTCTCCTAATACAAGTGTTTGAAACCAAGAACACCTAAGGATAATAAGAAAAAAAATTTTGAAAATTTTCAAATATATTTTTGCTCCCAAAATGACGTGCATATCTATAATTATCCCCTTCTAGAGGGTTAAAGATAGCCTTCTTTATCCTCACTAAACATGCATTAATTTTAGTCCATGTACTAGTTGGAATGGTTAAGATTTGGTTGGAAAAAAACATTTATGGCGCTTAAAAAGATTTTTGACTATCGATGAATGACATTGCCATAATTGTGTGATGAACCGTTGTTGATACACTATTTCTGCATTCTTCAACATAGGTTGCAGAGGCATCAACATGAGTCTGTGCCAACCATTATTGATGCTTTAAAACTTAATAAATTTTTATTCTTTTTACATAATTCCTCACTTATTTACATCTATCCGCAATTTAACTATTTCTAAATACTAATTAAACAATTAAGCCCTAAAATAGGGTCAAATGCTATAAAAATAACTTGAAAACACTATCAATTTGACCCCTAACATCCACCTTAGCCTCCAATGATGCTACAACATCAATGTTGTGCACCCCTCTACTAGACTTAGGCCTTTTTCATGCAACGTCCCACTAATAAGTATTTATTTCAATTGTTTTATAAATTCCTAGAGTTTCTCAAAGATCTTGAAGCTTATTTACCTAGGAAAAATACGTCCATGAGCTGCTTCATTACAAACTATGGAAGGTTTGCATAAGCATACTCAGATCAAATTTATGATGTGGAAACTTCCTTAATATGTCCTTCCATCACTCCTAAGCTTTATATAATTTGACAAGGTAAGAGGGAGGGAAATATTTGGCAAGAAACTTTTTTGTAAATTAAGTCCAAAAGGTGATGAAATAAGATGATTTCATTTGAGCTAAGACTCAATTCTAGTTTGGAAGTTGAATGGGAAAAATCGTCCTAGTCTTATTGCTTCTTTTGAAACGCCATTAAGCTTAAACATGTCACAAATCTCCAGAACATTAACAATATGGGCATTTGGATCCTGATCCGACAATCCATCAAATTGAACGTACTTTTGGAGCATCTAGATCATTTGGGACTTAATCTCAAACCTAGCTATCTCCACCCTCAATCTATAGATACTAGATGTTGTGCCTTATAAAGAGAGTCTTGACAAGTCCTCCATGATAAGCTAAGCTCTTAGTCCTAGTTCCCTATCCATGTCTCCTAATTGTATGCAGTGAACCTCAAGCTTCACATTATTTGTGGATTCCTTCTCCTTTAAACCTCTCCAAAATGTACTTTCAACTTCAAGATCAAGATTTAGGGGGTGTTTGGTATTGTTGTTAGTTGTGGTGTTTTGTTGTGGTTTTTATGTTTTTGTATTAGTTTTTGTGTGTTGTTTTCGATTTATTAGCTGTTTTTCAATTTTGTGCTGTAATAGTATGTTGTTTTTTTAATTTATGTGCTGGTTTTTTTGTTTTTATGTTTAAAAAAACAACAAACCAAAACCTAAAATTAAAGGGCCTTTTTATTCAACTTTTGATTGTGGTTTTAGTTGTGATTTTTGTTTTTTTTTTTGTATTGAGTTTTGTGTGTTTTTTAAGGTTTTATGCTATTTTTTCTATTTCTGTATTATATTAGTGTGTTGTTTTTTTTCAATTTTTGTGTTTAACAAAACCAACAACTAAAACTGGAAACAAAATCATTTTTGAACATCCCCTAAATTGATACCAAATAACACCTAAACAATTACACAAGATGGCTTCTTATCATGTAACAAGGTACCTAACCTGGAAATTAAAGGAACCAATAAAAGATCAACCGGAGAAAAGCTCTTAAACTAAATAAAAATGCAAAAATTAAAATGTAGAAAATTAAAATAAACCAAAAAAAACAAAGATGGCTAGTCTAACAAAGAATAGGAAATATTAATAATTGACACAGTCTCCAGCAATGATACTAAAAACTTGATACGGTCTGAATACACCTATAAGCTTTAATAAAAGAAAGGAGACCACTACGGCACATCCATGCATAGAGACTTCTGCAGCCCTTGCATATGGCTCACATGGGTCCCACGTTGGCCCACCTCTTTTTAAAATCAAAATTACTATTTTATCTTTTTATTTTTTACCTATTTTATCATTATTTGAGGGTATAAAAATCAATTTATATAATTTTAAATACACATTTATATTCTCACCTATAACTCCTATTATGTATTTACCAGGGAGCCTCTAGATGGCTATAAGGGCCACCCAACTGAGGGTTTAGTAGTTAAACTATAAAAGAAAATCCTAAACTTCTATCCTAACACTACCAAGATCGCAAAGAGGTAAGTATACCTATTATAGTATAGTACAATTAGTGTGCATTCAGGTTGTCAATCTACAAAGACTATAATTACTAACAAATTCTTATACGTAAGGGCATTTGTAGGAATTGTGAAATTTTGGGGATATTTTAATAAATTGGGTTATTAAGTTAACTTAGGTCTAGTTGATTAAAGTGCGCTTTTGGACTTATATTTTGAATTGGATCCTAATGGACTTTTGGTAAATTTAGAGGTCCAGAGGATTAGGGATTAAAAAACTTGGCCTGATATAATAAATTCACTTATTTAGGAGACCGAGTAAGAATTTCTAGTTTTACCCTGATAATATTATATTATGTGCAAAGTATATGATTTAATTGATTGTATGACATGTGTAAAATTTGGAAAACTCTTCAAAATAATTCTTTATATAATTAAAATAGTAATTTTGCTATAACAACATGTTTATCTTAAAAATATCTAATGGTGTTGATTATTCGAATTAAATAGATTTGCATGAAAGATATTGACAATATGTGATAGATTATTTGAATAATGGAATTTTTCTTAATTAATTTCGATATTAGCTAATTAAACAAACTATGTTATGTTATAGTATTTTATTAAAATTTGAAATTGAAATAAATGTTATTAAGTGTGGTCAGTTTACGATATGAGTATTAGATTAGATATTTGACCAAATATTTTTTGTTATTGGTAAAATGATGGTTGGTGCTATGATTTTCCTAGTTAGTTAAGAATTTCTGAGTTATGTTAGTTGATTGAACTGATTATTATTATTATGAGAAATTATTGTAATTTTCTACACCATGACCATTTTCATTATTGGACTAGAAAAATTGAACATTTAGACATGAAATTGATGATGATTAGCAATAACATATTAAGAGAATTGAAATGAGAATCAGATTGAGATTAAAGAATAAAGAAATGGCTTACCTAGGTTAGACATATTTAGTGGTTTTAGTTTGTGATTAAGATTGAGATGGTATGATATTAATGTAGATTGGGTTTGTATGTGGAGCAGTGTCATGACATATTGAGTCCTAGGGATGTCGCACTCGAGATTAGGTACCAGAGTGATATTGGGGAATCTTGAGTCTCGGAGAGACTCTAAGCCACGGTTAAGCATCAAAGTGATAATGAGGTATCATATATAAGATGATTAAGAGATACCATATGTTGGATATATATACACATATGCCTATGCGATATTTGATTTATCTATATATTGAGATTATGACATGATAATCGAGCTAGTAGATCATTGAATATAGCCTACTAGGTTAAGTAGGGTCCTAAATAAATTGAATAAAGAGATTAATTAGAATTAATAATTGTAACAATATTTGTGCATCTCATAAGTTACATCTCATGGATTTGTATTTTGTTTCGTAATGGAAAATGTTAAGAATTATTGATAAATTGACATGTGATGATATATGAGCATGTATAATATTCTTAAATAATTATTATAGATTATCTATATTTTTTAGATGTGCTTTATAAGGGTACAATTATGAAATTGTTACTGAATTAGCAGCTCACCCCTTGGCCATGAATATTTTCAAATAATAGATTTGCTTCGATGGATTTCAAGTTATAGTTTGGATTTATTGTGTCCGAGGTGGCCCAGTTGTTATAACAAATTTGTAAACTTTGATATTTTCTTTTAGAGACAATCGTTGATATTTTGGTAATTTAATTTTTGTGGGTTTTATGAATTAAATTTTATGGACATTACACGATTGCTCTTATAAAAGGGTTAATCTCTAGTTTGTCTGACATACTTTTGATGAGTCAGTATTACACAATATATAATTTTCATCATACATTCACATTTAAATATAACATTATAATGAATGAACATAAATAAAGAAATGTTTGGCATGCTTTTGATAAGTCGAGTACTACACAATATATAATTTTCATCACACATTCATATTTAAATATAAAATTATAATGAATGAACATAAACAAAGAAATTTTTATCGTTATATTTCAATATTTATGTCAACCTAGTAACTTTGCATGTTCAATATATGTCTCAAGAAATTAAATTTGTCATTAAATCTATCATTAAATCTTGTATAGATATATACTTCATATTAATTTCTCTTTGTGCAATTATATCTTTTATATAATTACATTTGGTATCTATATGCTTGATTTTATAATGAAAATTGGGGCTTTTAGTATAATAGATTTCTATTTGAATATCACAATTAATGGCCATTAGATTATTTTCACTTTGAATAACTCTTAAATAAACTAATAATTGATGAAGGCACATATTGTACTATAGTTGAAAATGCTATGAATTCAATTTTCATCGTAATCAATATAACATAGGATTGTGTAATCCATAAAAGGAACTCAAGAGAGGAGAATCGAATTGAGTGATTAAAAATTTCTAAACTAATTAAACTAGCTACCAAAACCAACTCAATTTAAATGTAATTACTAAACCAATATTTAGCCTAACACAATATGTTATGTTTATGCAAATGGAACAATTTCAATAATTAATAAACAAAAAACAAGAGCATAAAATTAAAGAGTAAAGGGAAAGAGAGAAATACTAAGATTTATTAAGGTTCGCCAATTAAAGATAGACTACATCCTTTCTCTAACTACTTGTTGGAAATTCCCCTAATTAATCAAGAATAAGTACAATCCTCTTCTAAGGTAAAGAGTAACCCTTACAAGATACAATTTTCTTGTTAAAGGTGAAGAGCAATCTTTTAATAATCTTTTTATGAAAAAGAGGAGTCTTTATAAGGCTAAGCAACTAAATGATTCAACAATCTCCTTTCAAGTGATAATATACACCTAAAGAGGTATTTCACTTAAAGTTTAATTAAACTAAAGGATCTCTGCTTTCAATAAATGTAACGATGGAACCATAATGCACTTAAAAGTTTAAACAAACTTAATATGGCATATTTAAATCACTAAAAATGTGTATATGTGATGAATGATTAAGTTAAAGATGATATGAATTAAATTTGGATAGCTTAGATAAATGAGATTATAAATGTTTTCAAATACTAAAATAAGCTTATAAAAATTCACTTATATAATAATAAAACCCTTGATGATATAAACAAATGTAATAAACCAATTTGGAAGCAACAAATTTGGATTAAGGTACTTAAATATGTGAAAAAATGCTATAACATACAATACTGGACAATTGCGATGTTTATGAATTTATGAGCTTAAATATGCTAATATAAACACTTAATGATGCATGAAATTGATCAATGAAACTCTTAAACACTTAAATAAACTAAAAAAAAATTGAATACCCAAAAATAGTTAGATTGTCAAAAATGAAATTAAAACAAAACACAGTAATACCAGTGATAATTTTGATATATGCGTAAACCTAAGCTTGAAACAAACAAAATAAGCACAAAAAACTACAAAAATTTGATCAAATAAATTCATGAATACTTTAAAAAACTAAGAGAAATAACTTTAACCACTCATAAAAAAATTAGAATAGAAAAAAAAAGTGATTAAACCAAGAATAGTAAAATAAGGGTGACTTTGGTGTTTGAGAGATTCTGAGATTGCAAACTTATGCAAAGAGCATAAAGATCTGATAGAAATGTTTAGGAATGTTATTTATAGGGCTAGGAAGGGGTTAGAGATGTTAGGAGAAAAAAACTAGTTGTTTGAAATACAAAATATTGTCGAAACCTGAAAGTTAAAACTAACAGTTATTTGACGGAGACCTAAACGACAATTCTTTAACAGCTAATGATGACGTTGAGGTATTTGACAACTATTGTTCTGGACATACAAGGGTTAAATGGCCCTTTTGATACGTGTCGTTGAAGCCTTGTCCACTTGTTGTTTAAGGTTCAGAAAACTGAAAATATGATGTAGACATGATCCAAACCTTTCTAAACATTTTCTTAATATTAAATATGGCTTCAAACAAGTTTTGAAACATATTTTGAGACTATATTAATGAACAAAATAATTTAATGACTTCAAAATCATGAATTGACTTATGTAATGAAAATTTATACAACTTTTTAAAGGTTATATGCAAAGCATGATAGAATTGAACCCTTAGATCAATTGAACAATAAGTAAAACTTATAAACACACTCAAAGCTACCTAACTAAGGTCTTGGAGTTTGCTTGATAATTTTCCTTCCATTCCCTTGTAATTTGACCTTTAAGCTCAAAATTTTCACATGGAATTTATTATGAAATATACCTATCTTTGAATTTCTCAACATAAACTTCAATCATTAATAAATAATGGTGTATTGTTATCATCAAAACCAAAATTAGAACCTTCCTTAGTTCAATAGATTGTTTCTTAAATTCCAATGATATAGCTCCATTGTTGAGTATGAAAACAAATTTAAAGGTAAATTTTTCGTCTAAATCTCCTCCTTAGTCTGCATTAATATACCCTTGTATGCTTAGATTATTAACTCGATAATATAATGAATATTCCACAATACCTTTTAGATATCTTAATATTCTCTTTACTACCTTTCAATATACTTGTTATAAATTTGATTGATATCTGCTCATCATTCCAACAACGTAACAAATATATGATCTTGTATATATCATCACATATATGAGACTTCCAATTGTATTGGAATAGGAAATTTTTTTCAATTATTACCTTTTTTGTAGTGTTATCAAGTAAAATCTCTTACAAAGACCTTAATAGTTTGCAACCTTGTATACAGAATCGTTCAAGAATTCTTTGAATATATGTTACTTGAGAAAATTAAAATAATATCTTTGAATGATTTTTTGAAATATTCACTCAAAAAATGTTTGCAGTTTCACTCATGTCTTGTATTTCAAATTCAATCAATTTAATTTTCTTAATAAATTTACAGTCATTGCAAACAATTAATATATCATATAAATATAAATTCACAAATTTGTATTTTGATCTCTTATGGCCTTCATCGATCATATGGAAATCGTAAGAAATGGTTACATTATAAAAACAAATATACACTATTTTGAAGAATACTTCAGGCCATAAATCAACTTTAATAATTGATACACTTTATTTTAATGACCTATCTTAATGAAGTTTATAAGTTGTTTCATGTAGATTTTTTATTTTAATTCTCCATTTTAAAAAGTAGTTTTTACATTCTTATGATATAATTCAAGATCTATATTAGCTACTAAAGCTAGAATATGATGAATTAAAGCAAATCTCATGAAAAGTGAAAAAGTTTCCTTATGATTAATTTTCTCTTGTTGTGTATATCCTTCAACTCCGAGGTATACCTTATATCTTTCGATATTGCTATCAACTTTTAATTTTATTTTAAGAACCGCTTGTTCTTAATAGCTTTTTTATCCTTTAAGAAGATCAATCAAGTCTCATACTTGATTGGAGCTTAAATAAGTCATTTCTTCTCTTATTCCTTTTATCTAATCTTTTTTAGTTGTACCAGTAGTCTCGTTTATATTCCTTCGTTTATCCTCCTTTTGTAAGACAATTATATGGATTTCTCCTTTATTCTAAAAAAGACATTAGGGAACTGTTCCTCAATTACTTGGTCATAAAACAAGCTCATCAGAAATAAATTCATGAATTATTTAATTACTCCCACTAAGATCAGACATTGTAGATAAACTTTCAATGGGTAGCAATGTGAATTGATTTTGAGTTAACCCTTTTATGTCTAAATTGCTCTCACTTAGTTGAAGTTTCTCTTCTTGATTCCTTGTAATTAAAATATGTTGATCAAGAGTCTCATATAGAAAGAGGTCTTTTCCTATTTCACCCTACTTTAGAAAATTATCCTCTAAGAAGTTTACATGTCATGATTCAAATTTTATTACTCCTTTACTACATTATTCACCTTGGAATATATATATATATATATATATAATATTTTGAGTATCTAATAAGATACTTTAAACATAGCTTTTCAAATTTATAAGGGAGATAATGAATATAAGCAACACACTCCAAAGGTTTAAGACTTGTTATGTCAAGTTTTCCATTTGCCTATAACTTATACAGAGTGCTTGTAACCGAATTTAAAGGCACTCAATTAAGTACATAAATGAATGTTAATAATGCATCATCCTCATAGATAATTGGCAAATTTGTTTGTACTATCATAGACTTATTTATCTTTAATGGTGCTCCATTTCGTCTTTTTTACAACGTAATTTTATGTGAAGTTTGATGAATAAATAACTACTTGTCTATTTCCTTTTCATCATATAACATATTGAACTTATTAGACAAGTATTTTTATCGTCGATCAATTCATAATGATTTTATCTTCTTATCTCATTATTTTATAACCACATTCATATACTTTATGAAACAATTTAATGCTTCTTTTTTGTAAGGAATCAAGTAGACATGACCATACTAAATATAATAATCTATAAACGCGATGAAATACACTACCTTATGTCTTGCCCTTCTAGTCATTAGACAACATATGTCAAAATGAATTAACTGAAATAGATATGAAAATCATGTTTTCTTTCCAAATAGCTCTCTTACCAGTTTACAAACTAGATAACTTTCATATATAAGTAGATTTATTTGATTTAGATGATCTAAAATGCCTTCTTCATTCAATCAACTTATTTGATTTTGACTAATATGACATAATTTAGTATATTATAAAATTACATCAATGTTGGAAATACCAGATGATGTAAATAATGAATAACTCATATTATTATTTACATTCACAACATCCAATATAATAAAACCATCAAATGATTCAAGGTATAAATCTATTATATCACTATAGAAATTTACATTAAATCTAAGTTTAACTAAAATCAATAGAGAGAGAAGATTTTGTCAAATCTATAAAGCATACAATACTTCATGTAGGATAATGGGTTAACCACCACATATGCCTTATCTGCATGTACCGATAGTTAGTATAAAAATTTTGGAATTATCACCTATATAAAGCTATCATGTCTTGTATAAGATTTCTTTGAGCTCGATGAAGGCAACTCTATCCTTCACTACATGATTGGTTGCTTCTAATTTTGCAATTCACAAAAAATGTGATTCAGTTAAAAAAACAAAATAAGAAACAGTCATTGAACAAATTTTTGTGCTATGACGTTATACCTTTTTACCTTTATTACATTCTCGAATCAAGAGATACTTATTGTCACAGTTATAGTACCTCATTCGTTTTATGTCCTTTTTCTTGAAGGAAATCTTCTCTTTTCCATAATAATTCCACTTAGCCTTCTTAAAGTTTCAAGCAGAGTGGCTATGTCTCGCTCTTTTTTTTTTTCCACTTGGGACCATTATGATGCTTACGACTTTTATTCCTAGCTTCATATGAATTAGAACTAACTACATAGATCTCATGGGATATCTTTGAGGCTTTAAGATGCTTTTTTCTCTAATATGAGATGTCCCATAGCATCTTCTATTTATCTTAATACTTTTATTATAATCTAAATGCATTTTCATATGCTCCCAACTTTGAATCAGAGAGTGAGTCTCAACTTGCACTTATTGCTCATTTGATAGCTAATGACCAACATCTAGTAACATACTTATCATATTTAACACATGCCTAAGATGTTTTACATTATATAATCTAAGCGATTCTTATATATGTCAAACTTAATAGTGAGTGACTTCACTTTACTTATTAAGATATATCCATAAATTTTGTAGTTAGGAGTGTGTTGCTTATATTCATTATCTCCCTTATAAATTTGAAAAACTATGTCTAAAGTATCTTATCAGATACTCAAAATATTAAATATATATATAATTGATTTATGTAATTCATGATTCTAATTTTTTAAAAAAGTAAAATGAATTAATAAGATAAAAGAGATTACAATTTAAGAGTTCAACCTCAGTTATACAAAATAATACAAAATTAGATAAAAGATTTACAGGCAAGAAATTAAGCTTGAAACAGAGAGACAACTTATTTCTAATTGTTATTATTATTGAACTATTTAACTTAATAAATTTTGGATTAATTAGAAGCTTATTTCTAAGTATTAATATTTAATAAAATATTATTAATAATTTTCAATTAAAAACTTATTTTTGATTAGCATTTAATCAAAAAATTTAATTTAATTTAATTAGAAATTTTATTTTTAATTTTGATTCAACTAAATGAATCAGTTTATTTCAATTAGAAAACTCGTTTATAATTTTATCCAAATAAACAAATTGATTTACTTTAGTTAGAAAGCTTATCTTTTTATTTTATTTTAATTAGAAACTTATTTCTAATTTTTTATTAAACTAAATAAATTATATTATATTAATTAGAAAACTTATTTCTATTTTTTAATTAAAAATTTTAATTTTGTTGATAGATCTTTCAATCCCTTCATTTTATCATGACTTAAGTCCCTTGACATCTACTTACCATATAAGATGTTACAAACTCCTGGGCTTTAAACTTTTTGATATTTTCATCATGGTCTAATTAAAAATGCATTATCTATCTTTCTCTTTAGATGTTGAATTAGTTTAAAGGTCTATTTACTTTTTCACATTTTCTCTCATTTCTAATTTGAGATTTGCACTCACCTCGTGATGTCACAAACTAACATCAAGATTTAATCTACAATCTAGGATCTCTTATTCTCTTTTGATATTGATATGGTTGGATACCTATTAGAAGTCCTCCGATTACTCATGGCGAGGGTAAGAAGTGGTATTGACATCAAGACTGTAAGCAATGAACGATTATACAAATTTATAATCAGGTTCAATTTTAGAAAAAGAAGAAAGGATATTCTAAATTGTAGATTAAGTCTTGAATCTTGATGCGAACATCAGGGATTCAAAGAAAAAGAGTTTATAATATCCCTAGGAAATGGGCATCCAATCATATATCTGAAAAGAGAGGAAAAAATGAAAGTTTTAGAAGTTTACGTAAAAGACTATTAATTAACTTTTTAATTAATTATTTTGGAGCTTATGGACAGGAGTTGTTGTTGAGCCAATATGGATATAGGTTGTTACAAATCATATAAAAAAAAAAACTTTTGCTAATGCGATGTTAAATCGAGGAAAAAACAATGAGAAGTGGCATAGTAGCAAAATCATGAATAATGAATGAATCTTAAAACTTTCTAATTTGATTCAATATTAGAAACGAATAGAATCATGAATAATGAATGAATCTTAAAAACTTTCTAATCTGATTTAATATTAGAAACGAATAGAAGTTCTTAAATTGTGTATTAAGTCTTGATGAAGATATTAAAAATTTAAAAGAGACGAGTTTATAACACCTCACATAGAAATATAGGTGTCAAATCTTATATGAGAACTTTTATAAACATATACAAAATTAGTAATTATCTCCTTATCTCCTTATATTTGAACTTATAATTCTTTTAAATTTGAATTAGGGTTTTATAAAGAAATCTAGTTTCGATTTAGATATTACAATCCTTGTAAGATTAATTAACTTAAATTTCAATAAGTGTGGGGTTTGAAAATGTGATTGAAGTAAATAAATTATTTATATATAAAACTTATGCTGGTTTTTTCAAAATTTGACAACAAGGTAACATTGAATTATTAATCACTCATATTTTTAATTAAGCCACCCTTTTAGACTGATTAAAAACAAGAAGTTTATGTCGTTTAACATGAAAAGATCATACAATTTTAATGACACGATTTCCCCGTTAATAGTCTCTTCTATATATTACTTAAAAGAAAAACCGGGAAAAATGATGAAATTTGACTGCCGGAAGGTGGGGTCTGTGGTGAAACTATAGTTTCTATCTGGAACGTCATTTCTCAAACGGAGCTTGACCACCGTTTCGCTTCACCGCATGACTTTCTGACCTCCGACTGACGTGCAAAAAGCCTGGTAGGCTATCAGTGCGACGGACAGAGCAAGGCTTGCGCCCCGTCGAACAGTACTGTTGCGCCCGTACATCTACATTTTTATGAGATCCCCCTACTTTAAAATTTTAGAATTTGAATTTTTTAAATAAATTTAATAATAAAATATAGACAAATTTATCATTTGACTGTCAATAGCTATTAAACTAAAGTGGGATCGAGGGAAGCTGCAGGGGCCCTGGTTGGTCGATCTCATCGATTTTATATTATTTCCAATATGGACAGGGATACCGTTGGTCAAATATGGTTTCTTTTTTTTTTTATTGTATTTTAAGGATAAAATATAATACATATAACATATGTTATAAATATCAAACTTTTGTATTCATGAATAAACATTCATTACAACATACTTATTGCCTATAAATAACGAACTCTATATAAAATAGAATTAACGAGTTCAAGTGACAAAGTTTGCGAAATTCAATATGAAGTAACTCCCACTATTTTCTTAGGAAGCTTATAGGGTATAAGGTTCTTATCATTTTCTTTCTTCTAATTTCTTTCATAAATAACATTACTAGTCAACTATATGTTTTCACATTAGACATTTCCAAATTCTAAAGCATTCCTAATAGTTTATCTTTAAGTTGAGGTGATATTGAAAGTAAAGCCATATACTTTACTTGAACTTGTACATAAGGCAAACAACTTAGGTAGTCCAACTTTTGTATCACAT
Source organism: Pinacopodium congolense (assembly GCA_028565735.1). Taxonomy (NCBI): domain Eukaryota; kingdom Viridiplantae; phylum Streptophyta; class Magnoliopsida; order Malpighiales; family Erythroxylaceae; genus Pinacopodium; species Pinacopodium congolense. Next base: position 11,563,506 of record JAOXYD010000009.1, on the reverse strand, counting down.
TATTGATTGCGAAAACGTGTTGTGTTAAGTCTTGTTTAAGTAATAATCATATGTTAAATAATTGCGCTAACATGTTGATGGCATATCTCGTTTGTATTATAGTTCAGATAAGTTTAAGTATCCTCTTTATTATGAAAATTTTCTTGGACAATAAAATTTCAAGAATTAGAGCATTATACATAAAGTCCTAGAAATCACAAAGAATTATTTGTCTAACATAAAATTGAGCTCATGCTCATTAAATATATGTAATTAATTTTGCTAGTGACTTTCTAATTGAACCAATCAAATTATATTATGAATTTTAATTTAATTAGAAACTTATTTCTAATTATATTAAATACAATAATAATTTTAGTTTAATTAAAAAATTATTTCTAATTTTTTTAAAAAGTAAAATGAATTAATAAAATAAAAGAGATTACAACTTAAGAGTTCAACCTCAATTATACCAAATAATACAAGATTAGATAAAAGATTTATAAGCAAAAATTTAAGCTTGAAACAGAGAGACAACTTATTTCTAATTCTTCTTATTATTGAACTAATGAACTTAATAAATTTTGGATTAATTAGAAGCTTATTTCTAAATATTAATAATTTAATCAAATATTATTTTTTTCAATTAAAAACTTATTTTTAATTAGCATTTAACTAAAAAATTTAATTTAATTTAATTAGAAAGCTTATTTTTAATTTTAATTTAGCTAAATAAATTAGTTTATTTCAATTAGAAAACTCGTTTCTAATTTTATCCAAATAAACAAATTGATTTACTTTAGTTAGAAAGCTTATCTTTTTATTTTATTTTAATTAGAAACTTATTTTTATTTTTTATTAAACTAAATAAAATAGATTATATTAATTAGAAAACTTATTTCTATTTTTAATTAAATTTTTTAATTTTGTTGATAGATCTTTAAATCCCTTCATTTTATCATGACTCAACTCTCTTGACATCCAGTTACCATATAAGATGTTACAAACTTCTCGGCTTTAAACTTTTTGATATTTTCATCAAGGTCTAACTAAAAATGCATTATCTATCTTTCTCTTTAGGTGTTGAATTAGATTAAAAGTTTATTAACTTTTTCACATTTTCTCTCATTTCTAATATGAGATTTCACTCACCTCCTAATGTCACAAACTAACATCAAGATTTAATCTACAATCTAGGATCTGTTATTCTCTTTTGATATTGATCTGGATTGGATACCTATTAGAAGTCCTCCGATTACTCACGGCGAGGGTCAGAAGTGAATCAAGTGATACTGACATCAAGACCGTAAGCAATGAACAATCATACAAATTTATAATCAGTTCAATTTTAGAAGAAGAAGAAGGGATATTCTGAATTATAGATTAAGTCTTTATGCGAACATCAGGGATTCAAAGAAAAAGAGTATAATATCCTGCATAGGAAGTGGGCATCCAATCATATATCCGAAAAGAGAGGAAAGATGAAAGTTTTAGAAGTTTACAGAAAAGACTACTAATTAATTTTTAAATTAATTATTTTGGAGCTTATGGACAGGAGCTGTTATAAATCATTTCAAAATAAAACCTTTGCTAATGTGATGTTAAATCGAGGAAAAAACGATGAGAAGTGGCACAATAGCAAAATCATGAATAATGATTGAATTTTAAAACTTCCGAATTCGATTCAATATTAGAAACGAACAGAAGCTCCTAAATTGTGAATTGAGTCTTGATGAAGATACTAAAAATTTAAAAGAGATGAGTTTATAACATCTTACATAGAAATATAGGTGTCAAATCTTATTAAAAAAATATGAAAAGTTTTATAAACATATAAAAAATTACTAATTAACTCCTTATCTCCTTATATTTGAACTTATAATTCTTTTAAATTTGAATTAGAGATTTATAAAGAAATCTAGTTTCGATTTAGGTATTACAATACTTTTAAGATTAACTAACTTAAATTTCAATAAGTGTGGGGTTTGAAAATGTGATTGAAGTAAATAAATTATATATATATATAATTTATGCTTTTTTTTCAAAATTTGACAACAAGGTAATGTTGAATTTAGTAATCACTCATATTTTTAATTAAGCCACTCTTTTAGACCGATTAACAACAAGAAGTTTATGTCGTTTAACAATTCATGAAAAGAGCATACAATTTTAAAAACATGATTTCTCTGTTGATCGTCTCTTCTATATATTAATTAAAAGAAAAACTGGGAAAATGATGAAATTTGACTGGCGGAAGATATATCCCAGTCTATAAATTTAATAATAAAATAGAGACAAATTTATCATTTGACTGTCCATAGCTATTAAACTTAAGTGGGCTCGTGGGAAGCTGCAGGGGCCCCGGCTGGTCGATCTCATCGATTTTATATTATTTCCAATATGGACTGGGAGCAATGTTTTAAATATCGTATCGGTACCGGTACTGAATTTGTCTTTAAAATGGTACTATATCGGTACTGATATTGACCGGTACCGTTTCGGATAATTTTTAAAAATTATAAATTAATTTTTTAATTTTATTTTGTTTGAAAAATAGTCTATA
>JAOXYD010000009.1:11528135-11560864 GCA_028565735.1 Pinacopodium congolense | reverse complement strand
AAGTAATTATTACCATATTATTTACACGATAATTATATCTGTGTTATTCTCACATATATACATTATTATATATATTAAATTTATAAAAATAAAATATTTGTATATTTTTAAAATTTTTAATTTATTACTTTATTAAAAGAACACAATATTTACAACTCATATTTCTTTAATTAGTAACAATTTTATTTTAATTACTAAAATAATTCATAAATTAGATTTAATATTATCTAAGTCATTATAGTTTGGTAAACTATCAATTAGATCCCTATAGTTTGATAAACTATTAAATATGTCTCTAAAATTTCAAATTATTTTCACTATTAGTCCAGTACCACGTAGCATGTTCAAGTAATTCTACTTGAATATATCACGTGACACTCCTATTAGTCCACGTAAGATAGAAATAATGACGGGATTAACAGTAAAAGTAATTTAAAACCTTATGAACTTATTTAATAATTTTAAAATTATAAGAATTTAATTAATAGCTTAAGAAACTACAAGAAATTTAGATGAATTTAATTTTACATAATATATACAGGATCATTTTGTAGATTTTATATAATTTATAAATCATTTTATAATTTAAAAAAGTTAATTAATACTAGTACAATATCATTTTGATACAAAAACCGGTCTTCAAAACATTGATGTTATCTCTTTAATAAATTATGAAAAAAATCTAAATTCTAATTAACTCGAATCAAAATTTAACCTTTTTTTCCCTTAATGCCTAAAGAACTAGACTGATTCCGAGCGTGGTCATAAGTCCAACCGCTCCTTAAGAATAGATTAAGTCGTTAAAAAAATATTCTTAAGAATTTTAATTACTAAAAATTTAAATTTATCCCGTCAAAAGACAAATAATAATTCAATAAATTCCATAGAGTTCCAGGAAGAGACCGAACCAAAGTCTAGTCTGGAGTCATCATTCATGGAGTCAGTCAGTTGCAGTATCTTAAAAATGACCACATAGCACACAACTTCCACCGCAATTGGCGTTCATCCTTGAGTTTCGTCTGTCAACAGAAAGACTAAATATGTAGATTTGAGTTCCAAAACATTGGGAACCCGAAGCAGACACGTACGACTCGGGATCGGCGCAATCTGATGCACTTCTATGTCTGCCTCTCTGCAACATGAAAAGTAGTCAAACTAACAAATAGATAAAGTTTTACTTTTCTTAATCACCCGAATTCAACAACATACGCTCGAAAAACCTTGGTCGGACGGAGCGGGAAGATGTCGGCGACGAGGACGCGAGTAGGCAAGTACGAGCTCGGGAAGACCTTAGGAGAAGGAAGTTTCGCGAAGGTGAAGTTCGCTCGGAATGTCGACACCCGAGAGAATTTCGCCATCAAGATCCTCGACCGCGGCCAAGTCCTCCGCCACAAGATGGTGGAACAGGTTTTACAATAATATATTACCGTTACATACGAACGCTTTTAAAATGTTTTCGTATTGCGCTTATGTGGTTGCTTAGTTACTACGTTGTCATGGGCAGTTGAAGAGAGAAATATCTACAATGAAGCTCGTCAACCATCCCAATGTCATCAAAATCTACGAGGTACTTGCTTTTGTTTTGTTTTTAGTAACCAATTTTGTGAGGCATCAACATTTGATGTCTGGTAATGGTTCTGTTAGGTTATGGCAAGCAAAACTAAGATTTACATTGTTCTTGAGTTCGTTGAAGGAGGGGAGCTCTTCGACAAGATTGTAAGAAATCTGTGTTATTTGAATTTCCTTTGTCTTTTTCTCTATTTATATATCCATTAGCATTCAATATTTCCAATGGAATCCTTAGGCCAAGTGCGGGAAGCTCAAAGAGGATGAAGCCAGGAGATACTTCCAGCAACTAATCAACGCTGTGGATTACTGCCACAGCAGAGGCGTGTTCCATAGAGATTTGAAGGTTGTCAACGTCTTCATTTACTGCATTTGTTGGTTCAGATATGAAACTTATTTATCGATTTTTTTTAATGGTTTTGTAGCCTGAGAATCTTCTTCTTGATTCATATGGTGCTCTTAAAGTTTCAGATTTTGGGTTGAGCGCATTGTCCCAACAATTGCGGGTGAGCATTATGGTTTAACTTATCAGTTTCTATGTGGCGAAAAGTAACGAGTTCTACTTCTATACAATTTCAGGGGGATGGGTTGCTTCATACCGCCTGTGGAACTCCAAATTATGTTGCTCCAGAGGTTTGTTACATATGACTTCTTATCCTATTATCTTTTAAAACGTGAAATGCTGTATGGTTCATGACATTTTTGCTGTCCCAGGTTCTCAGAGACAGGGGTTATGATGGTACAACAGCCGATTTATGGTCTTGTGGAGTCATTCTCTTCGTACTCATGGCAGGGTACTTACCTTTTGATGAGCCAAATCTTATGGAATTGTATACAAAAGTGAGTGTTCACTAAAATAGAGTTTCTTCCTTTCAGATTACATATTACATTAACAACTAGCAATCCATACTAAAAAATTTCTTCAGATTTATAAGGCTGATTTCACATGTCCATCATGGTTTTCATCTGGTGCAAGGAATCTGATAAAGCGCATTCTTGAACCAAACCCTCAAACAGTGAGCTTTGCTTCATTTTGACACTTTGGTACTTGGTTTCAGGAATATATATGACTTCACTAAATGTCTTATGAAATGAATTACTTTCAATGCAGCGAATAACCATTCCTGAGATATTAGAAGATGAGTGGTTCAAGCAAGGATATCAGCCTCCACAGTTTGAGCAGGAAGAGGATGTAAATTTAAAAGATGTTGATGCTGTTTTCAATGTATCAAACGTAAGATTTTCATTCAGATATTGAATTTATTCTGTTCATCTAGCTCTGCTACAAGATAAAAGAGTTCGATTCATGTTCATGATGTTGAAAAACTTGTCTCAACTTTAGTTATTTATCATGCAGGAACATCTTGTAACAGAAAGGAAGGAGAAACCTGTATCCATGAATGCTTTTGAGCTCATCTCTAAGACACAAGGCTTCAGTCTTGAAAATTTGTTCGACAAGGAGACGGTAAGCAACTTCTTTAAAGCTGTTGTTCATTCGACTCTGGATTCCTGCCTGAACTTTTTTTATTGATTCAACGTCCTCATTCTTAGGGTATTGTGAAGCGAGAAACACGTTTTGCTTCTCATAGCCCAGCGAATGAAATTATGTCTAAAATTGAGGAAGCTGCAAAGCCTTTGGGTTTTAATGTTGACAAAAGAAACTACAAGGTAAATGATCTTTACCGGCCTTTTTCTTGGTGGTCACCATTATTTTCACTGTTATGAATTCCTAAGTCAATTTGGATCTTTTATTTCAAAACATTGCAGATGAAGCTGAAGGGTGATAAAACAGGGAGGAAAGGTCAACTTTCTGTGGCTACTGAGGTAATGAACTAAACCATAATGGATATAAGCTCCATTTGAATGACGTAAAGATCACAACTAAAACGAAATAATTCTGTGGCGCGTAAGTGGTGGCCTTTACAAATGGGAAAACCAGGGGAGCCAGGCTCCCTGCCCCCTAGTTAGCCTTCCTCTAAAGCCTGGTCCCTAGTCGAATCCCAAACAAATTTTGAAGATTCGGTTGTTCGTTAAATTCTGTCTTTATTTGCGATTCAATTGGATTACTAATGTCATGCAGTTCAGAACCTGATAATACATTTGTCTTCAACCTTTAGGTGTTTGAAGTGGCTCCCTCGTTGCACATGGTGGAGCTGCGGAAAGTTAGTGGCGATACGCTAGAGTTTCACAAGGCATGTCAAATTTGCCTTCTATTAAACTTTTTGCTGCATTCATTTCTGACTAACTTTGTCCCTATTTCTCTCATCATGTGGCAGTTCTATAAGACTTTCTCATCAGGGATAAATGACATAGTCTGGAAATCCGACAAAACTGTCGAAGGATTCAGGTGATTTCTTCTTCCTTTACATTCTCTATTTCTGGTCATATAAGCTCCTTAATTAAACCATAATTCTCCTACGCAGGTCATAGCAAGAATTGTCTCTTTCGGATCCATGGCTGTATTCATTATTAACTATTGACAACGATCATGTACATAAAAAAATCTTATGATCCTACATTGTGTATATGTTTATGACTCAAAGCCCTTAAAAAGGTGGGCCTTGATCTCGAGGTGAACTATTTTAGTGAATCCATCAGAATTTTGAAGTGGACGATGTATATATGTGGACTGATGTTGAAGAAAAGCTTCTTTTTAAGATTGAAATGTGTGGATGAACCTTGAATTTTTAAAACATTTTATTTATGTTCTGAAAATGTCTCCTGTTTTCTACTTAAAGTTTCAAGTTCTTAAGATGGTCAGGTAGAGAACAATATTGTACAATATGATCCTCTCTTACACGTAGAAATCTACGTTACATAAAAGACAATTGTTTTTTTAATACAATCATTAATTTGTAGTTTTTAAAATTAATGTTAAGAAATTTTAAAATTAGATTAATGTAGTTCAAGTTTAAAATTCATTGACACAAATGATATCTTATTAGTATCGATTATATAAATGTGAAAAGAAGGTTAGTATTTCTTGTGTATAATCTATATTTATCAAAGGTATTGTTGCATGTTGGTTCTTCTGAAGAGGTCCGAGTAGAGTTTAGATCAGACCAAATGAACATTCACATATAATTTAAGGATAACATATCTCAATTCAAAACTTTAAAGTAATAGGTTATAGATATTTTATTATATATAACTCACATTAATAATTTGTCTCTTTCTGATGTGAGATAATTCACTTATGATTTTTTTTCACAATAATCTCTCCCTTCACATGTGAATTATCTGTCATATCATTCTCTCTCAATTCACAATTCATGAAAAATCATTGGGTTTCCAGTGGAAGTGTGACATCGATATAATTTTTTCTGACTTCACCCCAGCCCAATTAACTTGGATTCTTATATCATTTACTGCGTGTGGATTCTTTTGAAGGAGCCGGAGAGAACATACAATAAACTAAGTGAGCATCCATATATAACCCAAAGACACTATATTTCAACCAAAAATTTTAAGACAATAAGTTATACGCCTTTTATTATATATAACTCACTACAACAATCTATCTCTTTTCGATGTCGGATAATTTACTTGTGACTTTTTACAACAAGTATTTATACATATGTTTTAACATTAATTAGGGCTATGATTATGGGATGTAATTCTTATAATAAATCTTATGATCTATAACACTCCTCCTCAAATTGAAATATAGATATTAATCATGTTCAACTTGTTACAAATATAGTTAACCCTAGTACCATTGAGAACTTTTATAAAAATATCTCAAAATTATTCTCCAATTTTGACATATCTTGTAGAAATTAGGTTCTGTTATATCTTCTCATTAATGAAGTGGTAATCAATTTAGACGTGTTTAGTTCATTCATGAAACGTTAGATTAGAGGCAATATGTGGAACAATTTAATCATCACACCACAACGTTGCTAACATTGAAACTTTAATAGCAATTTCAAATAATAATTGAAATATCCTCATTATCTCACTCGTGGATTTGCACCATAACTTGATATTCAAATTTTGCATTTGATTTGAATACAACATTTTACTTCTTTCTTGTTTATGAAACCAATTTTCCTCCAATAAAGGTATAATAGCCATTAGTAGATCTTCTATTAATCTTAGAACTTGGCTAATCATAATCTAAAAAGTATTTAATGTGCATATGTCCATGATCTTTATATAGTATCTCTCATCTAAGAGCTCTCTTTTAGTAATATAAGCTTTGTTCTAGCACAGTTTATTGACCAATAATTAGAAAGGACATAAATTGACTTACAATACTAATAGAATATACAATATCTTAATAAATCACTGTTAGATAGTTCAGTTTTCTAACTAGTCTTCTATATCTTTTTGAGTCTTCCAGTGATTCTCCATCTTTAAAGAGTTTTAAATTAAGGACTATTGGAGTACATATTTTCCCCACGTTAAGAAAATGCCTTTGTTACTTCTTATCACTTCTACTCTCAGAAAATATTTCAAGGTTCCTAAATCATTAGAGTGAAATTGACTTTGAAGAAAAGAATTTAAAGATGAGATGTTCATAGAAAAATTTCTAGTAATAATAATATTATCCACACATACAATAAGGAGAATGATACCGAATGCAGATAGTTTATCAAACAATGGGTGATGAGATTTGATTTTATTCATCTCCAATATTTCCACTGTCTAACTTCTCAAACCTATTACAAGAACTTTGTTTTAAATAGTATAGGACTTCCGAAGATGATAGACTTTCATTTACTCTCCTTGAGTAATAAAGTCAGGTGAGCTTTATATATACCTCTTCTAGAAGGTTACCATGTAACAAAACATTTTTTTTTATGTCTAACTGATACAATGGCCAATCATAAGTAACTGTAGTGAGATTAATAGATGAATAGAGATGAGTTCAGCAGTAAGTAAAAAAGTATCAAAATAATCAACATTATAATTCTGAGCATAACCTTTTATCACAAGTTATGCTTTAAGCTGAGCTATTGAACCATCATAGTTGACTTTGAGTGCAAATACCCATTTACATCCAATGGCCTTCTTACCAACAAGTAAAGTTAGAAATTCCCATGTACCATTAACATCCAAAGCATTCATCTCCTCTATCATAGTATCATGTTAACTTCGATGAGATAATGCTTTGCAAATAGTTTTTAGCATAATGACAGAATCAAATGAAGTAATAAAAAGAACAAGAAAAGAAGATAAATATTTATAGGAAACAAAGAAAAAAATAGGATAAGTGTATTGACGTTTACCTTTTTGAAGAGCAATTGCAAGGTCATCAAAATTTGGATCTGATGGAGAAGAAAAGGTAGATATGAATCTTGTATCAGGATGATCTCTTATTCTAAAATATATTAAGTGAATAAGTGGTGGTTATGGTTACAGTTGCTTTGGTTGAATTGCTTGGTCTAATAGCTAATTTTATAAAGAAGTAGAGCATCATCCGCCTTGTCAAATACTGAAGTAGTATGAAAGAAAGGAACATGTTCTAAAATAGAAACATTAGTTGACACTAGATATTTGTTAAGAGTAGGATAGTAATACCAATATCCTTTCTATAGACGAGAGTACCAAAGAAAAACATATCTTAAAGACTATAGGTCTAACTTAAAAACTTGGAGATGAGTATCGCGAGCAAAGCATGTTTTACTAACAAAAATTCGTGATGAAGTAAGGAATAATGGTTTAATAGGAAAGAAAATAGTATAAGTAATCTTTGTGAATGACAGATGAAGGTATACGATTGATTAAGAAACATAGAGTGGAGAGTTCAACGATCCAAAATGATTTAGAAACTTTCATTTGAAATAATAAGGCTCTTGCTATTTCAAAAAGGTGACAATTTTTTCATTCAGTCAAAGTATTTTAGGAAGGTGTGTCAATATGAGAGGATTGATGGAGAATACCATTATAAGTCATATAGGCTTGGAACTATGATGAAAATATTCCTTAGCATTATCTTTTTTTCAAGGTATGGATAGGACTATTAAATTGTGTTTTTTTCAACATAAAAAGTAGTAAAAAGGGAAAATTTTTAGAAAGTCTTTCATTAAATAAAACCGAGTTACACATTAGAAGTCATCCACAAATGTAACAAAATATTAAAACCCAGTTTTAGACATAATAATATGAGGACTCCAAACATCATAATACACTAATTCAAATAAAAAGGTAGCACGGTTATTGGCTCGAGGAAGGGAAGATGGATGATGATGCTTGGCAAACTGATAGAACTCATAATCTAAATGAGGCACATTACTAAACTGAGGACATAACTTCTTCATCAAAGGTAAAGAGGCATGTTATAACAACAATGAGCTTGAAATGGAGTCAGGACACTATAGCAGGTAATGGTTTTGGAAGAATATAAAGACCTCTTGATTCAATTTCTTTAGCAATATTCTTCTTTGTCATAAGATCTTAAAAAATACAATGATAAAAAAAGAAGAAGAGATGTAACAATTTAATGTACGAGTGAGCTTAGTGAAAAATAACAAAGTAAAAGAAAATCCTTATGAATTTACACTAGCAATAATAGAGTGAGGTTAATAATGCCATAACTAATAACAAAGGAAGTAGACCCGTCAACTAAAGTAACATAAGAGGGAGATGAGTGTTTATGAATAGTAGGAAAAGATTGGAGTTACTCGTCATATGATTTAAGGCATGATAGGAGTTCATTTCATATTGTTTTCATAATATTTGAATATAAATTCACTCTTATTTTGATTCTAAATGATTTAATTTGTGTTCTTAATTGTTTAATTTGTAGATGGCAACCTAATTAGAGTGAAAATCAAGGAAAATGTGAAGAATGAAACTTAAATAGGAGCAAAACGGTTGGTTTATGCAGCCCCCACATTTACCCTTCAAAACCATTGTTTACTCCTTTTATGGGACTTAAATGGTGGGGATATTATGGAGTTGTTTAGTAGCTCTTCAAGTGCCGCTATACTCCCTATCGAGTCAAAAACAACTGGATCTCTAATTTTCATTGGCTGCAAGTAGCCAAATTTCTCCTACAAGGCTTAGAGATATAAATTCAAGTCTAGAAGCCATTTTCAATAACAAGTTTTTGACAGAACAAGAAATCAAGAGAGAATTCATAACATCTTAGGTTCTAGGGTTATTTTTCTCTTGTTCTTCATTGTTTTGATCTGGTTTTACATATCTGAGTTGGTATTTGGAGATATGTTGGAGCACTTACATGTGATTCAAGCTTGTAAACATGTTTGTAGCTATTTAGTGGTGCATTCTAAATGTTTTTATATTTAAATCCATACTTTGTTCTCTTTTGTGTAAGAACATGATGAATGTTATGAGAATGATCTATTTCTTACTCCAAATGAGTGGGTAAATCTATTTTTGAATGGGAAATGCTTCTGAAATGATCTAGACATGTGCTAAATGTGATTCCTTGAATGATTATGGGTTGTTCTTTTCTTAAATGATGAGATTAATGCTTATTCTAAGCTAAACACTTAGAATAAAGTAAAGAAATAAGTTAGGATTAGAGAAATCTACCTAATTTATTGGAAAAATCCTTAAGCAACTTGATTTAAGTCATTGAATAACCAAACTTTGATTTATATTGAGGGTCATAATATGAAATTTTGAAATTTTAGATTAAGTTTCTTATCTTTAAAGCCTAATGCTTAAGATTGTAGCATAACCAAACTTCAACTTAAGTAATTAGAGAAAAAGCTTTGGCTTAACCATAACAATTCTTTGATTGAGTGAAGTGACCCTCGGATAAGTCCTTTAATCCTTATTTAATCCATCTAGATCATTGAAAATAATTTCCCTAACCAATTTCATCTAACCAAGCAATCCTTTTTATTCAACTAAGTTATTCTGATAACTTACCATTTTAAGTTCATTTCGTAATTTTAGTTTTTAATTTCATTTGAAATTAAATATTTAGATAATTGTGACATGTCCTAATACTTTCAATTTGGCTTTCCTAATGGAACAATAAGTTTGATCTAACATATTTTTCATATATTACTTGTGATTGGTGCACTTGCCATCATTTTTTGTTTAATTTGAAAATAGAAAGAATTTTATGCTTCAAAGGACTAATTTGTGAATTAATTTAGATTAATTGGCTTTATTAGAAATCCAACAACAAATTTTTTATGCCATTGCTAAGGAACACTAATCATAATTGGAATAGTAGGAAAAATTAGTGAAGATTAGTCTAGAACTATTTATATTGTATAAAGTATTTAAATTTGTTTTGTTTGCTTTGTGTGCTTTTTCTTTTTGTGAAATCTCATTATTTTAGTAGTCTTTTATTGTTTTTTTTTAATTTGCATGCATATTATGGGATGAAAACCTGAGCAATTAAAATATGACCTGGAACTTGAAAGAACTATTAGGAAGCAAAAGAAAGAAACTCGAGCGAGTACATCTAGAACTATAGGGGTAGAGACCTTTAGTGAGTAATCTTTTGATTTAGACATGGATCCATCAAATCAAATAGTTGATAGTCCTTAGGAGGGTGGTAGACCCTTAACTATGATGAATTTTGCATTAGGCAATAGAGGGTAGCCTATGGCTAGCATTGTGCGGTGTAGAATTAATGCTAATAATTTTGAAATCCCTTATAGCATTATTTCATTGGTTAGGTATTCTCAATTTGGTGGTACAGCTTTAGAAGATCCAAATGAATATTTATATAATTTTGGAAATTTGTGATCTTTTTAAGAGCAATGATGTACCTGAAGATGCTGTGAAAATTAAATTGTTCCCATCTTCTCTTAGATATAAGGCTAGAAGATAGCTCAATACCCATCCACTTGATTCCATTATAACACGGGATGAGCTAAGGAAATTATTTTTAACTAAGTTTTTCCCATCTATAAAAATTACAAAAATGAAGACTAAAATTAACTCTTTTGTTCAGTATGAAAATGAGAGCTTATATGGGGTATGGGAAAGGTATATGGAAATGTTGGTTAAATGTCCCAGTTATGGTTTCAATACCTAGTAACAAGTGGATATATTTTACACAGGCCTCACACTATTTACTCGCTGCATTTTAGATACTATTGTCAGAGGAAGTTTCATTTATAAGACTCCGAATAAGGATAATCTCATTAAAGAGATGGCGACAAATAATTTTCAATATAATTCAAAATTTCATCCTAAAAAACCAAATGGGGTGTGTGTTATAAATGATGCGGTTTCTTTAGCAACCAAAATAGATATTTTGAATAAGAAACTGGGCAGTTTGGTTAATAAAGTTGGAAGTAGTGGATTTAAAAATCAAGCTAATTGTGAACACTGTGGTAGTTCCCTCCATGTGTCTTTAGATTGTTAAAGGCATGTTTGTTTTCATTTATGTTTTATGTTTTTCTGTTTTTGTTTTCAAAAACAAAGAAATAGAGAAAAAAATTTGTTTTTTCTGTATTCTGTTTTGTTTTTCTGTTTTCAAAATTAGAGAAATAAAAACAAAAATAGAGAAATAAACAAATGATGTTTTTCTACGTTTTGAAAACATATTTTATATAAAAAAATTTTACATTGAATAATGAATATAATCTATTGACTAAAAATATATTTTAAAGGTATATAAGAGTATTTTGGTCAAATAATTTAAATTTATTTCATATTTAATTATCATTATTAAATTATATTTTTTTTATAAATATCAATCAAACATGTTTTTGTTTTTTATTTTTTTTATTACAAATATCTACCAAACATGATTTCATTTTTCTTTATAAGAAAAACAGAAGTACAAAAATAAGAAATAGAAACACAAAACAACAACAAAAAAATCGAAGTGATACCAAATGACCCTTAAAATAGGTATTTCTTTTACTAGAAAGCCTACGCATGCCCAGTATGTAAGCTATAATAGGTAAAGGAATGATCTCTATTCGAATACCTACAACCTTGGATGGAGAAACTACCCAAATTTTACTTGGCGAGACAATCAGACCACCCACTAACCCCCAACCAACCCTTAAAGAGCTCCACCACCTGGGTTTAGAACCAACCCACCTCCACCTAAAAAATCAAAATTTGAAGAAATTGTGTTAAAATACATTCATAGTAATGATTCTCAATTACAAAATCATGAAGCTTCAATTAAAATTTTAAAGACTCAAGTTGACCAAATTGCTCAATTGTTACAAGAAAAGCTTCCTGGTAAGCTATCAAGTACAACCTAAGCCAATCCTCATAAGCATGTAAAGGCCGTCACTCTGAAAAGTGGTAAAGAGTTGGAAAGTGAAGAAGTAGGAAAGAAAAAGGAAGTAGAAATGGAAAAGAGTGATGAAACATTGGTGGAAGTAGTAAAATGAAAGGAAAAAGGCAAAGAAGTGGAGAGTAAGGATGAGGAACAATCTCGTAGGCTTTTTGTAGATCCAAATGTATAGCCATATAAGCCTCCCATTCCTTATTCATAAAGATTAAAGAATGTAAAGTTAGATAACCAATTTGGGAAATTTGTAGAAATGTTCAAGAAATTGCACATAAATATCCCATTTGCAGAAGCCATTGCACAAATGCCAAGTTATGCTAAACTTCTGAAGGACATTCTGTCAAAGAAAAGGAAATTAGAAGACTATGAAACTGTGAAGCTCAATGAAGAATATTCAGTGATCCTACTTAAGAAGTTACCTCCTAAGCTTAAGGATCTAAGTAGCTTCACCATTCCTTATGCCATAGGGGATTTATAAATATATAGGGTTTTAATTAAATTATGAGTAAGTATTAATTTGATTTCCTTATCTATCTTTAAGAAATTAGGGTTGGAAGAAACAAAGCCTATAACAGTTTCACTACAATTGGCAGATTGTTCGATCCCATATCTACGAGGGATTATAGAAGACATTTTGGTTAAAGTGGATGAGTTCATTTTCCCTATGAATTTCTTGGTTCTTGATATGAAGGAAGATAGTAAGGTGAATATTATTATTAGAAGACCATTTATAGCAACAGTCAGGACATTAATTGATATGCATGATAGGAAATTAATCTTGAGACTCCGGGATAACGAAATAGAATTTGATTTATTTAAGGCTATACAACATCTAATGGATTATAACTGTTGTAAATTTATTAGAATTAGTCATCTCAAGAGTGACCTTCTGTGGTATTATGTGGAGATCCATTGCAAAAGGTGTTAACTCACTTTCACTCATTAGATTTAAAGGAGGAAGAGATTAGTGAAGTTGTATGAGCTTTGCAAGAAGAAAGATGATTGGTTGGCTTCCACCTAAGAAATTTGTGTTTTTAGATAGGTCAATCAAGCCTTTACCTAAACTATTAATTGAGGAGCTACTTGAATTAGAACTTAAACCTCTTCCTGTAAATTTAAAGTATGAATTTTTTAGTCCTCCATCACATTTACCAGTCATTATTTTAGTATTTTTGACTGAAAGTATAGAGGATAGTTTATTGTGAGTCCTACGAGAACATATAGGAGCCATTGGTTGGACCATTATGGATATAAAGGGGTTAAGTACTTTAATTTGTACACATAAAATTTTTATAAAAGAAGGAAATAAGATATTAGTCCAACTGTAATAAAGATTAAATCTAAACATGAAAGATATTGTAAAGAATGAAGTGGTAAAGTTATCAGATGCAGGAATAAATTTTCCAATTTTTTATTTTCTTTGGGTAAGTGTTGTACAAATTGTACCCAAGAAAGGTGAAACAACAGTAATTCAAAATGATCAGAATGAAATGATACCACTAGAAAAGATCATTTCTCGCTACCTTTTATTGATTAAGTAATTGAACGATTTAATGAGCACGGTTTTCATTATACATTAGATGGGCACAATGGCTATTTACAAATTCCAATAGCACCTGAAGATCAACATAAAACAATATTTACCTGTCTATATGGTATATTTGCTTATCGATGTATACCTTTTGTTTTATGCAATGCCCCATAGACTTTTCAACATTGTATGATGGCCATATTTTCATATATGATTGAATCATGTATTAAAGTGTTTATGGATGATTTTTCAGTGTTTGGCCTGTCATTTGATTCTTGATTAGATAATTTGGAGAAAGTACTCACAAGATTCGAAGAGAAAATTTTGGTTTTAAACTGGAAAAATGTCATTTCATGATACAAGAATGTATTATACTTAGTCACAAAATTTTCAGTAAGGGAATTGAAGTAGATTCGGCCAAGATAGATGTAATCACTCAATTTTCACCTCTAAATTCAGTTCGAGTGATTAGGAGTTTTTTAGGCCATGTCGACTTCTATCAAAGGTTCATTAAGTATTTTTTTTAAATCACCAAACCCCTCACTAATCTTTTGACCAAGGATGTCATATTTGATTTTAATGAGCAATGCATGCAGTCATTTAAATTGTTAAAAGAGAAATTAACAAGTGCACAAATCCTAGTGTAACCAGATTGGTCTTTACCATTCGAGTTAATGTGTGATACTAGTGACTTTGCAATAGGAGCAGTGCTTGCGTAAAGAAAGGAAAAATGATTTCATCCAATTTATTATGCATGTCGAACATTTAATGATGCCCAAAAGAATTATTTAACAACTAAAAAAGAGATGTTGGTTGTGGTCTTTACATTTGATAAGCTTAGTTCCTACTTAGTCCTTTCCAAAGTAACAGTTATATGGACCATTCAGCATTAAAGTATTTGATGAGTAAACCTACAAAGCCAAGATTAATTAGATAGGTCTTTTTGTTACAAGAGTTTGATATTGAAATAAAAGACAAAAAGGGTACTGAAAACTTTGCTGCTGACCATCTTTCAAGGCTAAATAAAGAAGTCGTGGAACAAGGAACAAATCAAGATATTAAGGAAATGTTTCTAGAAGAGCATCTATTAATGGTTAAGGATAATTTGCCATGGTATGCTGATTTTGTTAATTATTTGGTTGGCAATATTATTCCTCGTGATTATTCCTATCAAAAAAGGAAGAAATTCCTATCAGATGTTAGGATGTTTCTTTGGTATGATCCTTTTTTGTATAAAGTTTATGGAGACAGCATCATCAGAAAATGTGTTCCTTGTAAAGAAGCCTTCCATATTAACTTATTGTCATTTTAAGGTAGTTGGAGGACATTTCGGCTATAAGGATTGCGCATAAGGTTTTAGAGTCAAGATTCTTTTTGCCCATTTTGTTTAAGGACGCATTTAAGTATTTAAAATCTTACGATTCATGCCAAAGAAATGGAAACATTTCTATGAGACACAAGATGCCTTTGAACAATATTTTAGTCCATGAAGTTTTTGATATTTGGGGCATTAATTTTTTGGGACCTTTCCTTAAATCATATACCAATCAGTATAGTCATAATAGATTGTGTAAATAAATAGGTTGAAGTAGTTGCATTGCCCATAAATGATGCAAGACGTATGGTGAATTTCCTTAAAAGAACCATTTTTACAAGAGTTGGGGCACCTAGAACTATAATTAGTGACGGAGGTACACACATTTATAATCGACAATTCGATTCCCTCCTGTCTAAATATGATTTAACTCATCAATTTGCCATACTATATCATCTACAAACTAGAGGTCTAGTGAAAATTTCTAGTCACGAAATTAAAAGAATTTTGCAAAAGACCATTCGTGCTTCTATGAAGGATTGGTCATTGAAATTGGATGATACATTGTGGGTTTATCACACTACATTCAAGACATATATTGGAATGTTTCTGTATCGCCTGGACTATGACAAGTCATGTCATTTACTTGTTAAATTAGAGTATAAGGAATTTTGGGCAATTAATTTCTTAAATTTAGACTCAAAGAAAGCAGGTAAGCAAAGATTATTATAATTAAATGAGATGGATAAATTTCGCTTTAATGCCTATAAAAATTTCAGGATATACAAAGAAAGGACTAAAAAATGGCATGATAGAAATATTGTTCCTCGGGACTTCAAATTCGGTGATAAAGTTCTAATTTATAACTCACGCTTGAAACTCTTTCCTGAAAAATTACGATCTTGATGGACTAGTTCTTATAATTTACTTAATGTCTATCTTTATAGTACCATTAAGGTTTCTAATGGTTCATCATCATTTAAGGGCAATGGACAAAGGGTCAAACTCTATTTAGCTAGTATGGCCAATAAATCTAATATTGAAAATTTTCTCCTCAATGATCCTCATTAGGTTTTTCTATTTTTAATTATTTAATTATTTAATTTTCTCCTCAATGATCCTCATTAGGTTTCTTCTCTAGCATTACCTTGCTTGTTTTTATTTAAATTTAATGTGTTTTTAATTAATTTTTTTCAAGTTTAAATTGCTTAAGTAAGTTCTTTAAAGTTTTAGCTAGTTGTTCCTCTTCTTTTTCAGTTTTTATTTTGATTATTTTAGGATTAGTTTGTTTATCTCTTTAAGTCCTTTTTAGGTTGTTTAAATTGTTTGTAATGTGTTTTCTCTAATTATTTCTTTCTTAGTTGTCTTTTTAGCCTTTTTGATCTTAGGTGGTTTTCTCTTAATTTCAATCCCTTTAAGCCAAATTTGTTGTAATTTTAGTGTTTTAAGAGCTTGTTTTTTAGGAAATTGGATAAGCAATTATTTGATCTTTGTTTAGAATTAAATTGGGGATAATTTAAGGCACAATTGAGTAAAAAGAATTCGAAGTTAGGCAGTTTGTAGGATAGTTAAAAAGTTGGACCAAACCAGCCCAATTTTACATACTATGTGCACCAATTAAGTCTGCTAGAATGTAAAATGGTGAGAACATAACAACGCCATTTTACTCTCAGCAGGTGCCATTTTAGTCCCTATTAAGCGTATAAATGACGTAGTTTTGGGAGCTTCATCTTCCTCTCCTCTATTCTTCTCTTGTGCCATAGACCAGTTCCCAAACCCTCAAATCTTTGTGTTTTTACTCATTTTTCCATCAAACTTCATGCTTTTAGGCTTTATTTGTCTAAAATTACATACTTTTGCTGATTTTTGCATCAAATAGCTCAAAGAAACACAACATCAGCCCCAAATCACTCAAATTCAGTTTAAAGGTACTATTCATCTACGAGTTTGTTTTTCATAGTTCTTGATGATTCAGACCTTATTTTCGAAAATAATAGTATCATTGGATTCCTTATTTTGTTATCTTTCTTTTGATACTACTTTTTTGAATTATTATCTCTGTTCAATTTTTGTGATTTTTCTAGGTCCAATAGAATTTTTCAATCTAGGTTCATTAATAATTTTTAAATTTTTGCCTAATTTTAGTCTCTAATTGAACTAAATTGTGCAAATTTTAGGTTTAAAATGTCGCCTAGATAGTTCCAAAGTGCATCCAGCTCTAGAAGGAGATCAGCTTATGAGGCTTTACGATTCTCAACTCAAGAGAATGTAAATTGGTTCGAGAGCCATCTCCTGAACCAATTCATCAATGAAACGTCTCTCGCTTCTACTTTAGATGTTGAGTTTCATGTTTCTAATGTTTTTCGTACCATGGAGTAGGACCCAATATTAGTCCTTGTTGGCCCATATTATTCGTTGTTTGTGCGTGAGTTTTATGCCAACATTAAGGAGAAAGAAGTTAAGGATCTCCTTAATGTTTGATTCATGGTACGTGGTATTCCAATTTTTATTACCCGTGCTTTCCTTTCTACATTTCTAGGAGTCCCAAATATTGGAGATCCGTATCATCATCGAGTGGATCAAGTTAAAGGTGACATAGTGGAGCATAATCCTTCATTTACCATGGAGGCGGCTTGAACTAAAATGAATTTGATTAAGTAACCAAGAAAGCGCTATTATCCTACTGCTCATGTTATAGTTCAACAGAGGATTAGGGTTGCTATTTTGAGCTCCAATGTCCTTCCTCATGTAAGTGGCCTTAATGAGATAAGGTATGATGTTACCTATCTCTTATATAAGTTGTATCATAGCTTGGAAGCCATTGAAGGTTTGCCTCTGGCCGCCTTTATTTTAGAAGACATTCGTAATGTGGTTTGTTACAAGCATAAGCACAAGAATTTTTTCTTCTCAGCCTTATTGACTAGAGTTCTTCGATAAGCTGGCAGTTCATTTGACGATCAAATTTTTGATCAGCCTCAGCCTATGTATGTAATTGGTTACCCTCTTCTAAAACAATGGCAAGTATTCTCGTGTAGGTGGTGTGTGGCGTAACCTTGCTTAGTGACTTCTTTAAGGTATTGAACATTAGGATGATGATGATATTCCAGTGCTTAAGGATGAAGCCTCTTCTAATGACACCGCTGGTGTCCATCGCCCTCCCCATGTAGCTAGTGCATCTATTGCTTTGCCTCCTTTTGTTGAGCAGGTAGCCATGCTTCAGCGCCTCGAGCAGCATATGTTATGCATTGAGTCTAAGGTTGATAATGTTCATGATCAAGTGGATAGAGCACAGAGTAAACTTTGTATTTTGCAGGACTATATTCAAGAAAGATTGCCTCCTAGCCCTCCTAGTTAGATCTTAGTTAGCCTAGCCCTTTTTGTCCTTAGGCTAACTCTTTTGTTTTGGATATGGCTCCTTTGTTTTTGTTACCCTACTTGCTCTCTTTTGATGTACTTAGTTTGATTTACCTTTTTGATGTAATTTGGATTTGATACATATGCTCCCTTTCGGTTCATTCATCATATATATATATATATATATGGAGCATTATTTTGGTGTATGTGCACTTGTGCTTTCATCCTTTTCTTTATTCTTTCCAGATTGCTGTAATTCAAGATCAATGTCTCTTATCAAGATTGCTTTTCACTTTGATGGATCCTCTAGATATTATCATCCGAGTGCTATTTGTTCTTTTATCTCCCATTTGATGCTTTTGATATGTCTTTATGAACATTGGAGACTAATGTTTACCTTAGGTGTAAGGGAAGGATTTCATGCTTTCACATTTGATTTATTTGTCCTTTAGTAAATCACTTTATCATCTATTTCAAAGTAATCTATAATTTTTAGAATTTTTTTTTTATTTTCTACATATCATTAACCATTGTTCTTGTTAAATTTGATTCTTTTAACAATTTAAGATATTATGCTTTTGATTTTGATAATTAATTATCAATTGATTTCACATCATTTCATGATTTTGATGATTAATTCCTTATAATCATTATGAAATTCTATTTTTGAAATGAATATTTCCAAGCAAATGATTACATCTTTTATATATTTTTACCATCCTTGTTTAAAATTGAATTAAAGTGAAAAAGAAAGTGTGAAAAGCAAAAGAAAGAAAAGAAAAGAAAAATAAAATATGCTTAAAATGCATTACATGTAATTGTATTTTTCATTCACTTCGCTAGTTTCAGACTAATTAGTTGAAGTTTATGAGTTGTGTTAATAGTCAGTCGATGTGAGGTGATTTAATTGAAGTATCAAGGATGTTCATGACAAAATATTCATCTTCGCGTAATAAGATTAAATGACCTCTCAGCCAAGTCAAGTTCACATTCATTTGTTTATAATTTTAATTCCTAATTGATTAAGGATGTTGATTTGCTTAAGATAATGATAATTTTTGCTAGGTTCATATTCATTTTACACTTGAAATGGAATTATGAAATTAGGATAAATTAGAAGAAGTATGAATTAGATTGATTTCTTTTATGACTTAATTTAATAAATCAAATTTATAACCTCTTAATTGGTCATATTGATTGAATGATTAAAGATTTCTATTCAATAATGTTATATGTTAAATCAAAGTTATTTTTCCTAAGCTTATAGATCATTTTCAAATTAATGATGAAATGATTTGCTTAAGGACAAGCAAAGTTTAAGTGTGGAAGAATTGATAGGAGTTCATTTCATATGACTTTTCATGATATTTGGATATGAATTAACTCCTATGTTGATGCTAAATTATTTAATTTATGTTCTTAATTGTTTAATTTGTAGATGGCAACCCAATTGGAGTGGAAACCAAGGAAAATGTGAAGAATGGAGCTTAAACAACAACAAAACGATGAGCCTATGCAGCTCCGCGTTTAACCCTTTAAGACCACAGTTTTACTCCTTTTCTAGGACTTAATCAGTGGGGGTATTACAACATCTTTTAGATGTTCTTCAAGTGTCATTTTACTCCCTATCAAGTCAAAAATACCTGGATCCCCAATTTTCATTGGCTGTGAGTTGCCATATTGCTCCTGCACATCTCAAAGATATAAATTTAATTCTAGAAGCCATTTTAATAACAAGTTTTTGACAAAACATGAAATCAAGAGAGAATTCATATCACCTTGGGTTCTATGGTTATTTTTCTCTTGTTCTTCATTATTTTGATCTTGTTTTTCATATCTGAGTTGGTATTTGAGATTGTTGGAGCTCTTACACATGATTCAAGCTTGTAAATGTGCTTATAGCTACTTAGTGGTGCAATCTAACCTGTTTTTATATTTAAATCCATACTTTGTTATCTTTTATGCAAGAACATGATGAATGTTATGAGAATGATCTATTTCTTGCTCCAAATAAGTGGCTGAATCTATTTTTGGTTTTGAAATGCTTCTAAAAAGATCTACATGTGTGCTAAATGTGATTCCTTGTATGATTAGGGGTTGTTCTTTGCTTAAATGATGAGATTAATGCTTATTCTAACCTAAACACCTAGAATAAAGTAAAGAAACAAGTTAGGATCCGAACAATCTATCTAATTTGTTAGACAAGTCCTTAACCAACCTGATTTAAGTCATTGAAAAATCAAACTTTAATTTATCTTAAGGGTCATAATCTGAAATATTGAATTTTTAGATTAAGCTTTTTATTTTTAAAGCCTAGTGCTTAAGATTGTAGCATAACCAAATTTCATTTTAAATAATTAGAGAAAAAGTTTTTTCTTAACCATAACAGTGCTTTGATTGAATGAAGTGACCCTAGAACAAGTCCTCTAATCTTTGTTTAATCCATCTAGTCATTGAAAATCATTTCCCTAACCAATTTCATCTAACAAAGTAATCCTTTTTATCCACCTAAGTTATTCTACATAACTTGCCATTTTAAGTTCATTTGGTAATTTTAGCTTTCAATTTCATTTGAATTTGAATCTTTAGATAATTGTGACCTAATTTGTATTAATACTTGCAATTTGGCTTTCCCAGTGGAATAATTACTTGACTATAAAATATTTTCATATATTACTTATGACTGGTGTACTTGCCATTATTTTTTATTTAATTTGAAAACAAAATGAATTTTATGCTTTAAAGGATTTATTTGTGAATGAATTTGGATTAATTGGATTTATTATAAAATCAACAACAAGACACCTGAGTCAATGATATATTTTGAGGAAGATGAAAGAATACATGAAGATGTGTTACCTGAGTCAGCAGTAACAGTGATAGGTTGAGATGAATATTTTAAATCTTCTTATTACTGAGTGAATATAGCAAACTTATCGAGAGACACAGTGATAGTCTTCTCCATAGATGAGCTTGATATAATAGTAGCTACAATATAAATATAATGAGTTTTCTAAGATTTATTAAGTAGGTTGTAGCACGTACACTTGGTGTGATCAGGTTCATGACAATATTGGCAAGCAATTCTTCCTATATCTTAATTTATATAGTTTCAATTGCTTGTTCCACATCTATTAGTATTTCTATTAGATGATTTTTTTTAATTTTAGATACACGAGTTCTACTTACAAGAGCACTACAAGTCTTAGTAAGAGTTCTGAGTAGGAGTAGAAACAAATGCACTACTATCTGTGCAAAGTAGTTGAACAATCATCTTATGCGAAGAAAAAATTTCAGTACTGAATAAAATCTAAAATTTGACAATCTCAAAATGAGAATTTAGATCTGCTAAAAAAACTCATAATTGTCATATGTTCCTTTTAAAAATTCATAAATATTCTTAAAAAGTTTGGTCATGTTGTTCAACTTGATAAAACCCCTTACATAAAAAAATATGAGAAATATTTTTTTCTAGAATATAAAAGTTTGAAATAATCTATTAATTCTTTAACATATTCACATTGGTTATCTTAAGTAATGACCTCATAGATAATAAAATTTCAAATTTGTAGAAATAATCAGACATTGTCTCATAACCGCTCCTTTCTAATATGGTACAAAGGCGAATCATTGACAAGATAATGATCCTTACAGATGTTTTTCAAATAAATTGGAACTGTCTTACACTACCTAAAATAATAAGGTCAAGTTAATTTGTTCTATAATTTTAGACATCAAGGAAATGACATTAGTTATAATTAAATTCTTTTCTTCAGCCATTGAAAAATAACAAATCAAATAAAAGGCCCACTATTTAACAAGATAAAAGTAGATTTGGCAAAGCAAACAAGATATGAGTAGAAAAAAGTCAAGCCTAACCAAAACTATTACTCAATAACTTGGTGAAGCAAACAAAATCTATTAAGTAACAAAAAGTTTTGTAGGAGACCAAGAAACTACTCAGAAGAACAATAAAAGGGGTTTGGATTGGGAAGGGCACGTTACTAGTTGGAGGTGTGTTGCCAACATACAAAAGAGGGACTAGAAAGAAGAGTCGCTGTTAGAGGAGTAAATGGAGGGTAATATCCGATTGCATGCCCTAGTGTATGGTTGAGGGATAGAGGTATTTAGGCGGCACGTAAGGATCACGGGCGTGGTTTCTGGTCATTGAACTTTGAGAAATGGCATATCGATGAGGGTTGTTTCCAATGATGTAACTAGTGAGAGTGAACGATCACCAGAAAGGGGTGATTCAATAAGGCCCTTAAATCTATTTAACAAAACTAAAACTGAGATGGTAAATATATATATATATATATATTTTGCTCACTTGAAAAATTCAAAGTACAAAAATATTTTGAGTAATTAGAGAGAGGCTCTGATACCATGAAAACATGAAAAGAAGGTTTGTCTTTTATGTGTATAATCTGTACGTGTTAAGAGTATTTATACACATGTTTTTATCTTAATTAGAGCTATGATCAATGGATGTAATCCTTATAATCAGGTATGCAATCTATAGCCATCCCTATAATGTATTCTATAATTTGTAACATGTTGCATCATGTGAGTTGAGTACTTATTAAATTTGTGATAAAAAAACTTAATAAATTTATTATAAACAGTTATTGGATTTCATGCACTTGTTTAAATAAATTTCTTAAATATACATTGTTCTCATGTTCATTAAAAAATCCAAATATTAAGAAAAGTGAAAAATGTTGGAATAATTTTGTTGGACCATAATCCATTTAATTATTTCAGAATTTAATTTGGACAATATTAAATGGATTAAGTAAAAATAATTAATTTGATTAATGATCCATAAAATGTGACCCTATCAGTGTGGGCGAACATGTTATTAGACTGTGATGGGGTTGTCTAATACAAAATTGTCCATAAGAATCAGTGCTAGATCTCCTATTGCTAGATATCCTACTCTTGCTATATATAGTCTTGGCTGTTGAGTCACTTAAGCCATCATAAGAACCAAGCATTAGAAAAGAGCAGAAAGTCCAGAACAAAACTCTTTGACCTCTATCTACTCTCTCTACACTCTCTACACAGATCTCACTCCCTCTTTTAGTATTTTCTATATTTTTCAGGTGTTCCAAGACAGCTCTGATGACTAGATTCAGCAATTTTCAGACAAATGGACACAAAATTAGGTACGATTTCTATATAAAATCACGTTCATATGGTTAGATCCTATATTTGTTCATGTTTTTGAAACTAAAGTATCTCACATGTAGTATCAAAGCCGACCATATTCGTATTGTGTGTTGAAATTTCTATGTTCTTCATATGGAAAAATGAAGAACACTATTTGTGTTCATAGATTTGAGTTTTTATTGTGTTATTTTCAGTTCAATACATATTATAATGTAGAAAATAAAATCTAGATAGCAAAAACATGAAGATTAAGAGTTGTTTGAGCCAAAAATGGCTATGATCTGTGAAAAACAGACTTAGAAAACTTAGAAAACGCATAGGAGGAGAGGTTTAGAAGACGACTGTAGGCATATGTCCCACACGTGGGGATAGAGGCGAGTGGGGCGGTAGTGAGCCGCTGTCTGTTTGACATTGATGTCATAATGACGTCAGCCCGTACTGTACAGTTACTGTTCATTAGCTATTGTGCATCTACTGTGCTGTGACATCAATGTGATGTCATCAATTTATTGTGTAACCGACATCATCAAGCTACTGTACACACTGACAGGACTACTGACTGTGCAAAATCTGCTGATGTGACACTGATTGGGTTGCTAACGTGGCACCTACTACAGGACAAAAAATTCAAAATTTTCAAAATTTACAGAATGGTCCCTAAGGTGGTTTTGGACTATATTTTGGGTCTTGTGATTTTTAAAATGCATTTTTCTAATTTTTCTGAATTTTTACATTAGTAAATATTAAGGTTTAACTTCAGAAAAGCTTAAATGCATTTACAAAAGCTATTTTTAAGTAATTTTTCTTACAATTTGACATAGTATAAAGAAGATAAATACATTAATATTATCTCATATGGTTTGTTTTATTAATTTCATGATTAATCAATTTTTAATTATTTTTATCGTTAAATAATTTTCAACATAAAGACTTAAATAATGCATTCAACACTCCTTTTGTGACCTAATTTGTTGCCTACGGTTATTTACAATGCATAATGGTATAATGTCACATGTTTTTTATATGTCCATGCAGTTGTTATGTGACGATAATATATAGATGTATCTTCGATGTTTGATGAAATAATTTAAATACCGATAAGAATGTAGTCACCGTAGTGGCCTTTCAAGTTGGTATGAAGACCATGTTTACTTGTATGTTGGGAGATGTCTCTTGTTTTGTATTTGGTCATTTAGCCCACAAGTGTTTACTTTGTATGAAACTTGAGATGTACATAAAGGCATGTGGTGGGGAAAGTCGATGCTTGAGTGACCTATACATCTATAGGTGGTAGACTCATGAGAGTTGATGACGTGTACTCTGATAGCTTTTATATGGATGTCTTATTCATGTGTTATGTATTATGCCTGTAGGTGTTTCATGATACATGGATAGGATGCTTGGTTTACCTTTTATAGCTTTGGGTATAAGTGTTATCCTACATTTGTACTAATCCTACATTATCTATTTTTGCACTCACCTTTTTGATGAATGGATGCACCCTTATGATTGAATTGTTAAGCAATAACAATCTTAACAAATGTAAGGAAGACGTAATATTTGCGTTAAGGGTGGCTGATCTACATTCAGCTTTAACAGCTGATGAACCACCTCTGATAGATTCTTCCAGCAGCTCCGAGATGGACAAAGTCAGTTATGCAAACTGGGAAAGGATAAACAGGCTGGCTTATCTGATGATTGAGAAGTCAATCCCAAACAACATTTTCAACGAACTTCCAAGTATGACCTCAATGAAGAAACTTATGAAAATTGTCTTACAAACATACAGTGCATCTCTTAGTGGTAAGGTAATGTCTTTGATTAGGAGATTATTTTTCATGAGATATACAGGAACTGGGGGAGTACGATCATATCTTCTCAGTATGGTGGACCTACAAAAAAGGCTTGAGGTAATGGGTTTTCCTCTCTCAAATAAGTTTATAATGCATTATGCACTTACAACTCTTCTATAGGAATTCACATATTTGGTTAGTTCTTTCACTACTCAGCATGAATCTTGGGATATTAGTATTCTGATATCTTATTGTGGAGTTGAAGAAGAGAAGTTAAGTACCACATCGCAGGCAACACTAATTACAACTCAACCGAAAGGCAAGGCAAAAGTTTTCAAACCCAAAGGTAAAGCTCCTCATCGTCTTGCTATAAAAGGTCCTGATCAGACTAATGAGACAAAGGGACATGAAAAAGCATATGTGTTCAAATGCTTCTGGTGCAAGAAGAATGGACACCGAAAGAAGGACTGCCTGAAATACAAAACTTGGAATGTAAAGTAAGAGCAATCAAGTAACTCTTTGACCCTTATTATTCATGAATCCAACGTTGCCTTAGCTACATTTGGTTCTTGGTGGCTAGATAGTGGAGCTTCTACTCATATTGCTTCCACATTACAAGGGTTCAGAATAAGGAAGAAGACAAATCAAGATGGGTTAAAGCTCATAGTTGGCAACAATGAATAAGTAGCTGTGGAATTTGTTAGATTAGTGTGTTTGATTTTAGATTCAATCTTTGAACTTATATTACAAAACACATTTTATGTAGCGTCTTTTAGACGAAATTTGATTTCTGTATCTGTTTTAGATAAAGAAGCCTACAGTTTTGTGATTGATAATTCTACGGTTAAATTATCATATGATGCAAAACATATTGGTACAGCTTTTTTATCCTATAGTTTATACAGAATATGTTTAACTCCAGACAATTTCTACTTTACTTCTTAAATAACTGAAAAGATTGTTGCAAAGAGGCCTCTCATAAAAGATAAATCATACATATTGTGGCATAAGAGATTGAACCACATCTCTAAAGAAAGAGTTGAGAGATTAATGAAGGATAACATTCTTCCAACTCTTGATTTATCAGAGTTCGAGATATGTGTTGATCGTTATAGAGATAAAATGATCAAAATAAAGAATAAAACTTCTAGGCGTAGTTATGAGGTATTGGAAATCATCCATCCAAATATTTCTGGTCCCTACTCACCTACAATTTGTGGATCCAAGTATTTTGTGACTTTCATTGATAACTTTTCCCGCTACAGTTACGTTTTCTTGATTAAAAAAAAGTTTGAAGCACTTGATAAGTTTAAAGTGTTTATGACTGAAGTTGAGAAATAATTAGAAAAATTCATCAAGATAGTTAGATCTAACCGAGGTGGAGAATATTATGGGAGATATAGAGTTATAAGACAAGAAAAAGGTCTGCTTGCTAGATATTTAGAAAACTGTGGTATAGTTGCTTAATTTACTATGCTAGGTAGTCCTAAACAAAATGGTGTGGAGGAAAGGCGCAATCGCACCTTAAAGGATATGATGAGAAGCATGTAAGGTAGGACTAACTTTCCAGAATACCTTTGGGGTGAAGTTATAAAGACAGCCTTGTACATTTTGAATAGAGTCCCCAATAAATCAGTATCAAAGGCCCCGTTTAAGTTTTGGAAGGGATGGAAACCGTCCCTGACTTATATTCGAGTTTGGGGTTGCCCAACTGAAGTATGACTGTATAATTCGGATGAAAGTAAGTTGCGTTCTTGTTCTACTTGTTGCTATTTTATAGGGTACTATGATTACTCTAAGGGTTACAGATTCTACTATAGAGAAGGAGGTTTTAAAATTGTAGAATCACAAACAATGAAGTTTCTGGAATTTAATGTGGCTGATAAAAATTCTCATCCCAGTAGTTCTAATCCAAGTAGCATTCGGATGACCATAGTGTTGTATCTTACATCCATTCAGACAAGATCAATGGATCCTAGACCTAGTGTCATACTAGTACATAACCAGAAACTAGTACAGACTATGGATGATACTGATATAGTTCTTGAGGTACAAGATCTAGTTGACTAGGCTTTAGTAAGAATATCTAGTAGGACAAGGAGTCCTGCTATCTCATCGGACTATATGGTTTATCGAGGGGAGAATGATTATGGCATTTGTCAGTTCATAGATCTAGTAACTTTTATAAAAGTTGTTTCTGATCCTTATGCAAATTTGTGGTGGAATGTAATGAAAGAAGAGATGCAATCACTACAGTAAAATCAAGTATGAGAACTCAAGATTGTAAAATCGTAAGCTGTAAGTGGATATATAAGATCAAAAAGGATTCTCAGGGTAAAGTTGAGTAGTTTAAAGCCCGATTGGTGGCTAAAGGATTCACTCAAAGAGAAGGAGTTGATTTTAATCTCACCTTCTCTCCAGTATCCTCTAAGGATGCTTTTTAAGTAATTAAGGCATTAGTAGCTCAATATGATCTATACATCAGATGGATGTCAAAACCGCTTTCTTGAATGAAGACCTTTATGAAGGGGTCTATATAGTACAGTCTGAAGGTTTTCAACAAGATGATGTAAGTCATCAAGTCTGCAGATCGAGGAAGTCATTATATGGTTTAAAGCAAATTTCCCGACAATGATACCTAAAGTTTGATGAAGTAATTACCACATTCGATTTTGTGAAAAATAAAGTTGAAAGATATTTGTATTTTAAGATTAAAGACGGTAAGATGATCTTTCTACTATTGTATCTTGATGACATCTTACTGACATCAAATGATTTGGGTATGTTGCATGAAGTTAAGCAACTTTTGTCTAAACAATTTGATATGAAGGATCTCAATGAAGCATCTTATATCCTGGGTATTCAGATTCACCGGGACATATCTCAAAACTTATTAGATCTCTCACGAAAGGCATATATATAGCATGTGTTATAAAGGTTTCATATGGAAAAGTGCAAACCTTATGCAGCATCGATTTCTCAGAGAGAGAAATTATCTTTGGCTCAGTATCCAAAGAATGAAGTTGAAAAGGAGGTCATGAAGAATATACTATATTCTAGTGCAATAAGTAGCATAATGTATGTATATGTATGTACTAGATCGGATATTACATTTGTTATAGGTCTGTTGGGTAGATATTTATCTAACCCAGGTATAGACCACTGGAATGCAGTAAAACGAGTTTTGAGATACTTTCAAGGTACTAAGGATTATATGCTCTTATACAGAAAGGTTGAAAGTTTGGATCTGATAAGATATACGGATTCAGATTTTACTATGTGTTCAGATAACTGGAAGTCCACTTCAGGTTATTTGACGATAAAGGAATTGGTGCAAAAAGGTAACACTACAGTAAAACATATCTCAACAAAAAATATGCTCGGAGATCCATTAACTAAATGACTATGACCCATTAATTTTTAAAGACATATCGATAATATGGGTGTATAGAAATCCTTTGACAGTGTTAATTAGGGGAATACAAATTTAAAGTCTTAAGAATTGTCAATCTTAAGCATTACGAGGTCATTGGACATTATTACAGTATGACCTTTACTATGTCTCTAGACACATACAGTTATTTACAGATACCAGAAGTATATTGAGACATAGTGAGATAAAAGCGTTCATCCCATATGGATATCTCTAAATGCGGTTTAACATAAAGTATAGATACTGAGATCGACAAACAAAGTGTGATACCTGCAAAGTTGTATGATATAGTTTGTCACACGACATTTTCTCACTTATGTTAGTAAAGTAATTCGATATGCGTGATTATATTGGAACTGCGTGGCTATATGATGCATATTTTTTTTATATTTTTTGGTATTGATAGCCTTATAGGTCGGAGTGTGTGATTTTATTTATCTGTGGATCCTAAAGTATGTCATGTCGTTGTTTCTACTTGATCATCCTGTTGAGACAATTAATACTTATCGACGGAGGAGAATATTGAAATAATTTTGTTCGACAACAATCAATTTAATTGTTTCAACATATAATTTGGACAATATTAATTGGATTAATGATCCATAAAAGATAAATATTTGTCTAGAAAAAAATGTGACCCTATCAGTATGGACAAACAAATTATTAGACTATGATGAAATTGTCTAATAAAAGACTGTTTATAAATACCAGTGTTAGATCTCCTGTTCTTACTATATATAATCTTGACTATTCAATTACTTGAGCCATCACAGGAATTACGTATTAGAAAAAGCAGAAAGTCTAGCACAGTCTCTTTACTCTCTCTCTACTCTTTGCACAGATCTCTCTCTCTCTGTATTTTCTATATTTTTCAGGTATTTCAAGACAGCTCCAATGACTAAATCTTGTAATTTCAGACAGATTAATACAAAATTAGGTACAATTTTTATATAAAATTATGTTTATATAATTAAATCCTAGATTTATTTATTTTTTTTAATTTAAATATCTCCCCCCCAAAAAAAAACACATTTTACACGTAATTGAATTTTAAACAACTTTCGTTAGCAACGATCGGCAATAATAGTTATTTACTTTAAAATTGAAAAAAATTATAAAATTATTTGATTTAAAGAAATTCAACTACTCTTTCGTATGGAAATAGATTGTAAAACAAGTAATTTTTTTTATATTATATCTCTTTATACAAATTTATAGATAATTTTAAACTGATCACTGTAATTCCTGTCACATTTAACACATGAAACACGATAAGCTTCATAATAGTATTCAATCCTTTGGGTAATTAAACTGAAATCTAGGATAAAATAAACATAACAGAATCTCGTCGTTGGTCGGCCGTCTTCGAATGCCAGATATCTTATATTATTTACTCGGTTAGGTCAGCGTATGAGGTTCCACGTTATGCATGCGTTTTCCTGTGTATGAACCCCGAGCAACAGCGGTCCATATCTTGACGAGTAGACTGTTTTGGTGAAACACAATTGGGTCACTATCAAACGTGAGTTTAACCTCAGACTCGTCGACGGTCTGGTGAGCCGTGACCATATTTATACATGGACTAGACTATCACACTATCTGGCTACGAGCGATGAATATACATAATAATAATTATTATTATTATCTAAATATATAAAATTATATAAATTATTTTATGTTATAATAATTAAGAATAACTATTATTTGATAATTATATAATTAATTTTATTAAAAATTTTATGTCTAACGAATGATAAATATCTATAGTCATTAGCCAATGGAATTATTAAAATATGAAAAATTTACCATTTATATATACAGAAAAAATTTGTAGTCATGTCAAATAATTCAAATAAAATAATATAAATTATTTTACGTAATGATAAATTAAAAAACATACCATAACCGCCTATAAATCCTTTCCCTTTCTATATGCAGGGTTTCGGCTACCATATATCTGTGACTGTTAGTATGGTTTGACATTGGGAGTCAGTAGGGCCAAACTTCGTTCAAGTTGATCATTATTAGGTTAGTTTCTGGTTAGTAGGTCCTGAAACACTGCTCCAGTTAGCAAATTATCTTCTATTGGTATACCAAAATTAGTCTAGTCTATTCCACAATGGTGTCAGCTTCGCAGTCATTAAATAATGAATGAAGGGGCAGTCGCCTACCTCCTTAACCGAATTTGACGTTAGTTGAGACTTCAATGCGCAAGCCCTTATTTTCTAAGGCCCTAACACGGACATTTTGCGTAATTGCTAGTGACATTTCCTTGAAGTACGTAGGAAGTTCTACTATAAGTTCACAATAAAACATGTTGGTCATTATAGTAGAAAAATATATTGGTACAAGCACATAAATCCTTTTTATTGAAAATTTTTTAAATATATTTTAGGCAAAGAATCAAAGAATACGGTTAAAAGACTTGTGGGCAATGGTCCAAAATCACTTCTATGCTCTTTATATGTTATAGAATGTTATTTAAATATGTAGAGAAAATTTTTTTTCATTGAGTCAAATTAAAAAAAGAAAGATGAAACTATTCAAATGTATAGGTTAGTAAAAAAGTGCAAAATTTGCAAATTCTTATTTAAAGATAATTAAGTTTTTCTGATAGCAAATACTTCCAAATCACATTTAATTAAGCTTAAGAGTAAGAATGGCTTCATCAAATGTCAAAATCTTCTAAAATGGGAGGTCATAGTTCAATCTTGTCCCTGTTACGCCACTTAATAATCTACTATCATTGTCATCCAGAAAACTAATCATAGCTTTCTGCATAGTTGTGAGTTGTGAGGATACATGCACAACTTTCATATTAAAAGCGATGGAGACTTAGGCTTGTTAGATATAGATGTAGTTTTAAATTTTGATTTTTAATATAAAAATAAAAAAAGATAATACACTAATATAATACAGTAATCGGGAATAAAACATAAATATCAATACTAATATATTAAAATTACAATTAAAAATCACAATCTATAACAATACCAAACAACCCAATAATACCACAGCAGTACTAAAAATTACACCTCTAATTGTCAATTGCCATCTTCTCCGGTGTCTGCCTTCGTATTGGAAAAAGAAATTATCTACTGAACAACTTTGACGTTAACAATAATTAAGGTAAAAAGAGTAACTTTAATTTTGATATTTTAATTAATGCTAAAATCAGATTTTATCATTTAAAAACTTTTAAAAAGTTTTAATATGTAAAAAACGTTAATTTTTTTTTAATATTTTAAAAAATTTTAAATGGACTTATACTAATTTTTATAATCTTTTACTATTATTAATCAAAATTTTGTAAGTTTCATATTTCATGTGGTATTGTCACATCACAAGAATTTAAAAAAAAAACGTTTGTGTGAGATCCACGTCTGCCACGCAGACACGAGTCCAACACTAGGCAATCTAACATATGTAGGTTCAATACTATAAGGTTACAGCAGAAAATTTTTAAAGCTATATCAAAAGATAAAAATTTTAAAAAAATTAACTACTGTATGGCGTTATCACGTGACATGTAAGATTCACGTGACATGTAAGATTCACAAAATTTTAGGTCAATAAAAAGATCACATGACACTTAATAATAAAAGATAATAAAAATTAATATCCGATTTTTAAAATATAATATTATAATATTATAATTCTTTTAAACATTTATGGAATATTATAATTTTTTATTGTTCTAAAATATTAAAATTTGATATAAATATTAATTAAAATTTTACAAAATATTCGTTTTTATTTTTTATTCTTTAAATATAAAAATAAAAAATAACACAAAATTAAAAATTAAAAAATTAAAAAACAGTACAAAAATTTAAAATACACACAAAATTAATAAAAATAGCACGTAAACAAAAAAATAAAAACAAAAAACTGAGGAAGTCTTAAAATTGAAATAGCCTTTTTACCTAGTAAATAATCTAGAACCTTGAACCTTGCTACAGGAAAGTGTTTGTACCAGATGCAAGCGGTAATCTAATCATCTATGTGACTTATAAATAGATTCTTACCGTTTCTTATTTGGCTTTTTTTTTAGTTGGTATAAATATGAAAAGGGGTTAACCGCAATATAATGAAAATTGGTATTGCGTTGTTGCCAGTTTTCATCTTGAAATAGTAGTGTCGATATTTGGTATTGATATTGAATAATTTTTTAAATTTATAAAATAATTTTTAAATTTTATAAAATCTATAAAAATAGTTTTTATATATATTATATATTTTCTGATAATTTCAACATGTCTTAACTCTTAAACAATCAATTAATATAATAAGTATAATATAATTTTTATACATATTAATATTAATTTTTACATATTTTTCAAATAAATTCCAACTCAAAATAAAATATT
>JAOXYD010000009.1:11505345-11528035 GCA_028565735.1 Pinacopodium congolense | reverse complement strand
GTTAATTTTTATATACAAATTTATTTTATTTTATTATTTTTTCCTAAAGATAAGATTAAAGTAAAATTACACTCTATATATCATACTATATTATGCAGATATCATTTTGTAGATTTTACAAAATTTAAAAATTATTTTATAATTTTAAAATATTACTTAGTATTAGTACTAATATTAACTGATACTCGTACAGTACTATTCTAAAGTAAAAACTAGTGTTGATATGGTAAAAACTAGTACCGATTTTCTAAACATTTGCCTGAATTCTCTGTAGCAAGAAGTAGAATAGGTAATTTTCCAAAGCAACTAGATGGCAAAATTAGGTTCATCAAATAGTAAGAGTCACAATTTTATCAATTGAAGACTATTCAGATTAAATCCTAACTACAAGTTGGTGAACAACTACTCCATGATCAGTTCTTTTCAACCCTATAAGCTCCAACTTGTCATGATTTTAACTCTGAAAGCAATCTTGTCACTATCTTTCTTGATTCTCAATCCTAAATATGAATATTCAGCACATGTTTTAAAGGTAATGAAACACGCTGTAACTGTTTCAGGCTAGCTTCCCTTGCGTAATGGCTACCATTTCTTCATATCAGATTATCAATCGTAAGAATCATCATACAGCATCATGGAGACCTTCCTAAACACATAGAGCCTATACCTGAAAACTTAATGGAATCTAGGAGGAGAAAGTAAAAAGGGAGCTAATTCACAAATATTCACCTTGAAAATGACTTCCTACATGCTTGATTTTATTAGGAGTTATTAATCTGGGAATGACACACTTTATTTGAGATTCAACGTGGCTATATAATAGCCTTACAAGATAAAGTAGAAAAACAGAAACGTGGCTATATGATAGCCTTACAAGATAAAATAAAAACAGACCAACCCATATTATCAGCTAAAAACGCGTTAACTAAATTAGGAAACATTCAAAGATATAACAACATCCTACAGACTATGACATTTATTAACAGAAAAGCAAACTCTAAACCGTGACATTCCCTCCCTTAAACTAGATTGCCCAAGCAACTAGTTTACTATAGGTGCATCACAGATTCCTAGTTGATCTCTCAACTTGCAAAAAGACTCCAGTTTAAGTGGCTTAGTCAACACATCAGCCACTTGCTCCTGTGTTCCACAATACTTCAAGTTTACGACACCTTCCTTGGCCTGCTCCCGTAGGAAGTGAAAACGCACGTCTATGTGCTTGCTTCTACCATGCATCACTGGGTTCTTGGATAACTTAATTGTTGAACTATTGTCGCAGAAGATGGTGATGCTTTCACTGCCTTCATAACCGAGTTTCTTTAGAATTCTTTTCATCCATATGGCCTGACATGTACATGCTGCAGCAGCCACGAATTCAGCCTCGATTGTACTAAGAGTGACGATTGGCTGCTTTCGAGACGACCAAGCAACTGCTCCAGAACTCATAATGAAAGCATAACCCGACGTGCTTTTCCTATCCTCCAAAGAGCCTGCATAGTCACTGTCAGTAAACCCAATTAGCTCTTTATTCCCTCCCTTCCTATAAAGAATCCCAAATCCAGTTGTTCCTTGCAGATATCGTAAAACTCTCTTGGCTGCTATGAGATGAAGTTCTGTTGGTTTTGACATGTACCTACTGATCAGACTGACTGCAAACATTATGTCTGGTCTTGTGGCTGTTAAGTACATCAGGCTGCCCACCAATTGCTTATAAAAAGTGCCATCAACCTCCACTCCATTCTCATCTTTAAATATCTTAAAACCCGGAATGATGGGATTTTGAACTTCATTGCTGTTCTCCATCCCAAACCTTCTCAAAACCTCCGTGGTATACTTCTTTTGACTTATAAAGATCCCTTCACCAAACTGCATCACCTCAATACCGAGAAAATACCTCATCTTTCCCAAGTCTGACATATCAAATTCCTTCATCATTGAATCTTTGAACTCACTGATCATAATCTCATCATCTCCTGTGTAAATTAAGTCATCAACATACAAGCTTATAATCAAACGCTTACCTTGCTCATTAGTTTTGATGAAGAGCGTTTGCTCACTATCACACTTCTCAAAGCCTTCTTTCCGAAAATATGACTCAATCCTGCTAAACCAAGCCCTAGGTGCTTGCTTAAGCCCATACAGCACCTTGTTGAGCTTATAAACTTTGTGAGCTGCATTCTTCACTTCATACCCCCTCGGTTGTTCAACATATATATCCTCAGTCAACTCTCCATGGAGGAAGGCTGACTTAACGTCAAGTTGGTAGATACTCCAACCTCTTTGCGCAGCGAAGGCAAGAATCATTCGAACTGTATCCATTCGAGCCACTGGTGCGAATACTTCCTCATAATCAACTCCATATTCTTGTGCATAACCCTTCGCAACCAATCGAGCTTTGTGTTTCTCAACCTTTCCAAGCTCATTTAACTTCGTTTTATATACCCATTTGACCCCGATTTTCTTTGCTCCAGGTGGTAGATCAGTCAGGGACCATGTTTTATTCTTCTCAATGGACCTCATCTCTAAGTCCATGGCTTGCCTCCATTTTTCATCCTTTACTGCCTCCTCATAACATATTGGGTCTACACTAGCGAAAAGAGCCAAGTTGACGTCAATATCTTCATCAGAAAGATAGAGACCTTCACCAGTTTCGTAGTCTCTCATCCACACTGGAGGTCTTCGAGTCCTACCTTCTTCTGAGCTAGGAAACGCTGGAGAATCTTCCACACTTATAGGACTTGGCAATACTTCATCAATTTCTTCATTGTCATCTGTGTTTTCTTTTTCAGACTCACTTGAAATGTCTTGCTCCGCTTCGTCTTCAAATTCCAAGTCTAATTGAATTTGCTCTTCGTAACTTTTATCCCATTCCCACTTCTTATCCTCCTCAAATACAACGTCTCGACTGATCACAATTTTCTTTGAGATCGGATCATAAAGCCTATACCCTTTCGACTCCTCACTTACTCCTAATAGAATGCAACTGTAACTCTTGTCTTCAAGTTTTGTCCTTCGAGCATCAGGAATGTGAACATGTGCAATACTTCCGAAAACTCTAAAATGTTCTACAGATGGTTTTACTCCGCTCCAAGCTTCCTCCGGAGTCATGTCTTTTACTGAAAGTATGGGACACCTGTTCAACACATAGAATGTCCAATTCACGGCCTCTGGCCAGAAAGTTTTCGGAATACCTTTCTCGGATAATAAGCATCTCACCATGTTCATCACCGTCCGGTTTCTTCTCTCAGCAACACCGTTCTGTTGCGGTGTATAGGCAGTGGTTAACTGCCTCTTTATTCCCTTCCTCTTACAATATTCATTGAATTCACCAGAAGTAAACTCCCCACCACGATCTGTCCTCAAACACTTAATGGCCAAACCAGTCTCTTTCTCCACACAATTTTTGAAGAACTTGAAAGCAGTAAATGCATCTGATTTTTCAGCTAGGAAATTTACCCATGCCTTTCTACTAAAATCATCTATAAAGCAAATCAGATACCTCTTGTGGCTATTGGAGATAGGAGAAATCGGTCCACATATGTCTGCATGAATGAGTTCCAACTTCTGTGTTGCTCTCCATGTGCTCCTTTTGGGAATAGAATTACGGTGTTGCTTACCCTTTAAACAGTTGGTGCATACAACGCTTGATTCAGACAACTTGAACTTAGGCAAACCTCTCACCATTTCTTTGAGCTGCAAAGTCTTGAGGCCTTTATAGCTTAGATGGCCATATCTACGGTGCCATAGATAAGCTAGATCTTGGGTGGTTGCTTGGAGACACACCTCCTTCTTTGTCTGCATCT
The DNA here is from genome assembly GCA_028565735.1 of Pinacopodium congolense. Classification (NCBI taxonomy): domain Eukaryota; kingdom Viridiplantae; phylum Streptophyta; class Magnoliopsida; order Malpighiales; family Erythroxylaceae; genus Pinacopodium; species Pinacopodium congolense. The sequence continues at coordinate 11,524,232 of JAOXYD010000009.1, read as the reverse complement.
CAGTAATTTGAGTGTTGGACAGCAAAATGAACATTCTATTTGTAGTCATGTTGGTTTGGATAATCAAGCCTCTTGATGGATGATAAATTTTGCATGTGTTTGACTGAATTAGAATTGCTAGCCCTCTTTCTTGTAGCTGTCCCATACTGAGGAGATGATTTTTCAGTTCCGGCACATAAAATACCCCAGTTACTATGTGATTGAGACCATCGAGAGACAATGTTACATTACCCTTTCCAACAACACTCATCTTTGTATTGTTTCCTAGCTTGACCACCTGCTTGAACCCTTCATCCAGCTCACAAAACAAAGATCGATCACCACACATGTGGTTGCTGCAACCTGAATCAAGAAACCATACATCGTTTCGTTTTGCTCCATGCATCTCTACGTAAGCCATAAGAAGCATTTCTTCTGTGTCATCCAACTTCGTATAATTAACTTGTGTATCCCACATTGGACACTCATATTGATAGTGTCCAAGTTGATGACATTTAAAACATTCAACCACGGCTTTGTTGTAAGGTTGGCGACCCCTTCCTCGACCTCTTCCTCCTCTGAACACAGCTCTCCCACGTCCTCTTCCACCATATCTCTCCTCATGTGTCACTTTGAGCGCCTGCTCTTCTCCACGGCTCCTATGAAACTTCTGTTCATGTACAATGAGTGAGCTTTGCAGTTCGTCAATTGTGAGTGAATCAATGTCCTTAGATTCTTCGATCGAGACAACTATATAATTGAATTTTTCGGTCAAAGTCCTAAGGATCTTCTCCACAATGGTGACTTCTCTCAGTGGTTCACCATTACTTCTCATCTTGTCAGCAATAGACATTACACGAGCAAAATAATCAGTGATAGTCTCACCTACTTTCATTTCCAGGATCTCGAACTCTCTTCTCAATGCTTGTAGAGTTGAGCGTTTAACTCTAGCATTTCCTTCAAACTTTTTCTTCATAGAATCCCATATCTGCTTTGAGGTGCGTTTCTCCAGGATTTGCTCAAGAATCGTCCTGTCAATCGCCTGGAAAAGGTAATTCTTCACTTTGAGATCTTTAGTCCTCAACTCCTCCAATTGCTTTTGTTGTGTCTCACTCAACACTGCTCCTGCCTGTGATTCCTCATAGCCAGTCTCGACTAAACTCCAATAACCTTTAGATCTCAAAAGATTTTCCATAATCATGCTCCAATGATCGTAATGACCATCGAAGCGTGGTATGGCAAGTTGCAAGAAATTCTTTTCTTCACTCATTCGTCTCCTTTCTTTTCTAACGCCTGTGAGTCCCTCAAAGACTACAGCTTTCTCTCTTCGGACCCTAGTAGGAGGCTCTGATACCAAATTATTAGGAATTATTAATCTGGGAATGACTCTTACTTTATTTGAGATTCAACGTGGCTATATAATAGCCTTACAAGATAAAGTAGAAAACAAAAACGTGGCTATATGATAGCCTTACAAGATAAAATAAAAAAAACAGATCAACCCACATTATCAGCTAAAAACACGGTAACTAAATTAAAAAACATTCAAAGCTATAACAACATCCTACAAACTAGGACACTTATTAACAGAAAAGCAAACTCTAAATCGTGACATAGAATAGGCCTCCATCCTAATATAGATTCTGTAAGTCATCTGCTTGTTCTCTCTTACTGATTTATTATGCTAAAGTTATCCGTCACATCATTGTATAAACAAAATGTCAATTTTGTCTAATTAGTCTCGACTGATCTGTAAATTTTGTCAATAATACACTTGAAGAAAAATGTTGGATTATACTGCCATGTGAATACAAACTGCTAGTAGAGACAAACTTTCAACTGTAACCTCATAAAGCACCAATCAATTCATATGCCAGTTTGCAAGGCAAACCGAAAGAGTCCAAAAGGTTGAGATAAAGTCAACCCGCCATTAACGGAGCTAACTAGACAAGCTCCGTTGAAAAATCGTCCTGTCACGATCACTAGTAGGGAGTTCGAAGTACGAACGCCTATCCCTGTGGCACCAACTGAACTTAGCTCCAGCCTACTTGTGAAACCCCGCAGCTTGAGAGATTGTGTTGCATGGTCCTAAAGCTGAGACTAAGAGTGACCCATTTTAACTATTACAATCCTAGCAAACAAACGCTTGGAAATGAGATTTTATACGTTGATCCTTCACAGTAATCCTCATACATGCTGCCTTAGGTTAGTAGCGTTGAAATGAAAATCTCCGGAGTAACCACAAGTGTTTTGGTGATATCAGGTCATAACCTCTATTTTACATTTAGCCGTTGAATATGATGAAATTAAGTTTGCGAGTTTGAGCCTACTTATTATCCAACAGATGTGACATATAGACTTTGAGATTTTTCAAGCTAATCTAATAAAGTGTTTAATTCATGTTGCATTTGTTGTCCTTCCATTAGCTGTCGTAGAAAAAAGAAATTTTAAGTCCATATCTCTATGCCCCACCTGCCACCTGCCACCTGCCACCTTTAGGAAAAGCAAGTATTTTTCAGCTAACCTAATTATGGTGTCCAGTTAAAGGCATTCTCTCTGCGTGACTGAAGATTACTGCCAGTCATATATGCAAGATTTAGCATAACAAGCTCTCTTAATAAAGGATGTCATGATCATATTCCGTACGTTTACTGTAAAGGCTATGAGTGCATTAGATAAATACCTTCACAGTATAACTTAAAACACACTCCTTTCCAAAGGTATTGGTCTTAAATTTTTGTCATTTCTATGATTAAATCTCATTATCAATTTGGTTTTGAAATACAAAGATCTGTATTCTAGAGTTTTAATATGCAGCAAGTATAGTAATATTTTTGGTTAAACATAGAAAAAGCTTCGGAAAAATTGGTCATTTCCTGATAATGGCCATGCCAATCGACAGCGAACAATAGAAATAGTTTGCCCAAGTAAAGGAAAACTTGATGCAGGGTAGAGCAAATGCAGTGACTAGTAACCACATAAGCCAGCCTAGCAGATTACAGCTGCGTAAATGTCAACTTGGCAATCTGCATTTTCAGTTTTTAAGTGCGCCCTAGTTCTGACCATCAGGTACTACATATATTAACCCAAATGAAAGTGGAACATGCCCACTGTTTGCAGGGATATATTTATCCAGCTTTAGATCTTTCTATATGTTTCTGCCATATGAATTGACATGGGATTTGATTTGGTTTGGTTCCCTTAGAAGCCAATGGCCTAGGTAGAGCTTGAGAAGGCATGATCGAGCTATCCCTCTTAGGCCACAAAACATACGATCCAAGTGATTGGTCACTGTCCTATTTAAGAAAAGTTAAATCTTACGGATCGAAGCCAGTTTGGTAACCGAAGTAAATTCATGGATCCCATCAACTTGAATGTTGTGTGAAGATAAATGGCTGAAACTAGAAAGAGAAAAAAAATATACAAAATATGACAAGTTGTTAGACTAGTGGTTAGATGCTGGAGTGATCAAGATCTTGCAAAGCTTTCTTTTACTTAAAACTGATTATCTTCAAGATGGGTTTGGGTGACTATGGACTAAATTCAGACAAAATCAAATCTAATAACTTGGACTTTTCTAGTGGTTTTTATTCATATTACCAAAGATAACTATTTCATTAAAGAGGGCCAAGAAAAAAAAAATTACAGAAAGCAACCACCGCATTGTATGACAAAATAAGAAAGCCATACTCTTTTCATGCCTTAAGCAGTTTTCTGTGGGAAGACAGACTAGGTCAAACATGAAAGCAATAACAAGATAAATATAAGGACGAAAAGAGAAAAAAATATATGCTCGTCTTTTCTACTAAATATTTATATATATATATATATATATTAAAATCTAGCTCTCCATCAACTTAATTAAGATTAACAAAAAAAAAAAAACGGACCATCTTCTTTCACTTGTTTACAACCCAAAAGTCATCATGGGACGTAACGCTCATTTGGGACCTCCTGCCTCCGATAGCCCTCAACGTCGTTGTTGTTGTAGTAAGTCCTAGTATCATAATTGTAACCCGAGTTCTGGTTCTGATTTGGGTTTGTGTAGTAACTGTTCACGTTGTTGACGTCATAGTAATACTTACCATTTTCCAGGAACCTGGTATCACTCATTCCCTGCTTCTCTCTGTGGCCGTACGCATCAGAGTAGTAGTTATTGTTGTTGGTGTTCTGGATGGAATTAGTGGTGGTGTAGCCAGTATGATGGAGGCTGGTTTCACCCAAGTTCTCTGGCTGATCGTCCTCCTCAAAAGCATTGTTGTTGTACTTATTATAATAGTTTGGGTTGGTGTTGCCTGTGGCATAGGTTTCCCGATTGATCCCAGTGGTGTAAGGGGCATAAGTGGATACTCTATCGGCTTCATTGCCTGGCTTGGTGGTGGTGGTGGTGGTGGTGGTATTGGCCGGCTCCTCCTTAGACTCTTGACCATAAAGACCGTAGCTTTGATTCTCAGGGAAAAAGCTTGGTTGCTCATCTTCTTCTTTACTGGGCACTGTTGTCTCTTTGACGTTTCTATTGTTATTGTCGTTGACAGTGACACTGGGAGCAGTGGAGGTACTGACCTTGCTGAAGAACTTGCTTTCTCTAGCTTGAACGTTCAATGACAAAAGAGTAGTTAAGAGGAAGAGAAGGAATAGAAACTTAGGAGAGGAAGTCATTGTTGGACTTGGAACTAGGGAGAAAGCAGAACACTAATCTGGAGCCTAGAGAGGCTATGGGGAATGAATGTTTGTTAAGGTTCACTCTTTATAAAGAAATATATCCCTCTTGACGGCATATTTCGCCCCCCGAAATTTTTCTAAACAATTTGGTGGTAATTGGGAGGGAATGGCGATGAATGTGGTCCCTTGATGAGAAAACTTTAACGTGGTATCCCTTTTTTCTTCATTTCTTTTTCATAGGAACTAATTATATAGGAAAAATCCTGTCTCGAACATGAATTTCCCTCATATACTCTACCATAAATAATTACAAATTAAAATCCCTGCTATGAATCCTACTTGATAGCATCGCCTGATCTTTCTTGGCTTCTAAGCAAATGAAACAAGATTAGGAGGCTGAATGGCAAGTTAGTAATGCAATTACCAATCATAATCATCAAAGAATCCGGTTTCATTATGGCATAGCAAAGTGTCCATATTAGTACTGAGTAGCCACTGCTTATGAGTATCAGTGGATTTATTAATATAATATCAAAAGTGGCCAACAGAGGAATTGGGGAAGAAATGGGAAAGGCAATGTATTTACATGGGACAGTTAAGGTGTTGGCAAGTAAGTTATGCGCGGATTGCGGGGGGTGGGAAAGGGCAAATAATATGGCACAACTGAAGCATGTGCGCTGTTGTATTCGGTCTATTCCAATGGACACGACTACCCTTTGCCTCAGCCTGTTTCCTTGGGGCAATCCTTTTCATATTGAAACACCGGGGATAACGATAATTTTTAGATGTCTGTTCCAATTTTTAAAATATTAATAAACATATTTAAAAAGACAACACATGGAATATCCAAAAAGAATCAATTATGAAATATTATTATTAATTTAAATAAAAACATTTTCATAACATTCACTTAGATGTAGAATGTTATAAGAATTAATATTTTTATTTTAACTTAATGTGAAGAAATTTTTATTTTGATTTATAAAGAATTTTAAGTAGTAAGTTTATAAAGAAAATCACGAATCATTTTTCAGTGTTTTAGTGAAATGAAAATAAAAGTATAAAGAATATTAGTCATTTATATGGTTCGCGTAAATTAAGTGAAAGAACAAATTTTCCTATAAGTTTAGTTTAAGTTTACATGTATAGTTAATTAACCTCTAATATAACAATACCTTTTTTTCTGTTTAATTGATCAATATCCATTCTTATTTTAAACACGCTTTCGATAACTAATAGCTATACCCTTCATGGAAAAGAAGTCACTCAGAATATCTCGCTATGTAACTAATTACATGAGAAAATTTTAAAATATGGAGAAATTAGGGAGAAGCCTTTGTTTGCTTGTAAAGTAAAGATAAAAACAAGGTTAATTAATAGCGGTAAAACATAAATGAACAAAAAATTATGGCTTCATAAAAAATGTCTTTAGATATTGATCAACTTATGACGATTTATGACAATATTGAATGTTAATGATCCCCTATTCACTTAGAGTAATAAACAAGAGGATCTTCATATCGTTAACTCTTTTTGGTGTAGTTCCTACCCTAGCACCTTCTCCTAGTTTATAATTCCAATATTTTTTATCATTCTCTTATTCAAGTGTATATTTAATCTTTAGCCCAAAAACAAAGCTACTACTTTTTGATTCTTTAATTTTCTAACAAAACAGCAAAATTTTCCAAGTAACAGAGCAAGCTTGGTCTATTCCTGTAACAGGAACTCCTATGTTCAAAGTTGTTACAAAATTCAAAGTGGTCAATAGAGTTCTTAAAACTTTTAATAAAAAAGACATTGAAAACTTTAATACTATACACTACAGTAAAAAAGAACTTTAGATAATAGATCAAAAGCGTAATTAAAAGTATAATTATTGTTACTTTATCACTAACACAACAGATTTCATGTCGTTATCTAAAGTAGCGTTGCTATAAGTATAAAGTAACAAAATTCATTAATTAAGCAATAAAATTAATAACATTACTTTAAATTCTTATTAAGGCAACATAATAGCTTTAAAATATAGCAACAACATTGAATAGATATAGTAACAATTTGAGTGTTTATAAAATAACAAATTAATTTTTTTAAATAATGATATCTAATAATAAAAGTAATAATTTATTATTTCATTAGTAATGACATTTAATAAAGTAAACTACTCTAAAATAGTGAAAAGAGCTCATTACATTTATTTATTCATCCATTAAGCATGTCTTCTTACAATATTGAAGATTATAAAAAGGAAAAATTCAACATAAAATAATCTAATCTTTTCATAATTGTCCCAATCCATAATTTTTAACTCCTATAAATCTTTATCCCTTAATTCATTCAACATATCTTCTTCTTCTTCTTATACTACAACATTAAAGCCAGTCCCCTTCTTCATTCCCAAACAAATCTCTATGAGTTTTCAATCTTAGACACTAACTTCAATTTGGCTATTTCAAATTCAAGCAACCATCTGTGAATAACTCTCAGACCTACTTCAATTCTTTTTCTATAACCACAAAGCATTTAAGTTTAAGGAAGAAGAAAAGATAATAATTAATTCATCAAAGGAAAAATTCATGAATCCATAAAAAAATAGATATATACTTTGCATACTTCTTGTGAAACTTGTCATTCGTGTTCCAAAGTTCTATAAATGTCTCACCTAAATCAAAGCTCTATTTGTACAAAACCAAAGCTAATTTACCAAATTCAAAGTTTTAATGAATTGCAATTTCCCTTACTTGGTTTATATAATGTTTAAAAGGTTTCTCTTTTTATCCCTTGGATGTCATCACATCATTCTTGTATTCACAAACAACTAATCAAATTGAACTCAAAATGTCAATTTTTTCAAAAATTTCCAATATCTGGAAACCATTCAATATCACAAATCAATACTATCAATACTAAGTAAGCCTTGAAAAAAGGTCAATAACTTCATATATTCAGCAATGTCTCCAAGTGAAATAGAACCCCCTTCTAGATGATCCACTTACTCATGGCTTGACAAGAATTGATATTTATTATTAATACCCATTACAAATAAGTTGAGAATAATGTTTGTTTATAATGATAATCATGACATCTAAACCTTACCAAAGTACGAAGAGCCAATCATGAGAAGGAGTACCGACAATTCAAATTTGCTCCAACTAATAAGTATCTTTAATGGGTTCCAACTACAAATCATTAACACCATTAAAAAAATTAATTTGGTAGAAAAATTTAGGTCTAAGAGAGAAAGAATACATGTTACAACACCTAAATTTAGTCCTAATCTTCAATAATGAATGATTTAGGACAATACTTGTTACATATGATTTAATAACTATTGAAGCTAATAAATTTATCATGATAAAATAAAAAGATATGGTCCAATGTAAAGGTCTTGTTATGGTAGGAAAAAGGTGCAAACAAAGATATGTTAGTCCATCTCATGACATGATAAAAAATATAAACCGATTGCAAATTCAAAACAAGTAGGGTTCAACCAAAGCCTAAGATTATAACTGATAATAGAAAGTGCAAATGACAAAGAATTAAAGATTGCCTCACTTAATATTGTTCCAAATTGACACATAAGTTCATGTATTCTCTTTGAAGCTACTGCCTAAGGGAGTGAAAATAACTCTAGGAATCAACAAATCCAACAAGCCTTACTTTCACTCCCTTAGGTTATACATGAAAAATAAAATTCTAAAGAGATTTTTTACCTCCTTAACTTCTCTAGTCTCTCCATAGGAGATTAAAGAAGTTTTTAATTACTTTGATTATAATAAATCTCCTATTCCTAATAATTTTAATACCTATCTTTTTAAAACAAACTTAGTCAATAACAGGTATGGTATTATAAAATCCATTTAGAACTCTTTTTAGTAGGGTAGACTTTTAAAAGAGATAAACTCCACTTTCATTACCCTAGTCCCCAAGTGTTCTAACCCTTTCAAAATTAATGACTTTCATCCCATATCCTATTGTAGTATGATTTATAAGTCTTCTTTAAATTATTTGTTAATAGACTCGAAGAGGTCTTTCCTTATATTATTAGCAACAATCAATCTACCTTTATTAAAGATAGAAGGATAGGTGATAACATGATAACATTCTCCTTATGCAAGTGATTTTTAAAAACTATCACTCATGAATAATGAATACAACAAATATGCTTTCAAAATTGACTTGAAAAGGCCTACGTCTCAATCAGTGGAATTTTATTATTAATGGATTAGAAGTCCTTAGTTACGTTCCATTTTCATAGGTTGTATGATAAAGTGAATTACCTCTACTTCCTCTATAATTCTTATTCATAGTTTCCCTTTGAAATTATTTATTCGTAAATCAGGGTTGAGATAAGGGAATCCTCTCTCCACTTATCTATTTATTACCTACACAAAGGCTCTCACTCAGATCCTCGTCTACTTCACCTATAATAGCCAGGATTTCAATTTCTATTACAAATGCTCCAAACTCAAAACTTTGCACCTCCTCTTTACCGATGATCTACTTCTATTCTGTAAGGATGATACTCAATCCATTAGAACCCTCTTTAAAGGGCTTGCTCTTTTTTTAAGTTTTTTTATCTAGAAATAAAATTTTCAAAATCTAATTATTTTTATCAAATTCATAAATAGATCTATAAAAATATAGCCTTAGACTCATAGGGATCAAAAGAGGCCAAATTTTTGTCTATTTAGGTATCCCTCTTTTTTAGGTAAACTGTTAAAGAGAGATTGTATACCTCTTCTTGAAATAGTAGAGACTGGAGTCAAATCTTAGACCAATGGGTGTTTGTCTTGCATAGGTTGGTTGTAGCTAATTATTGTAATTATCTTTAGCTTTCAAGTTTATTAGTCTACCCACTATCTGTTATAAAAAAATAGAGAGTAAACTTAGAAACTTTCTTTGGACAAGGACCAGGAATCAACATCATAGCTCTAAGGTTCAGTGGGATGATTTATGTAGAACTAAGGAGGGAGGGCTTGGTATAAAAAACTTTAATAATTAGAGAAAAATGTTACTAGGGAAAAGAATTTGGATCCTCTTTAATGACATAGAAGCTCTATGGGATAAATGGATCCATAATGTTACTTTGAAGGGGAAAAGCTTCCAGAATACCAAAATTAAAAATGGCTACACTTGAAGTTAGAAGCAAATTATACAAGAGAGAGATATCCTTAGAAATAATTTCAAAATTAAGGTTAGGAATAAGGTGTCTGCTTCTCTCTGAGAGGATCCTTGACATCTAATTGAGCCTTTTATAAGCTTTACATCTTCGTGACAGTTAAGCAACTCAGATCTTCCATTAAGTTTAAGAGTTGCTACATTAATCAATGATAATGACTTGAACTAGAGGACAACCAATAATGATCCTTCTTACCCTCTTGATTCATCTAAGGAGTGTAAACTACAATGGTTACCAATTGGCTCAAGAATTTAGACAAATATCTCAGCTTGTAATTATCTTAGACCTCCAACCTCAACCAAGTCTTGGTTCAATTTGTTTGACATAAAAAGGTTATACCTAGAAAAAGCTTTATTCCATAACTTGCCATATTACATAAACTCCAAACCAAGGATAAACAGTACTCCCTTAATTCCCCAAACTTCTGTTCCCTCTACTTGGCTAACAAAGAAAATCACTCCCACCTATTTTTTAATTGTAATTATTCTAGATTGTTTTAGAGTGTAATGCTGAACCATTTTAAAATTAGAATAAATCCCCTAAATTTAACCCTCTATGATATTCTCAATTAGATCCAAAACTTCCCTTAATCAAAGGTTCCTTAACCTAAAATTACTTAAAATAGCCCTTTAAATATGTTTCTATATTCTTTGGAAGGAAAGGAATAACTAAATTTTCAAGGACTCTCCCACATAACTTCAATGCAATATCTCCAATCTCTAATCTCGAAAATCTTAAACACAGTAGTAGATGCTATTTAATCATAATACTTTTTTCTTACTAACCTTTCTTTTGCAATTTTTAGAAAAGCAATACATAATGCATAGGTAGAGGTAAGGAGAAAAGCCAAGGGTAAGCATATCTAGGCTCTTAGCAAGTACACTAGAGGAAATCAACCTAATCCTGGTGAGATAAAACATATTAGAATGAGATTTTTTAGGAAAAAAACCATTCAAATCCTAGTTGGTGGACAATTTAGTAAAAAAAACAAGAAAAACCTAAATAAGAAAGATAGAAAGAGAGATGCAACTGAAAAGGAAAAGCAAATCTCTACTAACCCCTTTGTAATAAGATGGAATAGAAAAAGGAGGATAGAAGAAGAACAAATCCATTAGAGAATGCCCCATCAATTAAAAAGTAAGAAGGAAGTCCCAATAATACACTCTTAGATGACCCAAAACTGAAAAGTATTAACCAGTTTATCATACAAAGAATTAAAGAGAAAGCAGTTCCGTGTCTTTAAGGGCCAATTTTGAACCTCCCTCTAGTTCCCATTTAATAGAATTTCATTCAAACAAGATGTTCATTGAAGAAGCTAAAGGCTTATTCAAGCTTACTAAGAGAAATATAGTGAAATACAAAGGGATTGAACAAGAGAAAAGGAGAAAGAGGGGGTCAAAAGAAACAATTCAAGATCCTCCCATAAAAGCAAAACTAAACCCGAGTCTCAAAAGTCATGACTATGAGCTTTACTAAGCATTGCAATGTTTGCTTAATCCTTTTGTATTTTGTTAATCTTAAATCCTAGCTATATTTTACTAGTTTAGAGAGTTTCCTTCTTCTTCTTCTTTTTTTTTTTGTCCAGAAGCACTTATATTGATGCCTCAATCAACTTGTTTACGTTTTCTTTTTTGATTACATAGGATCTCTAGTTTTGTTGTAAGCTTTTAGAGGATCCATCCACTTATATATAGACGTCATTTTCTTATTTATAATGATAACTACTACTTTTTTACCCAAAAAAAAAAGAGTAGACAATAGCTATTTATAAATTGCATAAAATAAGAAAAAAAATAATTTTTTCACGTTTAAATATATGTACTAGAGTTTGAGGGACTTTTAAAAATATTTTTTCAGAGAATTAAAACCTTTTTAAACATTTAGATTGAGAAATTTTAATTCTTTTTGTGATTATTACTTATTTCAATGTCATAAAATAAAAATTAATTAATTTCACCTCTATAGGAATCATGTTAACAACCAACTTCTAAAAATAATTAAAACTACTCTTATACTTATGATGATTATTGAATTAAAATGATAAAAATAGAGAGAAAGATCGTGAAGGAGGTGGTAATGAGATTGTAATTATGAAAAGTGAGTGATAAGAGCATCATAGATGAGGAAGAGAGGAAATGTTGATTGTTGTTTGGTGTTATTGATAATTCAAGGTACGTGTCTCTCTATGACTTATTGACAAAATTATCACAAAACCTCTAATGATAGATTTTTTTTCTTAATCCTCTGAATCTTCCTTATTATGTTTTACAAGAAAAAGAATAATTTGATCTATTTCTTTTTCTTTATGTGAATGACATGGACATGAATACTATTTTGTTTTGATCGATACTGGCCGAAACATGTCTTACTAGTTGGAAAATGGAATCAAAATAGTAGATACTATACTAGTTTCTTACTATCCATTTTAACTACCAATAATAAGAGGACACTAGTCCCACTAACATAATAATCACTAGTCCTTAGTACACCATAGATTGTCACTTCATTAAAGAAGAAATCAACAAATCAAAAGTGTTTTTTTGTGAGAAATAAGAGAAAGTGAAATGAAGAAGGATCTAGAGAAATTTGTTAGTAAAGGAAATATGGACAAAAATCTATTAATAATTTTCCTATTCATATTAATTCCTATGAAAACTTCTAAAGACCCACCATCAAAGTATGAGTAGCCCCAAGGTGAAAAAGTCAAAATTTGCCTATTAATCGCGGGTTTAGGGTACCAATGTCCGTTGGCCCAGGGTGTCGTTGATAGATCAAACAAACATATCCACCTCAAATCTCCACAATTTTGGCTTGAGCGTGATATTCATTAGTGTTGTTATCTTCTAGTGTCAAGTGGGAGCCTATTAGAGTTGAAAAATAAAAGAAAATAACAAATATAAAAATTGAATCAAGGGTAGATCATATCTGAGTTTTGAGAGAGACGCTCTCCCTTCTCTCTTCATTGTGTTCTAAGTAGTTCATAGGCTTCAAACAATTTCAATTTGAGTTTTAGTGTGTTTTCTAAGTTTCTATTTGTTGGAGCTTACAACTGAGACATATATTTGAGTTTTTAAACTATCATAGGGGGTTTTCTAACTCAGTATCTTTATGTATTTACCCTGTTTTTAGATTAACCAAAATTTATGTTCTTAAGCTTACATCTTTTAATGTTCTTTGATTTTTCTGCAAGTTCTTGATGAATTAGAGTTGTGTTGGAGTCCAGAATCAATTTGAAGAGATAAAGACACATTTAAAAGCTTTCTTTAGATATTTCTATAACCTCTAAACTTGTTATGTCAGCTCATAAATTCAGATTTGTCAAAGTATGTTGCTTAAGTTGTATATTTATATGTTTTATTCAAGATGTGTGGCTAAATCATTTTTATTGCTAAGGATTGGTGTATTTATGATTAAAGAGAGCTTAAAGGAATGTAAGAGGATCTAATTTTTATTAATTAAGGGTCTAAAAGTTCTGATTTTAACATGACCACTTAGGATTAGAGTTAAAGATAAGCTAAGCTTGAGAAGTCATTTTAGTTTGTTGAAAAACTTAAAAAGAAACACAGATCAATCAATGAATGAACAAATTTTGATTTTTTGTGAGAGTTAGAGATCTGAAACTGAAAATCTAGAAATCAAAATTTTGAAATTAAAGCCTATTAAATTGATTTAAGGAATAATCAAACTTTAAATTAAGATTAATAGAATAAAGGTAAAGTCTTAACCATATCTTTATTTTGATTTTATGAAGGAACTTTTAATCAACCCTTAAAATTTTTTAGAGCTCAATTAAATTATCAATCACCATATCCTTAGTTAATTTTCACATTTAATAATTTTTAGAAAATTTTGAAAGCAATTAAAAATTATTTTCAAAGTTTTTAAGTCAGTTTAGATTAGTTTAGCATTTTTCAGGCTTTTAATCAAATTATTTAGATTTTCATAAATAATTGTGATCTAATTAACCTAATAACTAACCATTTTTCCTATGAAATAGACATTTGAGGTATAAAATACTTTACTTTATTACTTGTTCAATATGTACACTTGCCTTAATCACGTTGGTTTTCAAAGTAAATCGTTAAAAACATTCCAATTTGCATAATCACTTAACCAACGAACAATAAGTTTTGGGGGCTGTTGCTAGAGAATTACAACTTTAATACTAGGAAAATTAGTGTCAGTTTCTCTAGGACTTGTAATAATTATTTTCTTAATTTTTCTTAATTTTGTAAGTTTATTTGCTACTTATTTTAGTTTATGTGATCATTGCTTTTTATTATCTTATTTGCCTTGTTTGTTTATTTACCTTTGTTTAGTTTTTTACTTAATTTTATATGCATACTCGAACACGTAATCCCAAGCCAATATACTTCGATCCAGAACTTAAGCGTATATTAAAAAGAAAAAGAAAGAATCTCAAGTGGCTACGTCTGATCCTTTAGAAGTAGGAACATCTAGTGATACAGAATTAGAACATGTAGAGATGGATCTTGAAGAATGTGTAGTTGTAAGACCTCAGGTAGAAAATAGAGAACCAAACATGATGGATTTAGCATTGGGAAACAGAGGTAGACCTATGGCTAGCATTTTTTGGCCTAGTGTCAATGCAGATAATTTTGAAATCCCACATAGTATCATCTTTAAGGTTAATTCGTCACAATTTGGAGGTTCAAGTTTAGAATATCCCAATAAATAATTGCAAAATTTCCTTGATACTTGTGATCTTTTTAAAAGTAATGAAGTTTATGATGATGAAATTAGGCTAAGGCTTTTTCCCTTTTCTCTTAGAGATAAGGTGAAAGCCTAGTTATTAACACTTCAAACTAGTTTCATTACTATATGGGATGAGTTAATGAAGATGTTCCTAGCTAAAATTTTCCCACCCAGTAAGATAACAAAGATGAAAACTGAGATCAGCTCGTTTGTGCAGTATGAAATGCAAGTTTATATGAGGAATGGGAAAGATTTAGAGATATGCTTGTCAAGTGCCCTAATCATGGATTCAATACATGGCAACAACTAGATATCTTTTACACTAGATTGACACCTTTGACTCATAGCAACATTGACTTTGCAGTTAAAGGTAATTTCGTGTGCAAGACTGCAATCAAAGCCTACAATCTCATTGATGAAATGGCTACAAATATTTTTTAGTACAATTCTTATCACCACCCAAGAAAGCCACATAATGTTCATGCAATTAATGACACAATAGCTCTTATAGCTCAAGTAGAAGTACTGAATAAGAAGTTGGATAATCTAATGAGTAGAGTTAGTAGTAGTTCTCATAAAGTTGAATGTGAAATCTATGGTAGTACCTCTCAGACATCATTAAAGTGTAAAGAAGGTAATCCTTTTACCGGAGAACCAAAACAAGCTCAATATGTTGGAAATTTTAATAGGCTAAGAGGAAACACTTTTTCAAACACTTATAATCCTGGTTGGAGGAATCATCCAAACTTTTTATGGAGTAATAATCAGAACTACTAGTAATCACCACAACAAATTCAAGCTAATGTTCAAACAGTACCGCCACTTGGCTTTAGAGCCAACCAATCTCAAAAAGAATCGCCAAATTTTGAAAATGTAGTTTTGAAGTATATCCAGTCTAATGAGTCTAGTATGTAAAACCATAAGGTGTCAATTAAGAATTTGGAGACTCAAGTTACACAAATTGCATAACTCTTACAAAAGAGGCTACCTAGTAAGATTCCAAGTATCAATGAAGCCAATCCTAGAGAACATGCTAAGGAGATCATCTTAAGAAGTAGGAAAAAGATTGAGAATGAAAGGAAGAAGGTAAAAGAGAAAGGAAAGCAAGTATTTATGGAGAGTGGAGAAAAAGAGATAATAAGAGAACATGACAAAAAAGAGAAAGCCAATGATAGAAGAGAGAGAGAGCTAAAGAAGATAGAAAGGAAGAAGGATATGGCAGAAGAGAGAGATTTAAGGAAGAAGAGAAGAACAACAAAAAGGAAGAAGAAGGTGGAAGTTTAGAGAAGTCACCTAAGTTTTTTGCTTATCCAAATATGCAACCATATAAGTCCTTAGAGGTTGAAAAATAAGCACCATGATAAATAATTTAGGAAATTTTTTGAGATATTTAAGAAGCTTCATATCAATATCTCATTTTTTGAGACAATTGATCAAATACCTTCATATGCAAAATTTTTAAAGGAAATCTTATTCAAGAAGGGAAGATTGGAGGAGTATGAGACTGTAAAACTGAATGAAGAATGTTTTGCTATCCTATTAAAAAAGTTACCTCCAAAGATCAAGTACCCTGGTACTTTCACAATTCCTTATACAATTTGTAACTTACAGATAGATAGGGCTATAGTGGATATTGGAGTAGCGTCCTTATCTATTTTTAAGAAGTTAGGATTAGAAGAACCTAAATCAATGGTAGTCTCATTGTAATTAGCTTATCGATCTATAACCTATCTAAGAGGGGATTATAGAGGATGTTTTAGTGAAAGTTGATAAATTTATTTTCCCTATCAATTTCCTTGTCCTGGATATGGAAGAAGACTTTACTGTGCCCATTATCTTGGAAAGACCATTCATGGAAACTGCCAGGCACTGATAGATATACTCATAGTTCAAGATGAAGAGATTGAGTTCAATGTTTTCAGAGCCATGAAGTATCCCTCCACTTTGGATTCATATAACTTTATTGGAGTTAGATTGTTTTATTCAAGATGATCCATTAAGATAATTATGTTCAGATCCTCTGGAAAAAGTATTAATTCATTCATATTCTAAGGAAGTAGAGGAAGATGAAGCCAAAGAAGTATTAGAGAAATTAGAAGTTGTAAAAGAAACTTCTAGTTGGATTCAATCTAAAAGGTATTAGACTTTAGATAGGCCAATTCAATCCCTTTCAAGGCCATTAATTAAGGAGCCTCCAACTCTTAAACTAAAACCTCTTCCCTTGCATTTGAAGTATCCCCTTTTGCGACCTCCATTGCAATTGGCTGTGATCATATTATCATTAATTGATACGATGGAGGAGAGATTATTGAGAGTGTTTAGAGAGCATCAGAATGCTATAGGATAGACCTTAGTTGACATTAAAGGGTTAAGTCCCTCTATTTGTACTCATAGAATATTTATGGAAGAATAAAGTAAACCTTTAGTCTAACTACGGAGTAGGCTTAATTTCAATTTGAAGAAAGTGGTTAAGAATGAAGTAGTTAAACTCCTAGATACTAGTATTATCTTTTCAATTTCTGACTCTACATGGGTCAATCTAGTTCAGGTAGTACCAAAAAAAGAGGAACTGATATAATGAAGAATGATCAAGTTGAACTCATTGTTAGAAGAAAAGTAACTAGATAACGTATGTGTATTGACTATTACAAGTTGAATGATGCCACATGAAAGGATCACTTCCCTTTAGCCTTCATAAATCAAGTAATTGAGAGATTGACTAGGCATAGTTTTCATTGTGCTTTAAATGGATATAACAAATACTTACAAATTTATGTTGCTCCTAAGGATCAAAAAAAGACAACATTCACTTATCCATATGGCACCTTTTCATATAGACGCATGCTTTTTGACTTTGTAATGTTCTTGCGACTTTTCAGAACTGTATAATAGCAATATTTGCGGACATGATTGAAACATACATTAAAGTGTTCACGGATGATTTTTCAGTATTTGGAGCATCATTCGATGCATGTTTAGAAAATTTGGGTAAAATTTTGAGAAGATGTGAGGAGACTAACTTAGTCTTGAACTATGAATATGTCATTTTATGGTGCCAAAGTATATAGTTTTAGGCCATGAGATCTCTAGTAAGGGAACTAAAGTAGATCCAGTAAAAGTAGAAGTTATTGCTCAACTTCCACCACCTAATTCAGTTAAAGCAATTCGCAATTTTCTTAGATATGCTGGATTCTACAAGCACTTTATTAAGGACTTTTCAAAGATATCAAAGTCTCTTAATGAGTTATTGATTAAGGATGCTATCTTTATCTTTGATGATAAGTGTATGCATTCTTTTGAATTGTTAAAGGAGAGGCTCACTAGTGAACCTATTTTGGTATCACTTGATTGGTCTCTTCTATTTAAATTAATATGTAATACCAGTGACTTTGTAGTTGATGCAGCACTTGGGTAAAGGCATGGAAAATTAAAAATTTTCCATCCAATTTATTATAAAAGTCATACTTTAAATGAGGCTCAGAGAATTACACCACTATTGTGAAGGAAAAATTAGTTGTGATGTTTGCTTTCGATAATTTTCAGTCCTAATTAGTGCTTTCAAAGGTTATAGTCTATACAAACCATTATGCTCTAAAGTATCTGATGAACAAACCTAATGCCAAGCCACATTTGATTCAATAAGTTTTCCTTTTATAAGAGTTTGACATTGAAATTAAAGATAGGAAAGGAAGGGAAAATTTTGGGACTTATCATTTATCTCGTTTAGATGAAATTGTAATGGGAAAAGAAGGAGACCAAAACATCAAGGAGGTTTTTCCTTAAGAGCATTTGCTAGCCATGTTTACCTTACCTCAGCATGTGGACACTATGAATTATTTGGTTGGTAATATTATACCTCCTGACTTCTCAAACCAATAAAAGAAGAAATTTTTTATGAAGTTTAGAGAAACCTTTGGCACAACCCCCTTTTTTTACAAGATTTGTGCTGATGGAATAATTAGAAAATTTATTCCTATTGAAAAAGTGCCTTCTATCTTAAACCACTTTCATTCAAAAGAGACGGGAGGACACTTTGAACCAACTAGGGCGACACATAAGGTGTTAAAGTATAGTTTCTAGTGGCCAACTCTATTCAAGATGCATTTCAATATATTAAGTCTTGTGATAATTGCTAAAGGGTAAAAAATATCTCTCGGAGACATGAGATGCCACTAAACAACATTTTAATATATGAAATTTTGATGTTTAGGGTATTGAATTTATGGGATCTTTTCCTTCATCAGACATTATTTGCTTCCCCTTCTCTTCTACTTTCTTCCTTTCAGTCTCAACCTCTCTTCCACTTCTAAGAGTTATAGCCTTAGCATGCTCTCTAGGATTGGCTTCG
>JAOXYD010000009.1:11479930-11495265 GCA_028565735.1 Pinacopodium congolense | reverse complement strand
AGTTGGATCCAAAATCTAGAAGATGCATTTTCTAGGGGTATGCTGAAGGAGGAACCCTCACCGACATAAACGAAAAGAGGCGGACACCCATTTCGAGAAATATGAATCCCCCCAAATCTAATCCTATAAAAGCCGAAGGAGAAATGGGGAAAAGAGAAAAATCACCACTTTAACAAAAAAAGAAGGTAGTAATCAATTCTAAACCCTAAAAATATGAGCGAGATTGATGAATCTATCCACGAACAACGGGGCTATAGTAGCTGTGCAAAATTATCAATAACTCCCAATTTCAGAATTAGACCTTGAGGATTCCGATCAAATGAGCTCGACAGTGACAATTCATCAAATGTGGGTGTTTAAAAGAGTAAAAGGAACAAATTTTAGGGCACAGAAAGGTAGTAATAATGGGAAAAATAGCAGATAATAACAAAGGAGAAAAATATTGAGTGAAATTTAGCGTACCAGTGAGTGAGAGAGTGTTTAAAAGGTATATTGTGGGCTGAGATTTGCTTTCTGAGTGTGTTTTTCTGTTCTCTGGTTCTGTTATCCGACGAACCCCCAGAAGCGAAAGCTCATCCCCAAAAGACCCTAATTACAAGATGGAAATGTTGCAGTACGGTGGTTCCTATCCTTTGTAATAATAATCACCAATGATTTAATGCCACGTCATTAGATTCCTTTTTAAATGTCAAAATTACCCTTTGGAGGTCATTGTTATTGGATAGACTAGGAGAGTATACCGTTTAAGGGGTGGATGGCGCTCGCAATTTGGATTATAAGTGAAAAATTCAAAAGAAAATCTACAAATCTTAGGTTCAATTAAAGATTGAAACACGTAATTGTGAAATAGTATGGGCCAAATGGGTTCAAAGCCTCTATTGAGGGCTGTTTGGGGCCCAAGAACCGAAGGTTAGAACTTTGTACCTTGGGATGGCCTGATGATGCTAATCGGAGAAGCCTGACTGAGGCCTCTGAGAAAGGAGGACTCATCTGTATATGTTAAAAGTTCATTAACGATTAATTGAAACAAAGTTGTCATATGATTTTAAATTGCTAATTCACTACCCACTTTTAAATATGTTTGGATCTCTTTCCCATATCACAGAGTGTTACCATTTTGAATTGGTGATTTAGCTGAAGTTCCCTTCAACAGAAGCATTGAACACATAATCATAAAATACCCTGCCAGTTTGAACATATTAGTTTTTGGCCATATCGGCTGCGTAGACTATCATAATTCTCAAGCTTGCTTATAAATTGAACTCACATCCAAACTTTAAAGCTTAACCCGTCCCGTCAGGGTGAGAGGCGACACGTCAATGATCGTATAGAGAAGGCGGGTCGTGCCGACACCTTGTACGCGAATACACTCTGTGATGGCGAGCGTGAGGGCCCTACTTTTAGGTCCTCGTGCCCGTCAATTTTTGGAAGCCACTCTCCAATTGGAGTGGGCTCAAACCGATTAGTCTCTGGAAAAAAGTAAATAGGATGTGAATATATAACAAGAGAAATTGGGCTGAAGTCAATAGTTAATTGATGCTTCTTTGAATTACTGGTTGGGCTTATATTATTTATGTTATTTTCAAAATCACGTTCCTCAAGTAGCTCTTAGGAAGCTGCAAATGAAAATTTCTCAATTATTTTTCTTACTAATTATTTGTCTGTTATTTTAAATTTTAATTGTCTAAATAACCTTAAATTATAATGTCGAGTTGTGTAGATACTTAAGAATTATGTTTATTTTCTGTCAGAAGTTTTACTAATTACTTAGTATTTAATTTTAAATTTATTAAATAATTGAATAATACATGCATCAATTTCATCCTTTTGATTTGATAAATCTTTATCTAAATACTTAATATTATCTTTGTTTATATTGGTAATTATTTAGAGTTATTATTTATTTTTGAATTATTAATTTATTAATGTATTTTGTCCTTTTGATAATATCTCTTTTTCTCCTTATTTTTAGGGGGGAGAGGATGTTTAACCTTTTTTACAAGGGTTTAAATATTAATAAAGAGAAAAGGAAATTTACTTTCTTAAAAAATATCTATCTAAATACTTAAAATTGCATTTATATTCCGTCAGAAGTCTTACTCATTATTTAAGGGCTTTTTAGTTTAATTTTCGTTTGTTATTTTTTTAAACACAATTTTTTTTAAATAGTAAAAAAAGTTTTAAAAACAACACACTAATATAATATAATATAATATAAAAATAAAAAATAGTATAAAAACTGAAAAATATAAAAATATAAAAATCACAACCAACAATCTAATTAAATATGTCTTAAATTTATTGTTTAATTTTAAATTATTAAATATAATAATAGGTACAACGATTTTATCCTTTAATTTGATAATATCCGTTTTTAGAAAAAAAATTTTAAAAAATCTAAAAATACGTAAGACTAAGACATCTGGTAAATACGGACAATTATTGTCCCTTTTTTTAAAAAACTTTTTCCAAAAAAGACACCTGCCAAATATTCCACAGGCCAACTTGGCCACCGTCCACATCATGCTGAATTTATAGATGCAGGGCTTATGTTCACATAGTTAAGTGACCTCTCATTGATTTAAGTTTTACGGCAAAAGAAACATCAATTGTTAAGAATCTATGAGAATCAGTCGACCAAAACTATTCAAGTGATGATCTTTCATTTCTTTCATTCTTTTTTTCAAAAACAAAAAAAAAAACTTTCATTCTTTCCATCAATCTTCATCACAATTTAATTTCTATACACAATATCTACTGTATTTGATGAAATTCAATTCTTAATAAAAGAGTATGAAAATTAGTTCCAAACGTACACAATAGTTACTGTATTAAAGATTGGAAAATTGGCATTACTACAAGAACTAAAAACATAGAACCAAGTACCACCAACAGTCCAAATTGAAACAATTGTAAAATCTATTACTTTGGTTGCATCCGAATTTATAATACGATCAAAATATCTCTATGAAACATAAAATTTCTATTAAATAACATGTCTCGCAGAATGTTTGCTCTGGTCTGGAGTCAGCTTGCGATATGACATATCAATCGTTATCATTAATTTGGGGGGGAAAAAGGCAAATTAATAGGGTTAACACGGCCAATAATTGTCAACAATTTTCGAAAGGGATCGGTCTCATACGTATCACTTGGTGAAGGTAGGGTAAAGAATGCCACCTTTTCGAGCAAGTCTCATGTTCTCTAGCTGCCTGGACTCTAGCGAAAAGGAGCATAAACGCTTTGAGACAAAACAAATTTTAAAAAAATAATGTAAAAAAAATTCAGGAAAGAGATTCATCGATACCTGGCCACCCTTTTGATCACATCAAATTATCTTTTTGAGATATGATTCTTAGGCCTTCCTTTAAAAAATATATATATTTTTTGCAAAAAGAGATATATAGTAGCTTCCATGGCCAAACAAATAAAAAGTGACTCCACAAATTAGAGCTATTTTAGGTGCCCCAATTTTCATATTGACGTAACACCTTGCCCAACCCACGTGGTCCAGCCTTATCTGAACTAACTTGATTAATTTACTAATTATTCTAATCAAAATCTTGAAAATAATTAAAAGAATTAGCTATTGATGGAACAATTATAATTTCAAAACTTTAATTAAAGTTTCAAAGTATTATTTACAAAAATCTTATGTGATATTAATAAAATTTGAACTGAAATGATTCGATTTGTCTAACCTAACTTGATTAATCTACTAATTATCTTAATCACAATATTAATTTTCATTTCAATTCTTTAATTATTAATCCACTTTGTTAATCACTTTGTGTTAATATCTTTAATATGTTTAACAAAAATCTTACTCATATTAATAAAATTTGAACTGCTTGCACTGATATATTTCCAACGTTGAATCGAATGTTAAGATAGATATTCAATAAAAAAGACAATAGCAAAAGTCCGAGTGTTTATGATACCCCTGCATTGTCCTCGCTAACAATCAATATCTTAATGGAGATCATAAAGGGTTGAATTGTTGTGATTGGCCATAGCCAGTTGTATGCATGATTTATCGATGAATCAATTCGGGTCTTGGCATGACACCGCATTGGCTGGTGGGTCTTGAGGTAACAGGTGATCATGAGGCTTGAAATTTCCTTCATCATTGCTCCTCCTAATCACACTAATTCATACTTTTTAGGGATTATTTAGTATTATTTTTGTTTTTTTTATCTTTTGATTTTGATTTTAATTTTTTATTAAAAAATGGAAATTTGATTGATTAACATTTATAATAAAAAACTGAAAACAAATATTTATTTGATTAAAATTTATAATAAAAAACAAACTTAAAAGTGACAACTAAATATGAAATAAATTAAAAATTTTACATCAAAAAATTTTTATATACTTAAAAAATATATATTATTTAATAGATTATTTTAATTATTTAATATAGAAAAAATTGCTTTTAAAATGTGAAAATTGCAATTTTTTTGTTTTTTATTTATGTTTTATTTTGTTAAAAAAACAGAACATAACCCAATATATTTTTCTTTGATTTTTATGTTTTAAAAAATAAAAATAAAATAATAACAAAAAGTAATAGCAAAAAGCTCTTAGTTTTATTCTCTATAGCCACAAACTGGAGTGAAACTAAAAGCAGGCTCGCCCTTCCTTGGCTGCGTTGTTTTTGTACTCTTCATGTAAGAAAATGTACATACATTTTAAGAGTCTAATTTGTAATAATTACAGTAATATATACTGTTCTTTAACTATGTGGTTAGGTTTAGCGTAAAAGAAATATAAATAAGTAAAATGTTAAAAGAAGAGATTTCCCAATGGTTCTTGCGATTTTATCCGCAGGCAAGGCTTGCTGAAAGCACAACATGGAACGTTTTGGTCTCCTTTCTAATTCTAACGTTTTTGACCTGGATTGTAGCTTGTCCCTTTATTTGTTTACTAAGTTTTCCACAGTGATTATTTCATAATGAAAATGTGTAAGTAATACCAAAATCTAAATTTGCTACAAAAATTATGAATATGTCTAATTATAGTCTTTTCAACTATGTAGCATAACATATAAAACAGTCTCATAAGAAATCTCAATTTACTAGTTTTGATACCGGTCATGTAAAAAAAAATTTCTATATGAATTATAATGTATTAGTTTTTTAATTTAAAAACTGAATCAGATCAAGAATGGATGATGTCAACAACAGAGACAATACTGTTTAATTTTAACTGTTTATCGATTTGATAATAATGTTTAGAAGGGATTTTGATTTTTGCAGCTATAGTTGAAGTAACCATTTTTAAGATTTAAAAGAAGAAATTTAAAAAAAATTAAGAATAAAGAAAGATAGATACAAAAGAAATTTTATTGGATACCACACGATTTAATTTGATTAAGGAGTATTTAAGTATTTTATAATATAAATTAATAAATCGAAACAAAATTTTGATTAAAGATAGATAAAATGAAATATTATTAAAATTAACAGATGTTAGTAACGCTGCTAATTGTGGCATAAATGTGTAAAAATTCTAAAAAATAGTGTTATTTAGTATTACTAAATAAAAAAATATCATTAAAATTAAAGGAAGTTAATAATATAGTTAATAGTGAGACAGATATTTATGAATCCCAAAAATTTAGTTATTTGATATTTAAAAAGAAAATTTATAATATATTAACTAACATTTTAAAAATTCACAATATTTAAAATAATTTTTCTGTAATTGTGGACGTGAAGATAGAAACCGATGTCGTTAATAGAAAATATATGCTCAAGGAGACTTGAGAACAAACATGATAAGATGATGTCGGTAGCAGAGAAAAAAAAAAAAAGCTTTTAAAAAACTGCTTTTGGCAATTTGAGAACAAACATGATAAGAAGATTAGAAATGAAGTGATAAAGAGCCGCCGTACACCCCTAGCCTATGTCCAAATTAAGGTGGTCGCTGTCGGATTATAATTTTTATATATACACAAGTGTGGGAAGATACGTAGTTTCGAAGGCTTGAAAAGTCCTTAACCTTTTCCATTGAAAGTGGTTGGTGGCATGGCCTAGAATCCCGCTTTTTGTTGGCTTTCATTTTTTTTTCCTCGTACGTTGTCGTGTCTTTGTATCCCCCCACATAGGGTATTATATAAGAAGATAATATACAATTGAAAAATAAAATACCTTAAATTAAATTTTTTGAAAAATAATTTAAAGACTACTAATAATATCTTAAATATGTACCAACCAATATCTTAAATTATTGTGATACGTAAAGAGTACTTTAAAGTTTTACATATAGTTTTACACAGGACAAGTTTGTTTTACATATATTAGTAATTCAACCGCACTAAAATTGATTTTAAAATTTAAGGGAAAGAGTTCAAAAGACGTATAATTTTTTCTCTGGTAAATAAAGAGTTGAAAATATTGTTAGTTAATATTTACGTAGCAAATGGCTTATAATGGTTTGACTCTCATTTTTTGTCTACTTTTTAACTTTAAGTAAAGGAGGAGTTTGTGGAGGGGATTGCACCAATTATCAATCTAATGGTCCCCTTCCACTCTCCATTGCATGATTTGAGACTGGACCCCTCCAATATAATAATATATTGCACGCCTTTTGTTTCGGTTCCGTTATGTTTGAGAAAATATCATCAAAACACTTACGCAGTCATCAATAAATTTATCGGAATAAAGTTATATTTTTATCACGTTAAAGATATTTACATACTTACTTTAAATTATTATATGAAAATTTAGTTTTAAATGAATTGTGTTATGTAGAATTTAACATCATATTAAACCCATAAAATTGTCTCTTGTTTATTTGTTTATTCACTGGATATAACACAAACCAGAGGTTAACGAACACCATTGAACCGTCTCTACGGCGGAGGAAAGGGTGGTGGGGGAGGTGAATCGGCAGGTCCTACCGACAAAGTACCACAGACCGACAAACCATGTGATGATTCGATAAATAAAAAAAAATTATGCATGAGACTTATCTAGTAAGATCTTACAATTAGAGGCATAAAAAAGGCAGAATTATTATTATTGTAGTTAGAAAGATATTATCATACCACACCACCCACTGTTAGCTAGGCTTGTAGATAACAAAAAGAAAATGGTAGACATCTTCATTAAGTAAAGATAATGGTTGACAATGCCACCCCATCTAAGCACTCATTCAGCTTTATTTTTCTAATTTTTTTATGTTATATCACAAATACTGCTGGTCATTATATTCTTCTGACTTTAGTACTAAACGATATGATTACATGTAGGGTTTCTGGCTTTCTTCTCTGTTATATACTAGGGTTTGACCCGTGACAAATGGGGTCCGACGATGATCGGGTTGTGAAATTCCATAGGTCAACCTCGCTGGCGTTGAAATCTTGATTCCCATGGTAAGACCTGTTTGATTGTAGAGAAAACGATGATCGTAGGTTTGGCAATTGGAGATCATTCTGTTGATGACTGGGATGGGTGTAATATGTCATGTTGGGATCATTGAAACATGCTAGTTGCCGGGAAGTTTCAGTTTGACCATTTAGCTGAGAAGCTACCAGGCGATCAAGAGCTGCCCAGTGGGTGGGTCTCGAGTCGAGGGGGTAAACCGGACTCATCTGATTGGTTATGGAGTCTTCATTGTCTGTGATCATGGCTTGGAAACAACCTTGGCTTTGGCTACTCGTTGAGTTCGGGCTCTCTAGGCTTGGAAGCTTCATAAATCTTTCATTATAGCCATTGCTACTAGCTGTATCGATTGGCCTGAGATATCTTTCACTGTTAAGAATGCTAACTTCGTTTTCTTCCTTACGTGTCCTTCCCATGTGTCGAAGTATTTGATCAAGAGCTCCTTCACTGAAAGAGCTCAACATCTGTGACGTCCTCGTCTCTGCAGTGATGGAGGATGCACTTAAAGGACTGTCTAGGGTTTTGTGGAGATTCTTCTTCTTAAAGATACGGCAAAACACCCAACCCTCTTCTTGTGCTCCCTCTCCCATTACATTGGAAACCTTAATTTATAAAAAGTGCTCAGCTTCTTCAAGAGGTTGGTGATCAGAATTGTTTCAACAAATGCAGATTTTGTAGGCTGTAGGAAAAAAAAAACAAAAAAGCTTACGTTGGTGTCGATGGTATTGTCGTCCAATCTGTATTCATGCATGATCCAGTCAGATTTTTGTCCATGTGGGGCTCGACCCTTGTAGAACACCAGAGTTTTCCTCATTCCGATCCTTTTGCCATTGCTGTATATCACCTTATCCCGGCCTGTAGCCTTCCAGAACCCAGCAGCAGTAGCTCTATTTGTGCGTGTTCCTGTCGGATACTTCTTATCTTTGTGACTGAAAAAGTACCAATCGTTCTGAGGGGTAGTTCCTATTCTGCACCTTTCTACAAAAAAACCAAATGTAAACTCATTTCCATCATCAAGTGACAAAAACTTAAAATCTATAAACTAAATTAGGGGCAGACAAACCTTGAATATCCCATGGTTCGAGCTTGTTAAGATCAACATCACGAATAACATCTAAGTCGATCTTCTCATACGAGACCTTCTTCTTCAAGTAGTAATGCAAAAGCTCTTCCTCTGTGGGATGGAATCGAAAGCCTGGAGGGACTTTAGACTGTCCATTTACGGAAATGCTCATGCTCTCTGACATTTACAAAGAGAGAAATGGAAGGTAGGAGAAAGTGTGAGTAACTAGTTTGTTGTAGTAAGAAAGATTATGTACATAAGGACTATTTATATATGAGATGTAAGGACATAAGAAGGCCAAAGACACATGGAAATTGAGCTTTGTTTTCATGGTGATTATTATAGTCTTCAGGTGGGGTTAGTTTTACTGTGCGCATGAGAAGAGCAACTTACCTACAAAGATGGAGAAAGGGTACTGTTTCTGGAATTTTAGGTGGGTCCAAATGAAGGGTATCAGAAATGGGTCCCAGAGAAACATTGTTAGTAACAAGACTATAGGGGCCAAGCCTCCATCCAAACTATGACCTTCGACCTTAAAATCTCCATAGAAAAGCACCCCTTAAACAACCGTAGACCTCCCAGAGTCTACTTGTGCAACCACCACCAACAGAAAAGAGTGATGATGGGGGTGGGTCTCTCTTTCTCACTTTGCTCGCGCAACCACCGCAAAGAAGAAATAGATCGTAGACTTACACACTGCGCTATCAATATCCGGGACTGTTAGACAAAAAGGGTTGAAAAAGAAAATATCCCCACTTCTCTTCTTAGAGAAAATGGCTACTGATGACTAGCTTGTTAAAGACTCACGGAAGAAGTAAAAAGTAAAAGAGCTTGTTAAATACTCTCCACTACGTTATCACTAAAGTCTTTCTACGTAAACCAAACCTAACATTTACACTTATTATCACTTACTATTTTTATTTTATTTATTTTTATGTATAAGTATTAGTTTATATAATAATATTATTAATTTTTGTGTTATTTTTTAAATTTATTAATATGTTATTTTTTTCATTTTTTTTCAATTTTTATTAATTTTTATATTTTAAAAATAAGAAATAAAAAGAAAACCAAGCAAAGCCTAAATCTTTAGGTAAGTATTAGCGTCGTCTTAATTGACAAAATTGTCTTTATACACTTTAAAAAGTAAATTACATTTTATCTTCATATAATTTGATCAAATTTTATTTGCCTGCTATATTTTAGAAACGTTGTCATGCTTCTGTTAAAAATTTTTCTCACTAACGAATTGCTGACGTGTCATCTAAAGTGAAAAAAAAAAGATAAATGTAATAAATAAAATGGTAGATGATTGGATGTGTAATTAGCCCCGTATGACATAGCAAGGGACTATAATAAAATTTCTTTAAAAATTTAGGAAATATGTAGTAATATTTTTAAAGTTAAAAGAGATAAAATGAAATTTGACTAAATTATAAAAGATAAATTATAATTTACTTTATTATTTTTTTTAAATTTTATAACTTATACTCATAATATTTATATTAAAAATAATTTGGATAAAATTATCATATTTTTTGAATAATTTTTAAAAATTTCAATAAGATATATTTTAATATTTCTACGGCGCTGTATCTATACGAATTCATAAATAATTAATAACTTTTTTAGTTATGTTTAATTTTAGTAGACCCGTTTTATTCTAACTTAAACAATAAAATAAGTATAGAAAGAATAAAAGTTTTATTAAAAATAGGAAATTAATTTTATCTTTTAACTTAAAATAATATGAAATTATGTACAAATCAAATGAGCCAATTTTTAAAAAACCGTCAAAAAGAAAATTAATGCATTTTAAATTATTTTTTCTTATCTTTAATTTTCAAATTTATCATGCTCAGGTTATCACTGTAGAAAGTATAATAGACAACATTAATATGAAAAATATAAATATAAACATTCTTATTACATAGTTAAACTATAGACGTTCACATGGTTAAGGACCAAAAACATCACTTCGACATACACGCAAAACTGTTTTGTATTTTCATTTGGTTAAGAAACATCCTCCTTTTTTTTTTAATTTAAAAAATGGTTTTGCAGTTTTATTTTATGGTAACTACATGAAACTGCAAAAGATATTAAATTTATCTTTTTATAGGGCCTTTGCACATGACCCTATAAAAAAATATCAATAGAAATTTCAAAAGATATTAAATTTAAATGCTTTAAAAATTTTAAAATTTTTAAAATTTAATAATATTTATGAAATTTGTAGAAATGACTCTAATAAATAAAATTGTTTTTAAAATGATAATATTTTAAAATTTTAAAAAATTTTAAAATTGAAAACAATATAAATACAATATTAAACTCCAAAATTATATTAAATTCTAAAACTAAACTTATGAGTTCGCATATACGGTTATTTTTAATAAGTTCACATATATTGTTATTATAAAATAATCATATTAAAATTTTTCATATCAATAGTGATCAAGATTAAACTTTTATTAATTTTAAAGTATTTTTTAAACATTTTGTAAAAGTTAAAAACTTATTTTCGTACAAATGCTAAGAAATAAACCTTCGATTATTTTCAAATAAATAAAATTATTTTATCATTACAATTTAGATATTTGAATAATTACTAAGTAAAATCTCTCAAGTAACTTATTAAATAAATTAATAAATATAAAATTATTATACATACAAAAAAGTTATCATACATTCAAAGTATTTGTAATTGATTTTTAAAAAATATATAATAAAGTTAAAAATAACTAAAAATTATTAATTGATTACTTATAAGTTCATATGTATAATGAAATATAACTATTGAAATACATCTAATTATTTTTTAATTATTCGAAGATTTTAAATTTTTATTTGAAGATTATTTTTAATATAAATATTATGAATATAAATTTTAAATTTTAAAAAGAAAAATAGAGTAAATTACTCTCCACCTTTTATGATTTGATTAGATTTCATTTCATGCCCTATAACTTTAAAAACATCACTACACACTTTATAAACTAATAAAAAATTTCACCATATCTCTTACTATATCATATGCCTAATTTCACATTCAATCATTTGTCACGGCACCTACCACGTCAACATTTCTTACATATATGATGCTACATCAAATGCCATATCAGCAATCCATTAGTGACTAAGGAAAATTTAACGGTAAAGGGGTATAGTGAAAATTCTTTAAAAGTTCAAGGGCATGTAATGATATTATTATGTCATATTCCTAATCACACATTCATTCATTTGTCACGACACCTGTCACGTTAACATCTCTTACATATATGATGCTATGTCAAATGCCGTATCAAAAATTCGTTAATGACAAGGGAAAATTTAAAGGTAAAAGGGGTATAGTGAAAATTCTTTAAAAGTTTAAGGGCGTGTAATGACATTTCTAAAGTATAAGAACTGGAATGAAATTTGACCAAACTACAGGGATCGAGATGTAATTATTCACACTTTAATATGTTTACGGATGTGTAAGAGATGTTTTTTAAGCATTTTTACTTTGAAAGGGCACTTTAAATATTTTCTCTATTATGAACAATCATGATCAATAAAGGAAATGAAAAGGTTAAAACTTGCTGCTTTTGAAATTTAATGAAAAAAAACTCTCTAAACTTGTTTAACATTATTGAACTTAATGAAATTATGTAGTCATGTCAATGAATTAGATTAAAAGTTGTGTTTCTTGGAATATTGTGAGGTATAGCGAATTAGTAACTCAAGTGACATATTATGATTTCTAAATTTTTGTTAAAGGAACTAGAACTTTTATTTGCAAAAAGATCAAGTTAAAGTTTAAAATTTTATGAATTAAGGCTATCTTAGGTTTTTTTATAATTATAATTGTTTTATTATGATTATGAATAATACAAACATAATTACATCAAAATTTGATTATCAATTTGACAATAATCTTAAAGTTACGATTGTAATTGTGTTTGCAAATTATAATTTAAAAAGTTATGTTAAATTAAAAAAGGTCTATTATTCTTAGTAGTTAAAATCTATTCATTAAACGTGACATTTAAAAAATAAAAGAAAGCAATAAAAGATTAAATGTTTTGGAGTTTTGAGAAATATTGTTCAGAAAAAACATTATAAATTCTGATTCTCTTAAGATTGTGGATTCCCATAATATCGTCTTCATAATTTTATGAATGTATTAATTGTAAAATATTATTAGGTTTTTTATTTTAAAGTCAGTTAGAATCCGAATTTATAACTATATATTATTTCCATTTTAATCTATTATACTAAAAGTGAATATACACTTACATATATTTTTTTAATAAAATCAAGAGTGTTGAATTTTGTACATGGCACTAGAGCCTCATTAGAGTCTTTTTGATATGTCTTCTTTATCTATCTCTTTACCAACAAAAGAGCATATCTAAAGCCCTACTCCATCACATGTCTTCATGTCCACTTTTCAATATTTCTTGAGCACATCACATCCCTCATTCTTTTCTAATCAAACCTTCTCAATCAAGCTTATACCTAAATACTATTTTACATAGAAGACTCAATTTATATTGCTTCTCAATTATCAAAAACTAATTAGTCTCATTGATGGCATAGGTCCTCCAATTCGCTTTACTCCATCTCCAGAAAATGATGAAATCACCTTTACAAATCCAGAATTTGATATCTAGTTTCAAAAGGATCATCTTCTATTGTCTTAGATTTTCACTTCTCTAACAAAAGAAATTTTCCATATGTTATCGATCTTTAATCCTCTAACTTAGCTTGGCAAGTACTAGCTCATGCTTTTGGATCTATATCTCATAACAGACAACTTGAAGTTAATATCGAGCTTTAAGAACCTAAGTGAAATGTTATAATTATTTTATAGTATCTCCAATCCCTTGCTGATGAATTGGTAAGTGCTAGTCTCCAAATCTTAGATGTCGAATTTAATGATATCATCTATCATAACATTAGGCTGAATATCATGGCATTATTGCTGCTTTCACTCTTAGATTAGAACTAGTATCATTTCATGAATTGTATGGAAAGTTATTTGTTCATGAGTCTTAAAAGTTTTCATGATCTTCCAATAGAAAATTTGGCTTACAAGCCCGCACCTTCGTAAGCATCCATTACCAATAGGCAACAATAGGGGTCTCTTACCACTTTATGGCAAAACTAACATCATTAGGGCAAAAATCAGGGTCCCTATTAGATTTGTGGAAATGAAACTCATGCAAATGATAGTTATCAACATCAATATGCTCTTACAATCAATTCCTCATGGTAAGCTCACATTGCATAGCAATCTTCTCGACCTCCAATGCCATATCATCCCTATATAACTTTAGATCCATCCTTCAATACACATCTTCAACCTATGTCATTATATCCTGCACTAGCTTGACATTGGTGCAATACACCATATAACTACAAACCCAAGTCAATTTGAGGAACTTCAAAGTTATAATGGTGGTGATCAAATTCGAGTTGGTAATGGCCAATCCATACCTATTACTCATTTTGGTAAGGGAATTCTTGCTACATCTAAATCAAAATTCTTACTTAATGATATTTTGTTAGTTCCCAAAATCACTAAGTCATTACTCTCTATTTAAAAATTTGCATATGATAACTCATATTTCTTTTAATTTTGGCCATGACATTTCTTTATTAAGGATTAAGTGACTAAAGAAATCTTTACGATGGTCTTTATGTCCTTACTTAACTAGACAAATAAGCCTTGCTGGGTGAAAGTACTTCATTTAGTAACTAACATATGAGATTAGGTCATCCTTATTATCAGATTGTGTCTCTTTTTCTTTGTCCCAATAGCTATCCTCCTCCACTATGTCCTTTACTAATGTTTATACTTCTTGTTGTTTATGAAAATTAATCAAGATACCCTTAGCATCCCTAGATCATAAGAGCCTTAGTCCTTTTAATATTGTTTTATCGGATATATGGATCTTGCTCTTGTTTATTACTCTTCAGATCATAAATACTTTGTCCTATTTATTAATGATTTTATAAGATACACGTGGGTCTACATTCTTACTAATTAAAGTGAGTATAAAATGTTGGCCATGGCTAAACATCAACTTAATGGTAAAACAAAAGTGTTTCATTCTGATTGAGGTAATGATTATAAAAGTGTCAAAAATATTTTACATCTAAGGGTATTATTTATCTTTTAGCTTGTCATTATACAGTTGAACAAAATGGGGTTTTCGAACATAAAATCTTGCATCTTATAGATATAGGTCTTATTATTTTAGCCTATGCCCATAATCCATTTAAATATTGGAACTATGCCTTTAACCATGCATATCAATTGATTAATTGTCTTATTAGACCTCAGCTTAAAAATTCCTCAGCTCATAAGGTCCTCTTTTACAATGAACCACATCTTCTTGACTTAATACTTTTGGTTTTCATGTCTTTCCTTTCTTAAGGCTATATAACCAACATAAATTCTCCTTTAAATGTACTATTTGTGTGTATTTTAGACAATCTTAAGATCATTGTGACCATATTTGCCTTGATCCCTCCATTGGTAGAATATATTTCACTTAACACATTAGATTTGATGAAAAGATCTTTCCTTATATACACCATCAATAAGATTCTCTTTCTTCTCCTTATACTCTTAATAGTGCATAGCATAATATGGAATTAAATACCTTCTCAAGCTCAACTCTTGTAACAACTATGTTTCCATCACTTATTTCCTTTTAAGGATACTAGTTCTCCTTTTTTCCATATCTAGTCATCTATTCCATTGTCTCCTTCTACATCACTATCCACACCTCCACTTTCTCGTACTATATCTCCCTCTAATGATCAATCACTCCCATCAACTTTCCCATCTACTTCTTCTTCAATTCCTAAGTTAATTGTTAACCTAACAA